>CM040398.1:18122122-18557989 GCA_022702515.1 Ilyophis sp. 1 JC-2022 | reverse complement strand
ACATTCTCGCGAGTGCAGCTGTGACCAGAAAAATCACGTTTTCACGAGAAAACGGCTTCCAATCTATTCTCCGTCCTCAAAGACGGCCGTTGTTATGTGTGTGTGTGACAGAAGAGGCTGAAAATCTGCAAATGTCAGTCAATGTGCGATATTGTCGCTTACGATTGGAAAAGTCATGTAATGTGCCCCCAGCTTAAGCAAATAAGTGACATTATTCTAATTATGTTCTCTTCTATTTGTAATAATGTGAAAAAAGATGAGTCTGGTGGGGGAGCTCTAATTCAATTCGCTCAGAGGCTAACCAGATCCCGATGACTCTAATTCACTGGTCGCGTCATTAGATGGCTTATCAACATGCACAGGATTCAGACTGGCAGGGTCACCAGTCTGTGCTTTTATTCTTTGTAGGGTTGGTGCATTTGGGGCACTCTAAAGTGTCACCAGAGGCTACACAGCGACCTCCATCACACAGACCTGAAATAGTCCACAGTATGTGTTCTCTATGTCTGCACAGAACCCTGGGAGAAGAAACAGTCAATTTGTGTTGATATTGCACATTAATTACATATTGCAATTTTTGGCTCAATACAGAGCTGTTCAGCATGCACAATTTGCCTCTGAACCTTTGATCGAGTCACCTGTAATGGTATTATAAAGTGTTTATAAATCAAATTTAGTTTACATGTTATAAATGACTTTATGGCACAATTAAATTTTTCTCATTTGAAAATGAATTAAGTTTTACGGCAGTGTTAGATTTATGACCTTGTGACATTCATATTATCGGATAGGAAGAGACAGCTTATGAATCAGATATTATATGAAATAGATCTATTCATCATGATTACATAATTAGTCATTATTTGGAATAGAATAGAACAAAAATTACTACCCACCCTCTGTATTGCGCTGTTGGCAGTGATGTTTTATTTAGATGTGTAACCATTGTGGTTTTTGTCCGTCACATGCATGTGTAAATGTGCACCAAAGAGTCGTTTATTTTTTATTATTTTTACATTATTATATTTCTTTCCTATTATTTTTACTTGCCTAGAATGTATTTTATTTCAATTTGTCCCTGTGCAGTCATTTTCTCCTGATGTAAAGCTCCCATCTGAAATAGCCATGGTGTGCACAGTCATTTTACATTTGTTTCAGTTGATTGTACACACCATCTGCAGTTTGGGAAAATGGAGGAGGTTGAGCACACACACACACACACACACACACACACACATTCTACACACAAACCTCCAGGGAGTAGACTCGGTATGACTGAAACAGTAGGAGCAGAGGTGAGCAGTGCTATTTTGAAGGTATTCCCTCACATGTTGTACTGTACACACACTGGTACTGCTCTACTACTGCTTTCAGACCTGAGATTCTGAGATTGTTCATGTCACATACTGACCTCCTTCGTGATAACAACACTAACATTAGACGTTTGTCACCTGATCAGCACGGGAGGTGGCGTTAGAGCGGCCTGTCTCCGGAGGCTTCACGCCTTCGTGCCTTCATCACGACACACGAGGCCGAATCCCTCAGCTCTCAACATGCCAACGGCCAATGTTAAACAGTAAGCGGAAACAAAACCCTTTGATGGAGCATGACTGGAGCCTGCCAGATTCTAGGGGTAGGCGTTTCACGAGTGGAAAGAGAGGGGAAAACCCTTGTCATTGATTTAATGGTGTTTTGGTTTCTTGGCAAACATGAGAATATCAGGAATTCCTAGAATCTTTCATTTGTACCCCCTGAGGTCTTGTATGTTCTTACCCAAATGGCTTGACCAGCTCAATAAAAACGTTGCATCGCTGCGGTGGCGCAGCGCCTTTCAGTCAGTGCAGTTGAGGATCAGGGTTTCGGGCCCCTGGTCCTGTCAGATCGAAGTATGGCCAGCGCCTTAAAGAAGTGCCAAGTGCTAGCTGCACTCACGGGTTGGGGTAGGGACTCGGCGGGGGAGAATCGCCTCGCACAAAAGCGGCCCCGGGCGAGTTGGAATCACGGTCGGGAGCTCGAGGAGTCGCGCCCTGAAGAGGACGTGGCACCGTCCTTCCTACTACCGGCTGAATTCTCAAGTGGTTGCTACATGAGGAATTTAATAACATAGGATACAATTGGCTACCAAATTGGGAAAAAACGGGAGAAAATTTTTTTTTTTTAAATAAATAAATGTCACAGTGTATTAAGAAGGATGAGTTCAGTAAGACTGATGCATCAAAAGAAAATAGCTCCTCTCTGCATTTTATCCCTGATAGGAGAACATTCCTCATCATCCTTTTATTATTTCTTCCCTTTTTAAAATTTCAATTGAGGAAAAGAAAGCACTTTTAAATGTGAATCATGACACAAACATGAGTTACTGGTAACTGCACAATTTTACAATTTGTTATATAACTCCTAATCTACCTCAGAACATGGTGGCCCTATTTACTGTGAGTATGAGGGAAATGGCCTGGGGGCTGGCATTCCTGTGTGCCAGGAATTGAGTGGCGACATGCCTAATCGGCACACTGTGGAAATCATACCCAGGCTTGATAAGAAGATTTAGGCCCGGGGACAACTATATGCAAATTGCATCAAACCAACTCCCAGCAGAGATGCGATATTATTGGAATCCCCAGCAGAGTGACTAATTTAGCCTGACAGGCGATGCTTGCCTCCTACAGCGAGGTATGGCACAGGACAAACCTAATGTGGAAAAGTCAGGAAAGCACGAAACACGGAAAACAGATTGTCCAAAAACATGAATATAAGTAGTTGACTACTTTCAAATGGCAAGGGTAGTAGTAGAAGAGACTATCATGCTAAAATGCATACATTCACATTTTAACCACGATTTTAGAATGTAGCCTCTGTGTTTTTTCTCAGTTGCTATAACATTTTTTCTTTTTTACATCTGGTTTTATATTTCCAGGCTATGGTGAAACTCAAGTAAGTAAATTTTATTTATAAAGCACATTTAAAAGGTAACAAAGCACGTTGGTTTATCTAGACCCCGCCCCCTTTTGAAATTCAAAAAATGCCAAAATCTTGGCGTGATTACTTTTGCAACATCCCTACAGCAGACATTCTCTCTTAGAAAGAGTTTAGTGCAGTGACCACATGTGCACCCGTTGAATTGAAAACCACTATTGTTGATATCTTGCAGGTAACATTAATGTGGTTGCCTATAGCCTGTGTAAAATGAGTAGCCTACTTGACATGGGTACCTATTTGAATAGCATGTGATTTGTTGTTTGCTGGCCACATCATTATAAGCCCAAACGAGGCTATACGTGCTGCCGCCTACCACTCCAAAACATTGCTTATACATTGTTCAACATTGTTTATATATTAGCCTGCAGAATTAACAGGCTGAGATTCTATTATTTTGGAAATCGGGGTCTGGGGTTTAAGCTCTGTTAAGAATCACAATTCTGGGGTTAAATAATTGTGGTAATTAGAAAGTGAAATGTCTAGGGGCTCAAAATGTCAATGACGATTACTCAAAAATGGACTTGGCCTTGATATTTGGCTAGCCGCCCTACCTGTGCAACCATATCAATTAAACCCACTCAGGACATTGCTGTGATGTCTGCCTATGACCTCCAAAATGGTGGCCGTGTCTTGCTTCACAGGCTTCTCACCACCTATGGCATCAAATTGAACATCGTGGTGTTAGCTTACCCAGCAGCTTTTGCTCCTTTGGCTGTTCCTCTCTTCCATGCATGCACACTCCAAAAGTGTGTACACTCATGGTTCAGAACTACAGAATCACTGTAGGCAATGCCCCCCACAGTCAATCTTCAAATTAAAAACTCTTCTACCCAGAATTCACCTTGAATCACACTGACTCCCAAGACTCCCAACTTCAATCAAAAGAAAATGACAGCCAGAGACATTGTTGCGCTTCCTCCATCTTCGCCAGAATATGCATCTCACAGATGCCGTCTTTCCGACACATAAATTATACATAATTTTAGTGATCAAAACCCCTTCGGTGATTGCATCCCTCGAAATGACCGTCTCCGACAAATTATCAGCGTTTTCATTTTGGAATACATTGCAGTGTCTCTGAAGCCTTCGGGACCAGGGACAGCAGCAACCTCACTAACACGCGAGCACAGCTGAGAATGATTGGTAATCATCCTCAGCTGTTACGTACTGCCGTCATCATGCTGACTCAACCCTCCAGTTGGCCAAGCCTGCTGAAAGGACTTGGTGTTCGCCCAGTCATAAAACATTTTCAATTTAGTCTGCTGTATTGCTTTTCTTTTGTTTTATCACATACGGTAAAATAACAAGGATTTATCTCCATTGAAAGGGCACCTTTTAACTTTGGATTGTTTGTGTCTTACTTGCTTATCGTCCTGCATAGTGGATCCTCCTGACATCATGTGAGCCGGACACACTTGCATCTTTGCGTCTTGCATGACATTTCAAGACTGCGGAGGCAACTGCTTCTTTATATGCAAACATTTTAATTCTCCCGCCATTTGAAAACAGGTTCCAAGTTATCCGTTTTTCTGGGGCCTTTTTAGAAGTTTCTGTTGGTGAAATGTGAAACGTGGGTGAAAAGTCTGGATGTTTACCGCAGTGAGTCCTTTCCCCACAGGTTTGTGTAAATGGCACTGTGTTCAATGGGGAGCGATCCTCCTTCAGCATCGGTCATTCCGTTCTCTTTGTTCTCTGTAAATATATACTTTTGGAGAACAGCTTAAAAATGTTTTTGGCACTTTTCTTTCTGTGATAACGCAGGATACACTCTCAGTGATTGCAGGGATGGAAAGGAACATTTTGGCATTTTGAGATGACCTCTATCCTTGGTATAGTATATCCTGGGTCAAATACATTCAACTAAACTCTTTAGAAGTTTAAAACACTCCGCCAAGATCACTGCAGACTTTTCTAATAAAAACCTGTTACTAACCTACAGTACAATCTCAGAATTTGTTCTGAATATCGGTGAAACTAGATTCTTTTAAAATGGTCAGAGATTTATGTCCTTTATGTTACCAGTGTCTCGGGTGTTAAAGCATTTTGTATATTTATTTGACAGAGGCCTGTCTCCTAATGTACTCCTGTTGTACAAGCATGCGTTTTGAACAAGTCCATGTCACCTTTCAGGATCCAATGGTTGAGCCTGTTGTGGACTGTTAAGGAAGCAGGGTCATGCCTGACTGTCTCATTTTAATCTAGTCTATTTGCCAAATGAAGCCCAGGGATAGACAGGATGTGCTTCCTGAAAGATTCATTTGGATCATTTTAAACACAGGAAGAGAAGTCACCTGCTGTGGGGACATCTCTGTTATTCAATTATCCTGGAGAGGTGATGTGATTAGTGAGTTTCTGTGATTGCACAATCGGAGCCTGAATCAGCTTAGGGAGGTTTACGGAAATACAATTGTTCTTAAATGCTTCTTCAAATGACTGTATCTCTGGTCTGTGTTATCTAGTGATAACTGCCACTGTCTGGTCTACTCAAAAAATATTTTACAGTATCCATCAAGGTATGCATAAACCCTGTCTGACAATGAACCTATTTGATGATGGGTACTGATTTACGCAAATTAATCGCAATTGATTTTCATTGTTTGTTTATAGAGAAATTCAATGATCGTAATTATCCAATGTCATTGTGTGTTGCCATTTAAAACTGTCCACTAGTTCCAAATAAAGCTCAGATATCCTCTGCACCTGTCGTTGGAGACAATGGCAGAGCATTTAATCCTCGTTACCCGTGCGACGAAGGCCCAATAAGCACGTCCGTGAGAAACAAACAGTCCAAGATACTGAAACCAAAGCAGTCGCCGCATCAAAATGTTTAGTACTATTACCCCTAATCTGTTTTTCACCCCTCTGGAAATTTCCATAATGTAGAATGGCACCCACTGAGACCAGTGTACAGATTTCATTTTAGATGTTAAATTTGGTAAATACTTAAACACTGAAAATGTTATGTTTCTAGGCTTCCCAGTATCTAGCCCCATTACACTGGTTTTAAGTGAAGTGACATACCCCCTCTGGCACTGAATGCTGATGGTGGCAGTGCCAACTGTGGGTGGCAGTGGCAACTGTGGCTGGCAGCCATGCAGGATGGCGTGGCCCGTAAAGTGACTGCAGTTGAGCATTCTGATTCTGGGAGAATAGAAAATAATTTAGGATAAAAAATTATCAAAGGCATTACATAAATTCCATCCACCGTCAAGATCAGCAATTAAATCGGTTGACTCCATCGTTATTATCATCACCCAGGTGATCTCCAGCACCCTCCGTGGGCAAGACCTCGCGTGACAGGTGGGCGGGAGTTAAAGACGATAAACACAGTCATCTGTGCTGAAGACTGAGTCACCAAATTCCCATAGTTTCACAGCGCTCCATAGCAGTTAGCAGTCCGACAGGTGTGAATTAAAAATCGAATGCATTTGGCTCAGCGCAGAAAGAAGCAGACGAGCACCTTCTGCCTCTCTGGGGGGGGGGGTCGTAGAGCGCAGGGTCTGTAATGGAAAAAACATTAATGAAAAATTCTTGTGAGATTTTCCATTTCGTAAGGAAACAATATTACAACAATGTCCCCCAATGGTCAATGTATTTGCTGTTCCAATGTTTGTCTGTCATCATTGGCTTCATTGGGATTGTAGATTTTTAGTTCAGTTTATCAGGCTGCAGAGCTCTAGCAGCCAGTCTATTGCCGGATGAAGTGTCTATCTGAGGATTGACTAATCATGGCTTATAGATCTTATCAGCAAGGTCACTTCATTCACGGTCTCATCCAGTGGTCACTGAAGTGTCTACCTTTGGTTTCTGAGTTCATGGTCTGTCTGCTGGCTCCATGGTCACTGGGCTCATGGCCTTTGTTTCAAAGATGCAAGGTTACTGAGTTCATGTTGTATTTTGTATTTGATGGAAGAATATAGAACAGCAAAGGCCATACATCATCGAAGATGTGAACTGTCTAAATCTCGAGAAAGAAATCTGTACAAATCTCTGTCATTTTGTTGACAATGCCTGAAATACAATATTGATTTGACCTAACAATGCAAGTTTTGCTTTAATGTTGGTTGCAGAATGAAAGCGTTTGTCAAGTATTCTTTTGTTTATGTAGAAAACCCTTTTCATCAGTACATTTCAGAACTCAATTTCAAACACAACAATAGAGAAAGAGATAGAGGCAGCTTTGACAGAGACACTCCCATCGATAAAAGCACACTGTACAAACGGCACTCTGGATACAAGACAGAAATGTCATATTTGTCGCATTTACTCTAGACATGTCACCACAGGCTTATAGGCAAATTCAGATAAATATTGTCTTTAAAAAAAATAATAAAATAAACAGCTTTGTTTTGTATTGAAGTGAAAAAAACTATTGTCAGACTTCAAAAATCTGAAGCTAGATCCGCTATTCATGTTTCCAAGATGATGCGTGCTCTTTTCCTAAATAACAAGCTCCTTCAGGCCTTTTTTAATTTAGTGTGTGCCTAGAGGCACTTACACTCCCAATTCAGAGAAGTTTCAAATGTACCCAGGTTTGTTCATCTATCAGGTATCAAGTGGGTATCAATATGATCCAGAACAGAGATGCAAGACTTCAGTCACTAGGTTAAAAAAGATTATCCAAAAAATAATGCACAAGTATATTGTTCCAAAATATACAATAATGCTTGATTGCGTTCAGATGTAGTGACTGAGAAGGCCATGACATGGCCAAATGAATAAAATCAGGGTCAGGCTCCTCTAACCCCTGGGATCTTTGTGTCCTAATCTAATGTTGCCGATTTCATATTAATCACATATTAATTGTTAAATATGAATTAATGTCTCAACGCGAACCACAATGTCAGGTATATTGTATACTCTACATGCAACTACTTGCATATTTCCGGGTAGGGTACAAGTGGAGGAAAGGAGGTGGGGAGTGAAGAATATTGGGACGCAGTGACGACAATGCCAGGATGTGCACTCTAAGGGAGTGTGGCTAAACCATAGGATGTGCACTCTAAGGGAGTGTGGCCAAACAATGCCAGGATGTGCCCACATTACAGGACCATCAGAACTCTTCATTGTTGGAACACTTGCGTTGCCATTACTTTGTTCACAATGTATATTTTTGGTGTGAAACATAACATTTATTCCCTTTACCTTCCCCACTGCCAATCAAGGACACTGAAAGTCTCTCATTACGGCTCTTAAAGCTGGCGCAGTGATTTTGGAAACGAGGGGAAAACTGTTCATCTCGCTGAAGAGGTATATAAACGGGGGACTCAAGTGTGTCATTTCAACATGAGAGGAGCCTCATCTGTCGCTCTGCTGTCTCGCTGTTTGTCTCGGTGTTTGTCTTTAAATCTCTATCTCAAACCAATAATTATTCTACTTTCCATATCACTTTAAGACAGACGAGTAATAGGGCCATTTTGAGGAAAAACGTATTGTCTTTCAAGAATAAAGTTTAAATTTCAAGAACTAAGTCTGGTTCCTCCACATATACAGATGCAATTTTAAGCAGTCTCCTCAAAGTCTGTATGCTAATTATAGTTCTGTACTCATTTCTAGTTTATTCTCGAAAGACGTTACATTTTCTTTTCCTTCTCATGGCTCTATTACTCTCCCGCACTTTAAGCTGCTGCACTCATTGAATTGATTCAGTTTCACAAGGACAAGGTCTGCCCATTCTGTGTACTGCATGTGACTGTTCTTCAGAAAAAAAGCAGCGGGCCATTTCTGGTGTTCAATGCATTTAATATTTTCTTTAATCCCCACCCCCCCCTGAGCCTTTTAAATATAATACAGAAGACAGAAATGGTCTTGTTATTTACAAAACAAAATGATAGATTCTCGTGAAGTGTTTGGGCTGGAGGGCCAGTCCAGAATATGTGCGCTCTTAGTCCTGGTTACAGCAGCTAATGGGGAAGAGAAGGGGGGGGGGGGGGGTGGTGAGACCAGCACACAACAGGCTTTCACTCTGAGGGAGTGTGAGGGGGGCAGCACCGCCACAGTTCCTACACTTCACACCTCTCCGTACTTTGGCTATTGGAGTTTCACTTTAATTAATGTGCCAGATCCTGACGCTGAATGTACACACAATACAAGGTGAGCAAAAATGGCTGCTGTTCAGAGACAGAAGAAAATCCTTTTATATCAGCAGCAATAATTGTAATAGATAGAAAAATTTCTTTAATAATGATTTTAAGTTAAGTTAAACCTAACCTTTGCAACTTGTCATAGAACCGTTTGTTTTTCCCAAACAGGGCATATTTTAATACAGCAGCTATCTACAGCGCGAGCACCCTCTCCCTTCCGCCTGAACGCAAACAGCACGCACACGTTTCCATGGCGAGAGCGCTGAGTGACCCTCTCTCGCTTGGTATGGCTGCTGGGTCCTTCCCCTCTACAACGTCCTAGCCGGTCTGATGCTGCCCCCTCAGCAAGTGGGATTCATATGAGAGGATTGCCACCCTTCCTGCTTATCTTATTTATCTCTTTCCATAGCAACGATCAAAGGCACGCTTGGGGGGGGGGGGATAAAAACAATCATAACCCGCTGCGGGAGTCCAACTGCCACGTTCCCAACAAGTACATGCAGTCTGTGGAGTGAATATATGTCTGTGCGTGTGCGCTACATAGAACTAGTCTACAAAAAAGCAGAGCACCGTGGCCCATGAAGAGGACACTCTTTGAAATGACACAAATATATCGGTCCCTGTCACACGGAGTACCAGCAATAACAACGTACTGTCAGGGCTGACGCCTCTCTTGGGCAATAATTTAAGTCAGCAAAGATATTCCCGTTTACTATTTGACTTTTTTGTGTGTTATTTTTCCCAAAAGCAAAAAGGAATGAGGAACACCGCGGCGCTCTCGCAAAGCGACTTGGGAGAGGGAGACGAGACGCACGGATTCACTTTGAAACTAACGCATTGGGACGGGTAATGGAAGCTACGATCTTGGAAGCACGGGCCCAAACAACCATGGGCAGATGCGGCTGCAGACGTGGCGGCCGGGCAGTTTGGGTTTTACTGAGATGAAGCCTGTCGCACAGGGCCCACGTAACAGAGGATCCAGATCATACCACCAAAACAGAATGAAACAAAAAAATAAAAAATGGAAGGGTAGGATTGACGGATGTTTGGAAGGATGACTCTCTACAGCGAGGTCTTTCTGCTGCTCGAGGAGGGGGCTGGTCCTACATTGGGAGCTGAAACTTCACGTCCACCTGGGCCTCCTTCGCTAGCGAGACGATCTCAGAAAGCTTTACAACCTGCAAACATAGAGATACAGAGAGCTTTACAATCTGCAGAGATACAGAGAGCTTTACAACCTGCAAACACAAAGATAGAGAGATTCACAACCTGCAAACACAGAGATACAGAGAGCTTTACAACCTGCAAACACAGAGATACAGAGAGCTTTACAACCTGCAAACACAGAGATACAGAGAGCTTTACAACCTGCAAACACAGAGATACAGAGAGCTTTACAACTTGCAAATACAGAGAGCTTTATAACCTGCAAACACATAGATACAGAGAGCTTTACAACCTGCAAACACAGCGATACAGAGAGCTTTACAACTTGCAAATACAGAGAGCTTTATAACCTGCAAACACATAGATACAGAGAGCTTTACAACCTGCAAACACAGAGAGCTTTACAACCTGCAAACACAAAGATAGAGAGCTTTACAACCTGCAAACACAGAGATACAAAGAGCTTTACATACTGCAACAGAGTTTTGGGCAGAAAAAGGGGTAGGGGCCTGGTTTGGGTGGGCGTGGCTATGATTGGCATGGCTCTGGGCAGCATACACCTGGCCATTGGCCCACAGCGGTAGGGGGGACGTACCATTTTTGCTGCTTCATCCAGGTCGTCACAGGCCAGAATCTTCAGGGGGCTGGAGGCAATGAGAGCTTTTGCATCGTCCACCCGTGTCCCTGAAATACAGCAGAGTGGGCGGGGTTAGTATTAGTGATATACAGCAGAGTGGGCGGGATTAGAGTTTGTGATATACAGCAGAGTGGGCGGGGTTAGAGTCTGTGATATGCCGCAGAGTAGGCGGGGTTAGAACTGCCTCAATAACTAGCAAATAGGGATAGGCAATGTACTCATTTGAATATTTTGTGCAATAATGATCATCACCACCATGTGTTGTACTGCCTTTCTTTTTGTCTTTTTTTCTTTAACTATACCTATTGTGGTGGTAAACATGGCAACATAAGAGGCAATGTGAAATGCTAATTAATAAGCGTACTTGTTCGATAAATGCTTATTAATTATTGAACAAGTAGATCACCAGCCTTACGAGTAAACTGCAGTGACTAAACCAAGATGCTGTATTAATGTGATGGAAGCATCGGAGTTTGAGGTTCTGGCCATCATGGAGCATACCATATTAAAGCAGGGGTGTGTTTGTGTGTGTGTGTGTGTGTGTGTGTACACGTGTGTGTGCGACAACCACAACATAACTATGGCCTGTCCTTAAAAATGGCTTAAATATCCCTAATATATATATATATATATATATAGTGCCCTCCACAATTATTGGCACCCCTGGTGAAGATGAGTAAAAAAAGTTATAAAAAATTCACCATTTGGTAAAAATTTGGTAAAAATGAGAAAAATTCAACCTTGAAGTAAATTTATTCTGAGAAAAAAAAAAAATCCCTCATCAAGAAATAATTATTTTTAACAAAACCAATGTTTTATAACCCTTACCAGCGGTGCCAATAATAGTGGAGGGCACTGTATATATACATATATTTGTGATTTACAGAAAATAATTAAGGTGACAGTGTTCATTAAATAGTTTATGGGCATTTGCAGTCTTTAGTAAAGGAAGATAAGAAAAAAAGACTCACCTTGCAACCTAACAACGATTGGGATTCTGAGGTCCAGATCTGTGACAGCCATGATAATGCCCTGGGCGATGACATCACATCTCATGATGCCTCCAAAAATATTTACCAGGATGGCCTGCACCTGTACAGGTAACGGGATGTCAGCACTGAGAGACCACACTAATACATGCTGTATTAATGATATACACATCTCCACTGAGGGTCTCTGTTAACAATTCACACCTGTGCATCCATAAATATATTACAGATGCACTACAGTTTAAAATGGCTAACCCTGTTCGGGGGAAAAAAATTGACTCGTACCTCAAACACTGTGACCACAACGCCTTACCTTTTTGTCAGAGGTGATGAGCTTGAATGCTTCTGTCACCTGGTGGGCAGTGGCTCCGCCCCCAACATCCAGGAAGTTGGCGGGAGTGCCGCCGTGGAGCTTGATGATGTCCATCGTGGCCATGGCCAACCCTGCCCCATTAACTACACACACACAGCAATTTTTAAATACTTTGACCAAAAACACGCGTGTAAGAATAGAAATGTCATTTTCTCTTCAAGTAATCCACCCCTCCCACACTCCCATATGAGAGCTTCCATTGCATGTTTCCACATGGCTGGGCTGCTCAAATAATGAGTACCAAGTATAGGTCATCCCTTGTGTGTGTAAGCTTATTGATTTGGGCCAAGCCTTCACTCCACTCAATACTCCTAGTTACAGAAACTAGGCCGGCAGACATGCAACGCTCTCTCGACGTTTCTGCAGCGTTGCAGCAGCGCTGTGAGAGCCAGATATGCGACAGAGAGGCCGGGCTCACCCAGGCAGCCGATGGTGCCGTCCAGGCCGATGTAGTTGAGGTCGGCTTTGGCAGCCTGCCGGTCCCGAGCGTCCTCCTGGGTCCAGTCCTGCATGTCGAACACCTTCTTCTGCCGGTACGCCGCGTTGGAGTCAAAGTTTATCTTAGCGTCCATGCACATCACTGCCCAGAAGCAAACACAAGCGCACACAGGCAGCGTATAAACTCAAAGGTACATGCTTAATAAACTGCTTAAAAAATGACAAACACTCATCCTTATGCTACGACGACTATGGCCAAACCGGCACAAATTCTGCTACCGAGGACACTCCCAATCCTCATTAAATAAAAGGGAATCTCCGAACAGGACAGAGATCATGCAAGAGCTGGGATAGTGACATGGCTGTGCGTGTGAGAGAATGTGCAGGTGCGTATACGAGGGTGTGCGCATGAGTACTGCATGTATGAGCGCGTGTAGCACACCGATGCCAGATGAGTCCTCCACCATGGGGTTGATCTCCAGCATGGAGGCGTCGTACTTCATGAAGACGTTGTAGAGCTTGATCATGTTCTCGGCCGCCTCGTTTATCAAACCGGGGGGGAAACCCATTTTCTCTGCCACCTACAGACGGGATGGAGGGCATCAATTCGGATCACAGAGGCTCGTTCCTTACAAGTAAGACCGTTCACCCGAGAGTGCGGCCTTGGTCTTATCTCTCAGCGCAATGCACCTTGACGGCCTGCTCCATTTTGATGCCCTCGACAATGTCAATGGGCTCCTTCACAATGGCGTCAGGATTCTCTGCTGCGACGTCCTCAATATTCACACCACCCTGCGAGCTGCCGATCAAAACTGGGCCCTTTCCAGGAAGAGTGAGAAACACATTACTACCTGCAGCTTACCCAATCAAAACCAAGTTCTGCCAGGACGGACAGATGCTCAGCTCATCAAAAGCAGGCCTTATTGGGTGGGAAAAAAGCTGGGCCCAATCAAAACTAGACCCTGATAAAAGGGGATGGCAAAAACATCTCTACCCACAGCACAGAATGATAGAGCTGTGGATGTAGAACTGATTCCATACTTCGGAAAACAGCAAATCAACAGCTTTATCATCCTGAAAGCACAGCCAATTAGTTCCTTCATAATCCAGAGACTACAGTCAATCAACTGCTTAAAAATCCTCAAAGCACAGCTAATAACCTGCTTTATAATACTGAGAACACAGCCAATTGGCTGCACCATGGTCTTCAGAGCACAGCCAACCAGTGGTTTGACAAAGATTCTTGACTGTAAATCCACTAGGACATGTCGGCAGCACTTTTATCACACAGACAATTCTGCCATCTGTTGGTGAAATGTCAGCAAGCCTACCTGAGAACATGAACATAAAAAGAATTCCACTGATCATGTGACTAAGTAGAGCTCACCTGATAGGACCTCTCCATGGTGATGGCAAAGTAGTACTCCCTGCGGGGGTACCTGCGCTCACAGATGAACACCTGGTTGCAGATGCGGCCCTGCTTTCCTGTCTGCTTGGTGTACAGCATCCGGCCAATCATCTGAGAGGATATATCTCGTGCCTCCTCTGGCCTGAGATCAGAGCAAACACACAAACACACAAACGAGTCACACGAGTTGGCCCAGTCATGACCCCATGCACTCTGCATACTATTAAATAGTTGACTGCCTATAGAAACTTTATGTCTGTGCAAGTGTGAGTGCTTGTGTGTGTATTGTGTAAGACGAGCAGCATATATGAATGTTTTTTCCTAAGTACACAGTAAAGAACACATCTGGAAGCACAGAACATGCATCTGGAAGCATAGAGATCATTAAAGTTGGGATATGTTAAAGGCGACAGGATATGTGCGCCTGCAGCAATAGATGTTCTGAGGAAAAACCTGTGCGTGTGTGTGTGTGCATGTGCGTGTGTGCGTGCGTGCGTATGCGTGTGCGTGGACACTCACGAGTAGACAATCTTCACTCCTCCCTTCAGGCCTCCCTCAAAGGTTCCCTTCCCTCTGCCTCCTGCCAGGACCTGAGCCTTCACCACCAGGTCCTTAGAGCCTGAGACAGAAAACACTGTCCTCAGTACACACAGGCACGACATACAAAAACACACACACACACACAAACTACACACTTGCACTACACACACGCACACACACACATATATATATATATGATATACACACACAGATGCACTCTCTCTCACACTCACACACACACACACACGCACACTACACACGCACGCACGTACGCACGCACACACACACACACACGACAAACACACAGATGCACTCTCTCTCACACGCACACACACACACACAAGCGCACACAATACACATGCAAGCAAGCACACACTACATACACACGCACTACATACACACACACAACACGCAAGCACACATGCACGCACACACACACACACACAACTACATGCACATGCACTACCCACACACTTCTGTCACCACTCAGAATGACACAGCCACAATACACACGAAACATTATCAGCACAGCATGCTACTGCATGACCACCACATCATCACATCGGACCATCGCCATATCATCACATACATTACAACACAACACTGCCACATAGTCACATACATTACAACACAACACTGCCACATAGTCACATACATTATCATCATACAAGTTTAAACCTGTCTATTCTGAAATCCTGTCAGGATGAAATGTTTTTCCTGTCGCTGGAAGGTTTCTACACGACTTGAAGCGCAACATTTCTCAGAAATGTATTGGCTACTTGTCTCTGAATTGTTACCAACCCTCTTAATGGCGCTGCGATAAACAATTAATTAAATCTCCACAACGAGAAAACAAAACCTTTAGAGAATAAAAATAACCTCACCATGTTAAAATGCACTTATAAACATGGTTGCATTTGTCAGAGTGCTAAAAGACTGTAGCTGAACTGTAAACAAGACTCACTAGCATAGATAACACTACCATAATACACTGGAGTGTACAACTGCCTGTACGAACAGGAAAATCTTGCTAGCTCTCTGTGCTTCTAAACACATCACAGCCAAAACATACCACTCAAATAACATACTGTAGTCATGCTATTGTGGAAACTTCCCAGCATGTTGCAGGCATGTACCTGAACTAGTGCTGTTATATGGTTACCTTTCTGCTGTAAATGTTCCACATTTCTGTTTATCTTCTACATTATGAAAATGAGTCAGAATAAAAATTTTACTAACAAAGAGCAAGATAAAACGCTGATTAGAGAAGTCTCTGGGTTTCTTTTGAAGTCAAACCGCCCACTTTGCCAGAGACAAAACTATTCCTGCGAAGAAACAAACACAATCTTTGTTCTAGGACTACATTTACTGCTCCAACACTCAGTTCGATATGAACACACATCGTTTCTCAAAACGCACTTCACCATAAAAGGCCAAACTAGTCCAAGGCCAGGCAGACTGGAGGGAAAATTACAACACGGAGTGTAGCTGCAGCCCAGTTAGCACTTAACTTCATCACAATGCTTACACAACACTGAAACGTATTGGACACACGACAAGAGTGTTCGGTCAACTGCGCTGAACATTTTCCCCACACTATCAGTGATCTTCCCTGCAAAAACGCCAGCTCCACCGGGGAGCGCCCTACCGATCTGCTTGGCGGCGGAATAGGCCTCCTCTGGCGTGCTAGCCACCATGCCCGCAGGCACAGAGATGCCCGCCTCCTTCAGCAGGCTGATGCTCAGGTATTCATGCAAGGAGAGGTTCCTCTGCTGCTGCTGCTGCAGGGGCGACTGCTGCACCCCATGGTTCCCAAACAGGCCGGACGTCCCTCCCAGTACCTGGAGCAAAGGGGGACACACAAATAACCCTAAGCAAGAAGTCTGGGACTAAACGCTTGGTCACAAAAAGAGTGTCCAACTATAGAGCAGAAGCTAAACTGTCAGGACTGGACAGAATTCTATTCGTTATCTGTGCAAACACCAGAGGCATATATACAGTGAAGGCAATCTCAGGTAAAGAGAACATATTTATCAGTTATATGTGACTCAAGACAGAGTGGAAGAAAAAACCAGAAGAAATGGCAAGTAAAAGTTACAGCTGCATTACAAAACACTGGTGTACTTAGAGGTACCTATATGAATGCTATATAAAAATTTAAGAAAATTTAAAATATATATTTTTTATTTATATATTTTTTGGAGTTAGAATCCTGCATTAATTTCTTGCATAAATGGCTTTCAGAAGACTTGGCAACATTAGAACATGGGTGAATGTACGACAATTTGAGTGTCATTTTCTCAATAAGAACAGAACAATCCAAACAGAAGGAATAGTCCTTAAATTGAAAGAAAACTAGAATAGAATAGAATAACTTTTATTTTCCCGATAGGGAACTTCAGTTGTAGCCACCAGCAACGACAAAAAAGACATATACAGTGGGGTAAACTCACAGCACACAAACAAACATATCAAATAATACAGCCAAACGTCATGATTAAAAATGGCCCCCGCTGTCCCGAGATGTTCAATGTCATCAACCAGTCCAACACACAAACTCCGCCTCCACGACTTTCCTCGGCTACACACAGTGTTGCGGTCTCTGTCCACTGACGAAATGGAGCTCAGCATTCCCAGTCGCCACCTTACTCGCATTATCTTCTCCTTCCCTGGTGGCTAGGGATGTTAACAATTAATCGACTATCAATTAATTGCTAATAAGAATTTAATCGATAAGATTTCAAATTAAACGATTAACTGAACAATCTGCAGTCTTGTTTCAACGGGAGTTTTTGTGTGAAATGTAATCGTGATTTAAGGTCTCCACGCGAGAGCGCCTGTGGTTTGCAATACATTGCAATACCTGTGGTGCTGTTTTGAAGTATAACTACTTTGTTAATGTAGCCTACCACCTGAAAAGCGTACATCCAACCGTGCTGCCAGGGCAAAGTGGATCGCGACCTACCATCACCTCAGTGTTGCCAAAGAGGGTGTGTGACGATAGACGAGCGGAGAGTAGGCAATTACTCAGAGGGTACGCAACATGGTTGAAAAGGACATGATGGCAATAAGCACCGTTGACGGTGAGGGATTTCGAGAGCTAATAAACAGGCTGCGCACACGACTCACTCCCGACCACGTAGATATGCTTAAATGTTCTTGAATAAAAATACGTAGGTCTATCTAGTATGCATATGAGGAGCCTATTCAAAACATAATAGCCTATATTTTAAGTTGACTGTTCTAGGCTAGGTCTACTAGTTTAACTGTCGCCTTTCAATTTCAAGAGCGATTATGTTAATGCTGCAAGTGCCTAGCGGAGCAATGGTTTCGCTTGCAGCAGATGAGACGGAGCGCAATTTATTTTCTGTTAAAGTAGCCTATACACGTCTTCATATTCTATTTTTGTTATGCTACAATAATGCCTGTTTCTCAAATGTTACAATAAATCTTTTATTGAGGAATATAACATGCATTTTGTATTCTGTCTATCATAAGCTATATTTAGCTTTTATGTTATCAATTAATCGACGATTGTTTGTTAAGGTTAACAACTATCGATTAAGGAAATTCCTTAAAATTTGCATCCCTACTGGTGGCCTTTTGAAGATTGCCTGCAGTCCTGGATCAGTCCCGAAATCTTCAACTCCGGTGAAGGGCGATGGTAACCTTTGTGGCTGCAGATCCAACGGACATTCCCGAGCATAATGCGGATGCGTCTCCATGGTGACGACCACAAACAAAATTATCCCAGCTAGACAATTCATCAATATTATAAAAACGAGCAGAAGGAGTGCCCTGAAAAATCTCTCGCTTCCACGTCCCACCACAGACACACAGCGCATAAAAAAACAAGACAAAAGCATGACAACAAAACACATTCAAATAACAAACACGAACACGAGAGACAGCTGGACTAGATGTCGCCATTACAGCGCCACTTGACGTCATAAAATGTAAGATGTACATAAACTTGCAGTAAACGGTTCTGTCAACCATAGCATTACCATTGTGAGAAAATTAGGAAAAATTTGAAATGCAACATTGTTAGAATAAGTTACAGGTAACTGTAACATTTATATGTAAAAACCCTGTATAGAAGGGGATACATTAATGATGGCAAATTCACTGGTTATCCCTCTATAAAAATGGAAAACATGTCGGACACAATTTGTTACATCCATATTCGTTTGACAGATTCAATCTAGGTGGAGACTGCAAGCAAAGGGTCACACCAATATGACTATTATTATTATTATCATCATCATTATTATTCATTTTTACTTGAATTTATAGAGCACTTTCCACACACTATCAAAATGTTTTTTGGATGAGGGGCTAATTAATCTCATTCACCACTCGAATGATGAAAATCAAGGGTTAAAAGAATACAAAGGGTTATAATACTGCCAGATATGCAGTAGATATGGATGGATCACTTTAAGGGTTGTTTCTCCTGACAAATTTTCCAATTGAACTCTATGGAAAAACAAGTCAGGAGAAGAAACCCTTCAAGTTATCCATCCATATCTACTATTTCTGGCAGCAGAGTGATGGTTTAAGGCTAGTTTGATATGTCAGACCCTTGATGACTTAGAGCCATTTAGCCAACCATGTGTTCCATACTGTTCCAGTGTCATTTACAGCTAAATCTAGTCCCACCCCCCAATTCACATCGAGATCCATTCAAATGCAGAGACATTATAGTATTGCTTGTAAGAATACCAGAAAATAAGATATCATGAGTCGTTTGATGGTGTTGGGTCACAAACATCAGGAAGTAATGGCATGCAAAGTATATGTGACCAAATATTTAAAATTATTACTTTGTTCTATATATAAATGCAGGGGTGCCAATAATTGTGGCACACGTGGTTTTGTTTAAAAAATATATATTTCTCATAATAAATTTACTTCAATTGAAGGTTGGATTTTTAAAAAAAATTTGTGTGAGATTAAGCTAATTCACCAAACGGTGAATTTTTTATAAACCTTTTTACTCATCTTTACCAGGGGTGCCAAGAATCGTGGAGGGCACTGTATATGTTTGAGCCTTGACAGATTGCAAATTTCAACAGCGTTGTTCTTTTTTTTTTTTTTAACATGCCGTTTCTGCATCTCTCTGGAAAACAGAATTTTACAGTCAGTAAGCATCTGCCCCTTGACCTGCCTTGAAACCTGACCCACACTCTCAGTATATAGACAACAGGGTCCTATAACACAGATAGACCTAAAACATGCCTTAAATGGACCTCTACCCTGTGTAAAGACCACTACAGCACTCACACAGGAGATATAGACAACAAACACACACATGCTTCTACCAATACAGTACCACTCAACTGAGCTCTTCGTTTTCCCCCTTGCATCCAAACACCTGCAGATGTATTAGCTGCTCTTATAAAAATGCTATTCATCTACTTCTTTGGAGAGTTCCATCTACGGTTTCTAAATATGCTGATTGGATATGACTAAAAGTGAAAGTTTATTTCATGACCTGTTCTGTCTTTTCCAAAATTGGTACACACACATATCAAATGTTCAGATAACTAACAAAAAGAATAATTCACAACAAAGTTCAAAGATCATTCATACATTGGGCCGAGCGAAACATATTGTTTGACTGCTTTATTGCATCCTGTGACGGTAACGAATGACGATCACGATCAGTGGTTAATGTCGAGTCTTACAGAAAACAATATTTCAATATCAATTAACATATGAATGTGCACTAGCTGTACAGAATAAGCATGTGACATTTGAAATCAGAATTAGCATACATTAACGTTAGCTAACTGGTAGTCTAGCTTTCCAGATTCCGCTACCCCTTTAGCCGAACCCTTCGGGTCGAAACATATCTCGAAACACTGGTGTCCGTCAACCACAAAAGAAGAGGCGAATGAATCCGACAACCCTTGATTGAGAATAGCTGTCAGTGTCAGAAGGTAGCTAACGTTAGCAAGCTAACTTACATTCCTGGACAGTACAGCTGGAGGTCAACACATAAGATTCTGAGCAACTAATTGTTTACAGAGATAACTAAGGCTATTTATGCCAGAGACGCATCTTGGTTTAAATATGATCGCAATTAAAAGCAGAGTAATATACGTTCGCTTGATAGCCAACAAGATAGCTAGCTAGCTACGTTATCTATTATTGTCTACTGTGCCTAACGTCCGACATCTAGCTAGCTGGGGAGCTAGCCGTATGGGTTAATGTCGAATGTGACCCTGTCGCTTAGGAAACATTTTCAGTTAACGGGATAGAATATAAACTATTAGCATGAGCCCGATCAATAGTCACACATGCCCAAATTAAGCCTCATATAACATCACCTTAGATGCATTACTGAGGGCCGTCCTGGACCCGGAATTCCTCAGCCCAGCCGACAACCGGCCGCAGATCAGGGACGTCGCCATGTTGCTCACTGAGCCCACTTTAGAAAAAAACAAATCACAGGATGCGCATGGGCAACGACTCAATGGGCGTGTTCGATCACAGGATGCGCATGGGCAACGACTCAATGGGCGTGTTCGAGTAGACATCGGTGAGCAGTTGGCTTGTCTGTCTCAGGCGGAAATGACAAACACCGGGGCAGATCCAACTGGGACAGTTTCGGACGTTTCTGAAACCGGCTGAGAGAAAAACAACATGGAGGAATTAGCCGTGTTTGTGGTTGCGGAGGACTTGGAGGCGACCCAGATGTCCCTTTTACTTCAAAATCTTGAAGAAATGGAGGAGAACGAACGACGGTTGATTTAATACTGACTTACATTATTTCATGACTTGTATTGTTCGGGTAGTCAATATTTATCTTTTGCTACGCGACTTTGGCTGAGCACCCTGAATTGTGCCACAGTGAAACTCCAATTAAAGTTCTTGAATAAATACGCATCATTTCCATTGGAATTAAAGCGCTGGCTGCCGTTTCATTGTCGAATAACTAAATTATTTAGCTAAACTGTTATTTGTTATGGTAACATACCTGTAAAGATTAGGCTGCTTATGTTCTTTTGCTCATATTCGGCTGTTTCTTGTCTGTCAATTCATGAGATGGCCTAAACTACACCTTGTCATCTCTGTTTAGACTAGCAAACATGGTAGACATGTCATTTTAGTTCATCTAAACCCAGAAGACATCGTAGCCATCGGTAGTCATACATTGTAATGTGAGAATCTATGTAGCTATGTTAAGTATCATAACTTACATGCATGTTTTCATAGACCTTTGAGTGGTGGTTCTAAAGCATATTTTATTGCAGAATATCTGTACCAATATAAATGAGAAATGTCTCTTTCATGGGACCTTTTTTTAGAGTTGTACAGTTAATGCATTGAAGATATTCCTTGTGACATAAAGGGAAAGTGTATTAATCCTAATCATTAATTATGTTGCTATGAAATAATAATACTTGGTGGTTGCATGTCCTTTGAATGCAAGGACTGCCTGAAGTCTGCGAGCTGTAGAAATCATCAGATGCTGGGTATCTTCACTGGTGATGCTATGCCAGGCCTGTACTCCAGCCTTCTTCAGTTACAATATGGTTGAAAATGCCCTCAAATTAAAGTTTACAGTCTGTACTTTAGCCTCACAGTCGTATCATTTCACATCCAAAGTACTGGAGCACAGAGCCAAAACATAGAACATTACATAGCATACATGATTCAGCTACTCATAGTGTCAGTGTTCATGATTTATTCAAATTACATGACAGCACGTGGTCTCTTTGGACCCTGACAATGAACGTATTGAATTGAATGCCATTCAATGTCTTTAACAAGATAAATTGAGTTTGTATGAATGAATAACTAATATAGTACATATAGGGACATTGGGATACTGGGAGTCGTTATGTGTTTTGAGGGAACAATGTCAAGAAAGATGACATAACCAGTTATGGTAATGTATGGATAAATAGAATTGTATTTGCATAAGATGTATTCCAATATCAACATGTTGTCTTCCTTTTACCTGTCACCAATCATTGTTCATATATTTCTGATTTAACAATAAACATACAAAATGACAGAAATAACCCGGTGTCATTGTGGCTTGAATGGTGGTGGAGGGGAATAGTGCTACAGTTTTTTTACCTTTTGTGAATGTCACCATATTGTGTGAAATAAATATTCTGAAAATGTTCTCTTTGCTTAATTGCTGGTATAATTTATCTGTTTTGTTCTGGAGACCAGACCACCCACATCTAATAACCCATAGCCATAATAACAGTGTTAGATCTTTAATCTCAATCATTAATCTTACAACAATTTGCACGATGTATGTACAGCATTGTACCCAGGTTGTGTTGCTTAATGTTGTTTAATTGTTGTTTAATTCATGTTATTATGGCATTGGGTTGTTTGTATGTGGTCCCCTCTGCTGGAATGTGACATGCAGAGGCCTGGCTATACACTGTCCCATCTGGATATAGGGAAAACTCCACTTCTCAACACAACAGACAGCAGGTCATACCTTCAGATCTTGATAAGGTGTCTTACTGATAACAAGGATGGTGAAGAGAAATATTGATTAGGTAACAGTTTTTTCCCATCAAAAGACATCTAAATACTTTGAAATAAATGAATGAGTTATCATTTGATGGTCCTACCTTAATGTTCTATATGCTCACACCAAATGTTCTGGAGAGGACACTTGTTTTGGACAACAGTCCAATTAGGATTTTACACTTAAGCTGTTGCAAAAACAAACCACTCCTTATAACAAAGTTGAATCTACTTTTCTATAGAATATGGTATAATTACAAATATAGTTGAATAAAACATTAAGTTACCTATATTTGGACAGGCCTTTTTTGTTATAACTTCTTCATACAACTTTTTTGGTTCAGTCAACAGATTTTATGTAGGCCTACTGTTAGAGGTAAATATTTTCCTAATTTATCTTAAGGCAGATGGATTACAGAAGCAGTCAAGAATGATTTGCAACTTTTTGCTGCACATTTGTTTGTGTAGCATTACCAATATTGTACTTTTCGTATTCATATAGGCTTAACGTTACTTCAAGAAAGTACATGTACGGTACAGTATATAATAACCAGAGTAGCGACCTTATATTACTCAATCCCACATTCTCAAAACACATTTATTTATTATTTGCACGAAAATAACAAATGCAAGTACACAACGTAATTTGAAGAAATATGCTAGAGAGGTTGGAAACCCTACAGGGCTTATACTAGAAGCTCACTTTACGAAACAAAATCACACTAATTGAAGAACAATAAAGGATTCTATTATATTAAAACATATTTTTAAATATAGCAATACTAAGAAAAAACAGAATAAATATTAATTGTGAAATTAGAAAGGAGAACAGATAAGGAAAAGAGGAAAATACTGCTATTACATTGTAGGATTAAATAAATAACTCTTATACCTGTGTTTGAAAATTTAGGGAGGGGTACATTTCATTTATAATTTTTTAGTAGAATCAATACGCCGAGATAGGTGGCGATATTGTGAAATTATCCGCGTTTGTCGTGAGGAAACACCACTCTCTCCTCGCTCTCTATCCAATTCTGTCGTTGGTTTGTTTGAAGGCGCGGCGATGTTGTTGAAGGCGCCCAAGAGCAACTGCACCGCTGCTAAGGCGCCTGCTTAACCTTCTGTTGTCATTTCCGCCTTAGTTCACGCAGCACCGATTTTTCGGCCATCTCGGACAGTTTCCGATGCAGGCCGACGCAGATATGACGTAAATCGGCTCTAGCCGAACACGCCCAGTACACTTAGTTTGCGCATGCGCAATAAGTACCCTCAAACTTCTAGGAAGTACAGGCAAAGATTTTAGATATATGACAATATACGCAACTGGCGATTTTCCCCATTTCATTTTTTGTCCGCACAAGAGGAAGTGATCAGGCATGCGCAGTAGTGTTTTCAGTTAGCTTAGTAACTAAAGTTACATAACGTATGCTTAGAGTGGCGTGCATCTGACCGGCGCTAGCCGGATTTAAAGTTGGTTTTCGTTGGATAGTCAAAATCATAACGGGTTGAAAGTAGTATTACTGGGTCCTGACAACCTAGGCTTATATAATCGAAAAAGAAAAGATCGACTTTTGATTTCGTCTGTCTGATAATGACCCGTTTAGCGAACTGTTTTGTAAAAACTCCATTGACCGCCAGTCTGTCTAATAAGTTCCAAGTGCGGACGTTCCAGCCCAGAAGTTGGACCTCTTGCTCCGCCTACCTTCTTTGGTACAGGGCCAGGCCACAAAAAAGGTCTGTAGCTACACAAACGTTATCTGAGCTGCAACAATGCAAAATGTTTCACGCGTTTTACATGAGGTATGTTACAGGACGACAACACCTTACTGTTGTAAAGGCCACAGTAGCGTGGTGCATACAACCCCACTAGCTTAACAGTTCGGGCATGAGCTGGACTTATTGTATTGAACGTGAACTCCTGTGAGGTTATGTTTAGGGGTTGGGGGTGGGTTTTTTATGCTCTGTGTGTCTGTAGCGGGACGGGGAAACGGGCTGGAGATTTTTCAGGGCACTCCTGTTGCTCGTTTTGATAATATTGTCGAATTGTCTAGTCTATATAATTTTCTTTGTGGTCGTCACATGGAGACGCATTCGCAACATATGCTCAGAAATGTCCGTTGGATCTGCAGCAACAAAGTTTACCATCGCTCTTCACCGGAGTTGAAGATGTCGGGACTCGGGACTGATCCGGGAGTGCAGACAACCAGGGAAGGAGAACATAATGCGGGGGAGGAGTGAGGAGACGACTAGGAAGATTGACGCAGTTTGGTGCTCCGTTTTGGCGATGTACAGCTACGCTACGTGTATGGGGGAGAGTCGTGGAGGCGGAGTTTGTGTGTTGGACTGCTTGGTGACACTGGACATCTCGGGACAGCGGGGCTATTTTTAATCATGGCTGTATTGCACGTTAATGAACTTAATTCACTTGATTAATGTAATGATTCTGTTGGATGTTTTTGTTTGATATGTTTGTTTGTGTGGTCTGCCCCACTGTCTGTCTTTTTTGTTGTTGCTGGGGCTACAACTGAAGTTCCCTAGCGGGAAATAAGTTATTCTATTCTATTCACAAAAATCAGGGGTTCTTTGAATTCTACATATATCTTGGCAGTGGGATCCATAATAACGCCTGACATCATATCTGACTACCCTCACATGTGATGTTTTCGGCCTATCACAGCCCTAGCTCTTAAGCTGTTGTAACTCACGAGAAGATAAAGCCTGGAAAAGAACTACTGCCAAAAGTGTCTATAGGGTAGGATTTCCGGTGTATGTACTTCCCCTGGAAGCTGTCTCCGAACGGAAGGTATTTCGACCAATCACGACACTGTTCATGAAAATGAATCCCCCCCAGAAACAACCTCGTTATCACCGTCTTGTCCAGCCTAATATCCATCTCATGATACCCTAAAAATGGAACGTTTTACTAGTACTAGTCCGCTGATAACTCTATTTTTCTTGAACAAACGTTCAGCGTTCGCTTCTTCTTCGTTCGAGATTTAATATTGTCTGCTTCGTTTTTTTGTTTCGCTGGGGAATGTAAACAGATCTGCGCTGCTTTACCGGAACTTCCTGTACTTCCGTTTAGACACTTTAGGAGATATATGTTGTCCAGCCTACCGAGAAACAGGGTACCAAACATAGCTCTTTTACATGCGTGGGCTTACTCATTGTTTTGTTGAAAATGTTTAAATGAATTCGCTTTAGCTTTTGTCTCTCAACATGAGGACCAATTAGTGTCAATAACAGTAAAGCAGGTCATCATGGGGTGGAAAAGCGGAATAAATCAAGACATAGCCAAAACATTGGGTGTGTCATAATCAACTGTTTGGTACATTTTTAAGAAGCAAGAACGCACTGATGAGCTCAGCAATAGCAAACAACCTGGTAGACCACAGAACACTACTGTAGTAGATGACTGAAGAATACTTTAAATTGTGAAAGTTTGCATGTATGGCTGCCATTCAAGCTGGCTCACTTGTCTTTATTGATGATGCCTCTCTGCTCCTGGCAGCAGCAGGGTGAATACAGAAACATCTTATCTGCTCAGATCCAACCAAATGTGTCAACACTTATTGGACAGCACATCACCATGCAGCAGGACAATGACCCCAAACACACTACGAAGGAGTTTTTCAGGGCCAAAAAGTGGAATGTTCTTGACTGGCCAAGTCAATCACCCATCCTGAATACAATTGAACGTGCGTGTCACATGCTGAAGACAAGGACTGAAGACAAAAAAGTACTGAAACAAACAGGAACTGAAGGTGGCTGCAGTACAGGCCTGGAAGAGCATCACCAGGGAATATACCCAGGGTCTGATGATGTCTATGGGTCGTAGACTTCAGGCAGTCATCAAATGTAAAGCATTTGTAACCACTTAGTAAATAAGACGACTATTTAAGATTGTTAATTTGTCCAATTACTTTGGCCACCTAAAATGGGGGGAGTATGCATAAAAGGGTTGTAATTCCTACGTGGATCACTGGATATGGATGTAAATACCCTCAAATTAAAACGGACAGTCTGCACTTTAACCTAATATTCAATGTTCTATTTCAAATCTAATGTGCCAGAGTATAGAGCCAAAACAACTAAATACTTTGACTGCACTGTATATATCCTGTGTGTGATGTTATCCCAACTATAAATTAGTCATAGCTCAAATCTGCTTTTAGTTACAGTAAAATGCTAAATGTAGATAGTTGTAGTTATAATGCATTGTATCGATGTGTGTCCTGAATTATGCATTATGTCTTGAATGTACACTATGTGGCCAAAAGTATATGGACACCTGCTCGTTCAACATCCATTCCAAAATCATGGGCATTAATATGGACTTGGTCCCCCTCCTTTGCTGCTATAACAGCCTCCACTCTCCTGGGAAGGCATTCCACTAGATGTTGGAACATTGCTGCTGGGACTTGCTTACATTCAGCCAGAAGAGTATTAGTGAGGTTGGGCACTGATGTTGGGCAGTTAGGCCCGGGCTCGTAGTCGGCTTTCCAATGGATCCCGAAGGTGTTTGATGGGGTGAGGTTAGGGCTCTGTGCAGGCCAGTAAAGTTCTACCACACCAATAAAAAATGATTTATGTACAGAACTCGCTTTGTGCATGGGGGCATTGTCATGCTGAAACGGGAAAGGGCTTTCCCCAAACCGTTGCCACAAAGTTGGAAGCACAGAATCCTCTAGAATGTCATTGTATGCTGTAGCGTAAGATTTGCCTTCACTGGAACTAAGGGACCTAGCCTGAACCATGAAAAACAGCCCCACACACATTTGGTCATGTAGTGTATGTCCTCCTCGTGAGGACAAATTTCCACAGAAGCGGAAAATAGTCTTAATTTAACATAAGGAACCTATTGACAAAGAAACAGCGATATCACCCTATCAAGATATGTCCTTCCAACTGTACGGGTTAATTGTACTATCAAAGTCAAAGTGTTTTTATTTATCAAGTGCACAGTATAACACAAGGTCATTCTGAACAATGAAATTCTTAGGACATGGCAAGCAACAACTATGTAGTAGGCATTAAAAACAAACAAAAACAAAAACATATATAAAATTGTTAAAAAAAAGTCAAATAAGGGCAAGAATAACAAATATAAATATACATAGCGGTAAAACACTAGCAGCAGTTCCAGATATGGACAGTAGGAGTAGGAGTATTAAATATAAAGTGTGGAGGTGCCGATAGACATGTGCAATAAATTAAATTAAGGTGATGTACATTGAATGTACATAAGAAGTGCCTAGAGCATACAATGAGGTGCGATGAATGCGATTAATGCTGCTGGTTGAGAAGCCTGATGGCCTGGGGGAAAAAACTGTTTGTGAGTCTGGTAGTCCGTGCCCGAATGCTCCGGTAACGTCTACCAGACGGCAGCAGCGAGAACAGTCCATAGCCTGGGTGGCTGTAGTCTTTTATGATTTTCTGTGCTTTCTTAAGGCATCGCGTGTGGTAGATGCCTTGCACAGAGGGGAGGTGGCAGCCAATGATGCGCTCCGCTGTCTTCACCACCCTCTGGAGGGCCTTGCGATCAGCAGCGGAGCAGCTGCCATACCAGGTAGTAATGCAGCCAGTGAGAATGCTCTCAATGGTGCACCTGTAAAAGTTGGTGAGAGTTTTGGCAGACATGCCAAACTTCTTGAGTCTCCTCAGGAAGTATAGGCGCTTTTGGGCAGTTTTTACTGCCGCGACCGATTGCCTGGACCAGGATAGGTCATCGCTGATGAACACACCGAGGAACTTGAAGCAGGAGACTCTCTCCACTTCAGCTCCATCGATGTGAATGGGGGTGTGACCCCCCCCCTGTCGCTTCCTGAAGTCCACGATCATCTCCTTAGTCTTGCAGACGTTGAGAGGTTGTTGTCCTGGCACCATGTTGCTAAGATGCTGCCAGGACAATTATCACAGGTAATTATCATAGCTATGAACATTCAATCAGTGATAAGAATCTCGATAACTCATTAAAGGAGTGATTACTAGTTACTAACTAGTTTGCAGCACGTTTGTTGTTCTTCCAAATCATCCAGCATTTGAGATTTGGGCTTTCATTCTGGACTTGTAGCATCGTGGTTTCAGCTTGTTTACATGACAGCTGAAGTCACACCGGATATTGAAATTAGCCTTGCAACTCCGTACAAGTTGGATTTGCAAATTTGTTCCAGGCAGTTGTTTCACCATCCATTGTTAAGCCCAAAAATCACTCACGCAGTTCAAAGTAACAGGAAACTCATTGCAAACCATACAATTAAGAAGTTTTCAAAGGCAATCAGAAGTGGACAGAGGGAAAGTTTAGTCAAGACTGTTCTTTATTTACAAGGTAGGAAAACATATACAGAAGTATTTACAATTCAGTCAAAAAGAATACCTGCACTGATACACATAATTTAACTGTTAACCTGATGGTTCTTTGGATTAAAATAAATAAACCAAAGCATTTATGAAATAAATTAGCATTTAAGGTATTTTTGTTTTGTTTTGACAAACGAGTGGTCATTCCTCGTGAGTGTACTTAATGCCAGATCGCTTGCTAGAAAAGTATGACTCACAACAGGGGTGCATGTTTGCACAGTGACTGAAACAGGAGCAGGCTGGATAAGATGCATAGCAGGAGCCAGAGTATATGATCCAACCTCCGTCCCACACCTCTGGTTCTGTTTTTTTTTTTGCTTGCGTCACCTCTACATTCACAATCCATATCCACTATCCACCCCCCTTACAAAGATTACAGGAACCAACCTTGGAAGTTCCACTTTCCATTTGACAAAAATATATAACATACAGCTTCACCAACCTTAATTTAATCAAGAAACAACATGAAAACATGTGAATCATTCCTCTAACTATCCAAGTTACTGAGCGCTGTGGCACAATACAGTCAACTCCACATCTAAAAAGGAGATTGAAAGTTCAAGTTGTAACAAGACCGCTGCATTGTGTCACTGGTCTGATTCCCCAAGATATGTCACCTTGAAGATTGATCCAGTTCACAGATCAGCATGTTGGGGGGTACCAAAATTTAGGGTGTATTCAGACTACCCCCAACACTGACTGTTTTTTTCCACAAAATATCTTGAATGACAGATCAGTTTTTTTTTGGGGGGGGGGGGTTACTATACGTGTATGCAGCACTGGTACAGGGCTGTGCCTGTGTGTGTGTGTGTGCGGAGCACTGCTACAAGGCTTAGTGTGTACAGAGCACTGTTACAGGGCTGTGTATGCGTCTATAGAGGACTGGTACAAGGCTGTACATATGTGTGGGTATCCCGGCACGTCTCAGTCCGAGTCACTGCTGCTACTGGACGAGTCAGTCGACATGGCCTCCACATCGTCCTCGTTCTCCTTGTTGTGGCCGGGGGGCTCGAGCGTAAAGTCATTGCTGTGGTGGGGGGGCAGCATTCCCACGGACACGTCACTGGACTGCCAGGGGTACTGCGGCGTCAGAACATCTGGGGTGAGGGGGGAATATTTCAACCAGGTATGAGTCAGCGAAGGCAGACCACAGGTTGGTCAGGTGCACATCGAAATGCAACTCAAAAAAAATAGAACAGGCTCACACTCTGAAAACCCTGCCCCACTTCTGCCAGTGAATGACAGCTGAAGACTGTTCTTGTGTCTTTACTGATATGGTGCTGGCGCATACAGCTAGCTTGCCAATTGAGCCAGGCTCATTTGTGGAAGCAAAAACCCATATACAAACGTATATATTCCGTATCACTGTATTCCCCTAGGAAGGCACTACTGGTCTAACCCTTCAGCTTTCTAATGTCTAGTTTGGCTAAATTATCAGAAATTCATAAATTGCGTGGGCCTAGTAGTGACAATTTTTGTAGGCAGTGGAATTTGGTCAAGAACAATGAGAACAGCATTGCCGAAATCACCTGGAAGTCTTCCAGCAGCCAGTGCATCACCTGGCAGATGTCCATTCACTCCATTGGTGGGTAGGTTGCTCATGTGACCCAGCATTCCGCTGCGCATTTCCAGGTCAGTGGGATAGGGTCTGCGTGGATCACCTGCCAATAGCATATTTATACACACATTGTAGCGTTAACTTGGCTGGCAGAGCGACTTCCCCAAAACAGCTTTGTCCCATATCGCCAAGATATTGTGGCAGACTCCGGTTTTGTTCCCACATGTTCAGCATGTTCTTTGCCTCCTCAAAAACCCATGTTTGCCACAATAAGGACTGAGGGACACTTGCACACCTCACAAAACCAAATGATGAGGTGCAATGGTGGAAATTAACAGTTGAAAGCGATGTAGTTGGTGGATGGAGGTAGAGGCACTGGGGGATAGAGGCAGGGGCATGGAGAGGATAGCGGGAGTGTGTGTGTGTGTGTGTGTGGAGGGGGATTTATACATAGCAACATCATCAGATGGGGGGTGGGGGGCTCATACCTGGAACCCAGTTTAGAGGGGCACACACAGCATTGCTGGCACTTATCCTGTGGGCGTACTTGATTATCTCCTCAGAAGAGATACTCCCTGAGACAAAGACATTGTAAAAAACATTTAAACATAATGCTGACACTAATTTGAGATAATGGACTGTCTGGTCTGCTCCTGCACTGATCATAACATTGTACTGAATGTATCAGACCTTTGCGAGCCTTTTCAATAGACTTCAATTTCTCCTTTGCTTGGTACACAGCAGTCGCCTGTGTGGAAAGGACAAATGGATAAAGCAAAATTAAGCACACGATGACAACAAACATCATCAGTCAAACACTATGTCAGTCAAACTCATATCCCAGTGTAGGCACACAGGGAATTACTACAGCATCAACCATCAACATAAGGTGATGCTAGATTTTTACAAGAATGCCTAAGAAAAATAAGACTGTAGATTTACACAAAATTACAGACCTATGTCCTTCAAAAAAAAATTGCGTGCAAAATGTATGGCTTACCATGAACAAAGACTCCTGAATTCACAGTAAACCACACCTTAATAATGTAGGCAAAAACAAAAGCTGGTCCAGATTGTGTAGGATACATCTTAATGGCAGACTGTTACATAAACAATCCAAACAAATAACTTAACATAAATAAAGGTCACAAAGTTACATTGGGGTCCATTTCATCTTAAAGCTGCAACAAGACCACTGATGTATCTAGCATTAGCACCACTGCCTTCGTGTGAAAATATGAAAAACTATGTTGGAATAATGCATTCTCACCAGTGTGTGCTCGGCCTCCTTCAGCTGTTTCTGCAGCTGCTGGATGTCGCTGTCTCTTTTCTCTACCTCCTTCTCCAGGACCTGCATCTCCTGTTGGACTTTCCCCTGCTCCAGAGCCACCTTCATCAGTTCCTGGAACTCCCCGTCCCGCTGGACTATAAGTTCAAGAATCTGTGGACACACCAGCGGACATAAACGACTGCAACTGAGGTCCGCTTACACATCTTCACTGTTGAACAAAACAACACTTTGATGTCGCCAACTACTTAATTAACTAGCTCTACCTTTTGCAAGCGATTAGAAGTACTCACATTCAGAGGCACTTAACGTTACTGTAGTTAATGTCAACTTACCTGAGCATCTTCGCCGGGCTGAGGAAGTTTTTGCGACCTCGATAAAGCAAGCATCTCAATCAGTTCCCTGTAAGAAATATACGATTTGATAACCAAGCTGGACAACGATAAAGAAAAGATCAGGCAATGAAAATCAAAACAATGTGCTTTCTGCTGACGATGCTTGCCATAATTAGCATTACACATAACTACAAGCTAGCTAGCAAGCTAAAATGCATGCATGTATGATGCAGTGCGTTCTAATTTGCTGTTACACTTTTCTGCAAGCGTAAACTATTCCGATCACAGTCTGGTGCACACCCGGTCTGTCCTTTTTGCAAGATACCAACCTCGATAACACCTCTAGATCGTCTAAAACAGATAATAAACGCTGTTTAGTCGACTTGTCAGAAACCGCCATCCTGAGCTTTGTAGCTCGTTGTTTTTACTGCGCATGAGTGGTAAGGAACAGAAAAATTAGCTAAATAAAGCGTAACCATGCTAGATACAAGATCTAAAGAAAACTGCTAGCGACGCCTAGTGGATGGGAATGTTTTTAGTTTTTAAAAAAAAGTTCTGCAAGAAGTTGTCGGTTATTGTGCATATAAATTTTATCTTTTTATTTTATTTAGGTGGGCGGGACGTTTATGTAATATATCCTGCAAATAATAGCAGACAATACTGTGTCATTAACTTCATGTCACAGACTTTACAGGAAATGTAGATTTGGAGAATAACCTAGTCTGATAATCCGCAGGTAGCCTGATATACAGTGTGCTACAATTATTTACATAACTGACAATTATTTACATTCTTAACAAGGGAAATTTAGTATGCATTGCTTTCACATACACCTCTTACATAATACTCAGTTTTTACGGGAGCTATTGCAAATTAATAATCTTGTGCAAAGCACAACAGCAGTGTCCCTCCCTGGAATTGGATACGGTACATGACTTTCATATCCAATGTCCAGTCGTTTAACCGCTCTGCCACTATGCCGCCAAACTGGGGCTGTCGGTATGTGAAGCAGGTGCCTGTTTGCATGATGTCTGGTCAATGTCCAGCATTTTCATACACAGCGCAAACATCAGTTAGAATGGGGCGGACATTTTTCAATGTGACCCCTCAATGAAATGGTAAAAGTTATTTCTCCCTACCATTGAACGTTTTTTTTTTTGTATCTTTTATAAAATTTTACAGTTACATCTAATTTGATTTAAATGTTAGTTTAAGAAATTATATTGAGAGAAAAAACATAATAAGAAAAATGCATTTTGCTGTCTAGTAGTCTGGTGCTTCACACCAGATGCATAACAAAACTGAACGGGTTTTAATAGGGTATGTATAGTTTATATTCTGTGAAATTTGGGATAACTAAATAAACTTGTTTTAAAATGTCTTGTCTTTTTTGTTATCATGTACCATACCACGTACCATTCCAGAAACTGTGAAAACTCAACATAAAAAGGGCACGTGGAATAGGTAATTCAATCAATAAACGATAAAATATAGAAATAAAATGCTTGATTTACAGATAAATACATTTCGACTGGGAAAGTACGCCCCCGTTGGTGAGTTTTGTTTTTGACGCTTTGTACTTTTTCAGTTTCGCTCGCGAGCAGCATATTCATCTGCGTCACTGCTTGGCTTCCTCGGTGGAAGCTTATCTGCGAGGTCAAGGAGTCCGTTTCAAGCGTCTTTCAGTTACTTTTCGAGGAAATTCGAAAACATCATAAGAAAATATATATATATAAGTTACACTTACATTTTCAATATGGTGAAGGTCTCTTTTAATTCAGCTTTGGGACAGAAAGACGTGAAAAAGGACAATAACGAGGCTCTCATTCCTGAATGTAAGGTGAGTTCGCTGAAGTGAATCGACGTGCTTGAACGGCGCGTGAAGAAGTAACTTTTATGTAACGTTTAGCTTGTTGACGAAATACTGATTCGATACAATAGAAAACATATTCCTTACTTTAACCTGGTCATTTATGTATATTGTTAACTTCAAAAGTAACGTTATTTTTTTAGAAAGAGACGGCGCAGCTGTGTGAAGAAATGTCCTTGCTCGATAAACATCGGCAGCGTAAAAGCGAGGCCGCTCGGACCAGGGGGTGCAACATTAACTAAACGTTAGTGGACTAACGTTAAAACAGCATTCACATTTACCTGCGGAGTACAAAGTAGCGAAACAGTGACCGAAATGATATGAGGCGTCTTGGAAAGTGGCAAATGCAGCGAAATTTGTCGACTTTATTTGTTGGTTGTCAACGTCCAGCGATTTTTTGCAGGGTGATTTTGGACACGGGACACGTCGTTCACTAACACTGGTGAGCGATCGTTACTAGATTACTCCAGGAAGCCAGCATTCCCAGCAAAGCCTAATGTTGGCTTGTAAAATGGCTGACTACGCAAAATGTACGTTATCTAGCTATCTTCCTGACGATCTAACGTTACATGGAAACGGATACGCGAGGTTTGCTAACGTTAGGCAAATTGGTTGTCTGGTTTAACGTTACGTTAAGAACAAAAAACATTGGAGGAAGCTTGACTTTAGCTGGCTCGATTTGGCTTGTTGACAACCAGGAAATGTTATGTTGCCTCGTCTTCCCCCTTTTTTTTCTCTCTCCCCAATATGAATTTCCAGAGGGTAACTGTAATATTGTATAACGTTCGGTATGTTCGCTAACGTTATACACATAACGCATGCAATTAACTTGCTTAACAATGTATTTAGCTTCCCCCTCGCCATTAATATTATGACAGTTTTAGTTAAAGGTAACGTTCACTTGGTTAACGTTATTAGTCTGCCACAGCTAGCTGGTTTTCAGCCAATTTATTGTTGTTCAAAGCGTGCAAATAATGTCTTAAAAACCAAATACACCAAACGATCCAACGTGACCTTCTGGGGAATGCTAAATTAGTTGCACCCAAAAGTGGTGACCTACTAGCGAGATAAGGCCTGTTATCGTATGCATTTACTGTGGTTGTTGCATTTGTCGAAGCAGCAAGCTTAAAGTCCAAATCCAGCTGTCTAATGTTTGCATGGGGGGGAAGCTAAACCTTACACTATTATTTCAGAGTACGTTTAGGCGTGCATCTTCAGACTGTCACTGTAAATAGTAGCTGGCCAGCAATGTGGGGGCGTTACGTGGTGATTTTATGAAGTTAAATGGCTGCATGCAATGTTTTGATCCTTTACTAATTCATCTGAAGCGTCAGACGGTCCCCGGCGCTGAGACGTGTTCTCGTCTGTTTCTTCGCCTCTGACTCGTCAGCTGTGTTGGGAATACGCCACATTTTTTCTCGTCTTTGCTGAAAAAGGCGACATTGGCACTATGTCAGCTGAATTTCATTCAGATGGCTGACGCTACTCTTTCACGACTCGACATCTGTGATCTTCCACGACCTGATTTTTAGAATCTGAGATGAGTCTATTTTGGATGTATCGGCGTACTGTCAAAGGAAATATGTATACTGAGAAAACATACTTAATGCAGTTTTGTTCATTTATTACATATAGTTCTTTCTATTGACACAGTGTGCATCGAGTTCCCTGTCTTTTCACGTCACTCCCATTCCTTGTAAAACGTACATGCAATATTGAGATTGAGATCAGACAAACTACGAAGTCTCTTTCCTTTTCGCACAAAGAAAGGTTTCTGTCTGTAGACATTGTGGCTTGTGATTCTAGGCACAAACTGTTGGGTAGTCCAGACTGTTGTCTGTTAAAAGTAGGAGTCATCATTTTAATCTCGAGGGTTTAAAATTAGTTAAAACTGGACTCACTTATTAGAGTAGTGCTAAATTTAGTTCCCTCTAGTTTAGAGGAGTGCTAACGCATTGTTTGAAACTTTATAAAGTCTATAAATTTCTTCATTTTTAACGGTTTTGTTTCCAAGGTTTTTTCCCCCCATCCAATGGTCATAGTGTGTTCTATTTGTTTGGGGTTATGAATTGTGGACTTGATTAAATTGACTGATGAATCTCTCGAAATAAAGTAAATGCTGAGCGATGACAGGCAGAATGTCAGAATTTCCTGATTACCACGTTCTTCCTTATGCTTGCATAAACACGGAGGAAGCCAAATAAAATACTTTTTCATTCTGTTTCCGGCTAATAGGAAATTAACTTTAATACCAATGCTCAACATATTGGCCAAAAATTTGAATTTATTTGAATTTGAATTTGAATTTATTTATTGAGGATAGCCCCTTGAGATGAACCATCTCATTTTCGAGGGGGTCCCAAAACACAAACATACAAACAACATGTTACATACAATACAAAACTTATAATAACACACAGATACAAACACAGCTCGTCCACTCCCACCTACCCAAACCCTCCACATCCCAAAACCACCAATATTGTTCAGGAGACTAAACGTCAGTGACCAGGAGAAGTGAAACAATAATAATAATGATATGGATCATCATCATAAAAGTAATAATAACAATAAGAAAAGAAAAATAACAACAAATAATAAAGAAAAAAGAATAATAAAAACAAATCAAGTAGAATACACCATTGTAGAAATTCAAATTAAATTAAAAGCATGCACAGGTTGTTTTGAGCTGAGAAAGTAAAGATGACCTAAAGCAGCGGTAGGAAGTAATGGACCTAAGGGAGCGGGGGAGGTTATTCCAGTCAGAAGGGGCTTTATATGCAAATGACCTACGACCTACTTCTGTAAAGATTCTAGGGACATTGAAACAGGGATCTTGCAAACGCCTAAATGAATAGGAAGATCTACGTGGGACCAAGTACTGTTTCAGGTATGAGGGATAATTAAAATTAATACATTTAAAAATGAATTGAACCCAATGAAATTGTCTTCTAGCTTTAAGTGGCAACCAATCGAGTGAGTCATACATAAGACAGTGGTGCGTTCTATAGGGACATCTAAGGACAAATCGACATAGGGAATTAAACACTACATTAAGAGGCCTAAGATAAGTAACAGTGGTATTTTGATAAACTATATCAACATAATCTATAATAGGTAGAATGAGTTGAGAAATTATTCTTTTCCTAATCTCAAAAGTGAAGCAATTAATCGAGCGATACAGTGAGCCAAGACAACCATATACTCTTTTTATAATAAAGTCAATATGGGGTTTAAAGGAGAGTTCAGGATCAATCCAGAGTCCAAGATATTTAAACTGCTCCACCTTCTCGAGGGGTAAACCATTATCATAGACAATATTTAAATCTAGGAGATGTGGGCGCATATGCCTTGAACCAAACACCATGCTACAAGACTTCTTCTTGTTCAATACAAGTTTGTTATTATGAAACCAGTTTTGGACTGAATAAAAGTCTGACTGTAAGGAATTCTGAATTTGTGCTATGTCAGTATCAGAAGTGTATATGGCAGTGTCATCAGCATAGAGATGAACAAGACAATTGGAGCATGCTAGGGGAAGGTCATTGATAAAAATAGAAAAAAGAACTGGTCCAAGAGTGGAACCTTGAGGAACCCCCCTTTCAACAATTAAATAATCAGACTGAGAACCCTGAATAACAACACATTGACGGCGATTATGAAGATATGCATTAAACCAAAAAAGAGCATTTTGAGAAAAACCAATGGAGTAAAGCTTATCAAGGAGGAAGTAGTGATCAACCATATCAAAAGCTTTGGAAAGATCAATAAAAATGGCACCAGTGAGTTGGCCTTTCTCAAAGGATGAAAACACATCGCTAGTAAATTTTTGAAGAGCAGTAGTAGTTGAGAAGTTTGGTCTAAACCCAGATTGGGATGATGATAAAATATTATGTACATTAATATAATGAGACAGTTGGTCAAAAATCAATTTCTCAAAAATTTTCGCAATAAAGCAAATAATAGAAATAGGTCGATAATTGAAGCCAATGTTTTATTTGGGGACACAAGTCAAGATGCGCACAACAGTAAAAGACATAAGACTGTACTCCCTCCCTCTACACCCCTGTGTATAGTCTGTTTCTATATTCTCCATAAAGAATTTCAGCTTTTCAGCAGTTTATTTTAGGCCTGTGGGCTGTATGGTTGAGAATATCTTGTAAAGTTGACATTCCAGTTAGGTTAGCATTGTCAGGGTAAGGTTGAGGCGTGCTATTGCAATTGGGCAATACTTTCAAAGTTTAAAATGGTGGAAAACTGCAGGGATGGGGGCATACCTCTGTCAGGGAAAGGGTCAGTGAACCCAGCGGTGCTCTTCGTTATTTGTTTACTTGCTTCACTCAGTGAGAATGTTACATAAAAGACAGACTCTTTACTCTTTGCTGCCTGATGTTCATCATGGGATCCATGGCTGTGCTCGTGCAGATCTGAGGAAGTATGTCGGGGGTCTATTTTTAAATGCTAAAGCCTTAAAATGGAATGGTTGGGTAGTAATGGATGAACTGTGTCTTATAATAAAATTGTACAGTTTTTTTGGTGACATTTTTGTTCTGTTTTGGGGACCACGTTGTAAAAGCATCATATTTAAAGGGATAGTTTTTTTTCCAGAAGTTTTCGTGTTGTCGGTTGGCGCAGACAGTTGCTAGCTGTTTTGGAGATGTGTGTTTGCCTCACACTTGACACCACAAACCCATCAATGCGTCTCCGTTTATATACTCGCTGTTGTAAAGCTGGCAGGTCAAGACTTCTGTAAATATCTCAAATATTTCGTCACACACAAAAACCGCCTGGGCCAGTCAAAAACACTGAAACTCTGACTGAAAATAATTGGTTTTCTAAAAATTCCAGAAAGTGAATTGTCCCATTAACTTGTAGCAGAATAGGGCAGTAAGACTAGCTCCAGGCCTTAAACGAATGGCTTTTTGGAAAGAGACATACTGCAGAGTCCTTAATTTCTTTAGCCTTTTTAGACGATGCTTTGAGCTGATTTTACTGAAGAATTTAACAATTTAAGAGATTAATCGAGTGGATGAAAGAAGATATTTCACTTCTCTTCCTGACACAGAGTCACATGGGACGCAGCTTTAAATTTGTTAAGGGCCAACTTAACACTGCAGCTACAAGTGCAACAGATATTCATGCAGCATTAAACAACTTGTTGATATTAGTAAGGGACTTATAGACAGGAGTTCTTCAAGCTCAAACCTTATTTGAGATTACAGACAAGCGGATTGTGGTGAGCAATTTTACACCTTTTTATCCCATTTATTTTAATGAACCACATTTGGAATGGGCAGTCACAGTTGTAAGCCTGTCCCATCACTGCAGGATCTCTGCTTAGTTTAGGAGTATCCCGACAAGCGCTCGCACGCAGTATAGCTGTACCTCTAAAGTAGCTGGTGCAGGCAGTCTCCCAATCAAGCAAAGGGGTCACTAATGTGCGATGAGTACCCTGCTGACCAAAACCCTCCCTCTGACCACCACCGGTCTCCCAGCAACAGCCGGTGCCGTCATGGCGATGCTTCGGTTCTGCTGCGTAGAGTGTGTCACTGTGCCAAGGAAACATCCTTTAGCAGTACACGCGACCCAGGAGGCTGTCTCAGTGTGTTTTATGTTTCTCTTATTGCTGCTGGCTTTAGGAGGCCAGGCCTCAGCCTCACCCTGATGCCGTTATCACTGTTTAATTCATGCAGGTGTTCATACATTTCTGGACATTTTTCTCTTTTCCAAATGCAGAGCTTTGAAGATTTGCACACTTATACAGTTCTATTTCCATATTGTGTGAGTAAAAGTGGACTCTTGCATTGCGCTATAATTAAGACGGCGCGGTTTGTTCATTGCCACCTCTTTTTAGAGGGTGAGAAAAGCTGACGCGGATCTTGACTAGTGTGGCAGAAGGTGCTGCATTCAGAATTCAGATATAGGCCGTGGGAACGGCACATCTATCTAAGTGTTAAACCGCTCGTCCCTTGAGCTATTTTGGCTTTTCATGTTTTGTTTTTTAAATGAATTTTTTATCACACCGGCTTTTTTTAGGCCTATACTTTAAATAGCAGGGAAGTGCTGTTTGTCTCAGCAAATGAGAAAATAATAAATTATTAAAGCTGACTTTTGTATCGGTCAAACGGGCAAAGTCTCCATTGCTCATTTTAACATTTGTAAAAGCTGATGCATGTTCAAGCACTTCTATCCTCTGTGGACAGAGTTAATTCCCCCTAAAGAATTTGCACTACAGGATAAACAGATTTGCAAGTACAGGATAAACAGATTTGCACATGCAAATTAAATAAGCTAAACTCTGGCAGTACCGTGAATGCTGCTGGGCAGTTCCATGGAAATGTCAACCAATGCATGAACAAATAAAGTTACTTGTCTACACATCAAACTTGTTTAAAATGTAACCTTAATGTGTATATTTTGGCATGCAAACTTAATATGACCATAGTTTTTATGACATTGCATGATATTGCCATTACAATGTAGGCAGTCAAGTCACAAAAATAAGACTTTTCAATAAACCACAGTTAGTGTTTTTAAGACTAAGCTTACATAGTTTATTTCCCCTCTCAGACCTGCACTCCAGTGTTAGTTACTAGGTTTTGATGTTATTAAAACACTGGGGAACGAATTTATGTGCCCTGCGTTTAACATTATAATTCTAGAATCATTTAAAGATGATGTTCTGTTTCGGACTCCAATGTCACGTCCATAACGTTTTAGAGGAAACATTTCTGTAAATCATGCATTTTATATAATATCATACTAAAACTTCCTATGCAAAGCTAACTTTTATTAATGTGATATATTATCTATAATTGGACTCTTTGATCGAATTCTTTGTTTTATATTTAAGCGCTACGGACGTGACTGTTACGGACGTTACATAAATTGGACAATTTATTCTTCAATCTCCACAGTCTCAAGCATCGCGACCACTGAATCAAAACGGGTGGTTGGTTCCTTGTTTCATTGCTATTTAAAAAGAGCGATTTCTTCCTTCCAAAAACCCGTTGATATACACGTTAGTAAAACTAAACGTGAACAATTTATTATCCAGTCTCCACCATCTGAATCATTGCGACCATTGCATCAAAACGGGTGGCTGGTTCGTCATTTCATATTGCTATTTAAACCAGCGATTTATTCTGTACAAAAACCCATATATATAGAGAGTAAAACTAAACATGAGCTGGTTAGCTAGCTAGTTAACCCAATTGTCGGAGGATACCGAGCCTCCGAACATGAGAAAAGTGGCCGTGAACATTGCTGATGCAATTCTAACTACGGTGGATAGCAGCATAGCACTGATACATTCTGCCCGATGTGTTTACTTCCTGCTTTACTTTGAGGGGCAGGGCTTACGTCTCCCGCGTCTCTCGCTTATCGCCTCTCGCGCAGTTGTTGAAGGCAGCTGTCAAACCTGAAGTGATTAACGACTTCATCTGTCACCAGCCCACGACAAAAAAAGGTATGTTTTAATAAAATAAGAATTATAATATAAATAAATCTGAAAGTGAATGGTTTTACCTTAGCATTACTTTCAATGGAAGGTATAGCTTGTATATGTGAAGATGATAGTTTACAAAACTTAAACATCAATGGATATAAGTTACCTTCAGTTAGCTATAAAAAGTGAAATCAATGGATTTATGTCACTTTACAGTATTTACGGAAATTATTTTAAAATGCGATTTAATAACAAGAATATGAGCTGTCAATGAAAAAGCTTGTATTGTTTTTTCAGTCAATCATGATGGCTTGTATGGCCAGCCTAAAGAAATAGATATTAAACAGGTAGGCAGTAATTCAGTAAAACTGTACTTAAAGTATGAAAGAAAACATAAAAGTAACAATTAATAAAAATAATGAGAGCAGTTAATAATAATTTATTATTATTATTAATAATAATAATAATAATAATAATAATAATAATAATAGTTTTACTTTCATTTCAGCAATGGCTAAAACAGCTGCTGAACGCCAAAAGGTGTTTAGGGAGAGGAAAAAAAATGATGAAGTTTTCAAAGCAAAAGAAAGGGAAAGGAAGAGAGCAGAGAGACGACTTAAGAAGCAAACCCAAACTAAGGAGGAGGCAGAGAGGGTTCGGGCTTTGGCAAGGGACAGGCAAAGAAAAAGACGTCTACACCAAAAAAAGAGTCCTCAAAGTCCATCTGTGCCAGTGTTTAAATCAAGGCAGTCATTTGGGAAGGCAATGAGACGTACACTAAATGCTCTGCCAAAGAGCCCAAACAAAAAAAAGGCAGTGGTAGAAAAACTTGCCGTATCAATGTGCTTGCTGATAACAAAAAAACAAACCAAAAACACTGAACTCCCAAGTTTGACCAAACAGAGAGTGAAGGAGTTTTATGTCAGGGATGACATATCAAGACAGGCCCCAGGGATGAGGGATGCTGTGACAATTAGAGAGGCAGGAGTGAAGAAAAGGATCCAGAAACGTCATTTAACAATGTCTGTTTTGGAGGCCTATCGCTGTTTCAAGGAAGATAATCCTACAATGGTGATTGGCAAATCGAAGTTTGCAGAGCTGCGTCCGCCTCATGTCTTTCGGTGTTCAGAGACGCCGCGAAATGTCTGCCTGTGCCGACATCATGAAAACATGAACCTGCTCCTTGAATGTGTACGCCGCAGTGTTCCAAGAAAAGTGTTCAAGAGCTCGACAGAATTTGTTAACTCCTTAGTCTGCAGCAAAGATGACCCACAGTGCATGCTAAATGCCTGTGTGGAGTGCAGGGATGCACTTTTGTTTCACATGCACATCCTTAGCCACATCCCAGATGAGGAAAGACAACTGAAGACCACCTGGTACACCTGGGAGGCAATAGGGGGAGTACAAGTTAAGGTCCAGAAAAGTGGGTTATTGGGGGATGTGCTCAATCTTCTGGCAATGACCGCACCACAATTCCTGAGACACTGCTTCATAAAAAGAAAACAAAGTGCATCATTTGAAGAAAAGAAGGCTCAAGCTGATGGAGAATCTGTGGTGCTGCAGGTGGACTTTGCAGAGAACTACACTGCAGCATACCAGGACGAGATCCAGTCTGCCCACTGGAATCAAACGCACATCACCATCTTCACATCAGTTGCATGGTCGGACACTGACCCAGTGTCTTATGTTGTGGTGAGTGACAGCCTGGACCATGACAAAAGGGCTGTGGCCACATTTTTGGGAAAGGTTGTACATGACATAAAAGAAAAACACATAAACATGAAGCAACTGCACATTTTTAGTGATGGGGCTGCATCACAATTCAAAAATAAGTACATGTGGGCATTTTTGTCGAGTACATTCCATGTGATGTTTCCTGACCTCTTTATTGAGTGGCACTTTTTTGCCACCAGCCACGGAAAGGGGGCGGTAGATGGTGTGGGGGGCACAGTTAAGCGAGCTGTCAGCACAGCTGTGGTCAGCAGACAGGCAGCGATAGTCAACAATGCTGCAGATTTTGCAAAGATTGCCACACAGAGGTGCCCAAACATTCATGTCATCGAAGTGAAACCAGAAAATATTCAGAGCTTCATTGAAGAGCAACAGCTGGAAGCCAAGTGGGAAGATGTCCCACCCCTTCATGGAACCCAGGGAGTCCATCACATCAAGGTCATTTCATGGGGCAAAGTGAAACACAAAATTTACTCCACAGCAGAAACATCATTGGTGCACACATTTGTCCCTTCCTCTAAACAGGCCCAGAGCTGCACACCTGCCATCAAGACAGGGGACTGCCTACTGATTGAGTTCATGACAAACAAATCCCACAGAAGGTTTGTGGGATTGGTCACTCAACACGAGAATGAGGCAATTGAGATTCAATTCCTGCGAAGGAATAATGATTCTGGCCTGGTATACGTCCTACCAGCAAAAGAGGACAAAGCGTGGGTTAATTTAGAGCAAGTCCTGAACCCTCTTCATCCTTGCATTGACAACAGGGGGAGATACCATTTTTCAGAGCCTGTTCTGGCTGAGTGAAGGCTACAGTGTCAGTTCTCTCATTTTTTTGTGTAATCTGTTTAATGTATTATAATAATAATTATAATAATTACTAAAATGGGGTAACGTAGTTAATAAAAAAGGGAATTCAATTGTACTAAAATGTGTTATTTAAGTGTTGTTGCTGTAGTCAGAGCCTGTTCTGGCTGAGTGAAGGCTACAATGTCAGTTATATCATTTTATTTTGTGTAATCTGCTTATTGTATTATAATAATAATTATAATAATTACAATAATTATAATAATTAAAATGGGGTAAAATCGTTAATAAAAAAGGGAATTCAATTGTTCTAAAATGTGTCATTTAAGTGTTGTTGCTGTTCTATCTTCTAATTGAATATTTTAAAATTAAGTTAATATCTACTTTTATTTGAAATAAATGCATCAATCAATATCTTCCTTGGACCTTACTGTATTGCAATTAACAAGCAGCCTCACACCATAAATGTCTCTACAGGGTATATGCTACTTTGTTGGGTGTTATAGAGCCTTTTAATGACATTTTCAAAAGGGTTCAGACTAAAAAAAATGAACTTTGATGATATTTTGACTATGTATCTTTAGTCTATTTCAGACATGTCACATCCATAACAGAAAAATGTCACATCCATAACGGCACTATTTCTTAGTTCCTTCCTTAACAGGGAATGCAATTCTTTCTTAGAGGTGTTTTTTGGGTACTACAAACACTACCCTACAAAATTATATTTAAGATATTAGTCATTGGCACAGCAATTCACAGACTTTTTGTGATGTGTTTTTTCAGCCCGAAAAGCTTGTCCATTTTCGTCACATCCATAACGCAAGGATGTTTTGCCACTTCTCTCAAAATCTAAAGACTCAAAACATTTCATATTGTAGGCTTATGTTTATCCCAATGAGTATAATTAAAATATGTATTTTCAATTTTCAAAATCTAATCCATGCCTTGTCAATGTGAAGCTTAGTTTCAAATTTTCTGTGTGAATGTCACATCCATAACGCTGGAATCGCCCTGCTGCAACAGGCAGCCACAAGGTGTGTGTGTTTGATGTGTGCGTTTGGTGTGTGTTTGGTGGTGTAATACAACATAAGGAGCCTTTGGAAGACAACATAACGATCAAAGGGTAGAGACAGCCAGGGGTGGATTCCAATCGCTTATTTTATCCATCCTCTTCTTCTCGGTCCTCGCCTGACCTGGAAACCAATCGAGGTTCGCCATCTTTAAGGACATTCCAAACCGCTAAATGGTCCTCGGAGGAGCGAGCAGGCTCCCGAAGGGTGCTTCAGTGAGGAAACGCAAGTGTAGCCTTTGCGGAAGCCTTTTCTCGGAACGCGTGACGTGTATAAATGTATCCACCACTCTTCACATCTGCCCCGTCGCAGGCACACCCCTACACAAATTCAATTTTACCGTTCCTTTCCATTCATTAAAAAGCACTAATCCATAATGACACTAATTTTTTTATAACTAACAAAAGCACCATTTATTCATGAAATAATAAGCTAAAAAGCATTATAGTTAAGCACGTGAGCATAATATGATGCTGACGCTTGATTGAGCAAGGACATTCCATTTGGCTAATGCATGTTGCCTCGTTTCCTCCATCCTTGTATCTGATCCTTGCATCTTTTCCTCGCATCCTCCATTTGGCGGAGCTAAGGAGCCAGGAAAGGATGCGAGGAAAGGATGCAAGGAGTAAAAATAAGCGCTTGGAATGAACCCCAGGGCTCTGTTTATGTACAGCAGGTAATGAAACATGGAGACTGACAGGTAGCTGGTTTATATATGAGGTGGCTTATGAAACATGGGGACTGACAGGCAGCTGGTTTATATACGAGGTGGCTAATGAAACATGGGGACTGACAGGCAGCTGGTTTATATATGAGGTAGCTAATAACATGCCGACTGACAGACAACCATGCACGGGCAGCTGTGTATTCCGGGCGGAGCAAGGACAGGACTGACTTCAGTCGTCAGCCAGTCAGGAACGCAGCCGGTCTATTAACCCCCATCTTCACTTCTGCCTTCCACAAAAAAGATCTGCCTCCAAAGTGACATAAGAAACATTACTGTAACGTCTTAGCAATGCAATAACCATAGGTGTCTACGAGAGCTGCGATATTGGCATAGCAGGTATTTTTACTGTGCACAGAGTTATGGCTTTGTGTAGTGGTGTAACGGATCGTAGTTGATCCGTGATCCGTACGGATCGCCCCCCACGGTTCGGCACGCATGTGAACCGCGGATTAATTGCAAAATGTAACCATCATAGTGAATTACAGTTTTACTGCCGCTAGTACTTTTTAAAGTAATAATTCCCTAAATCTCGATGCAGAGTTGCAGTGAAAAGACAGATGAAAAAAACGGAGTTTTATGATTACAATTTAGCTCTGGTCCATAGCGTTAGAAGGAGCGTCTCCTTAACGCTATGTTACTTTCCAGTCTGTGCTTCGCCTCGTCAAACAATATGTAATGGAGCCCGGGGTATTTAATTTTGTTATTCATATGGATAAGGCAAGGCTAGTGATGTTAACACCACTGTTCTAATTATTAATTATAACGTTATATACAGGGTGCGATTTGTGCTGAATTATTTTTATCCTCGGTGGGGACAAAATTTATCCCCCCCACCCAAAGTATTTTCACCATTCACCATCAGTCGCCCGCGAGGCATGTTCTAAAAATAGCAATATAACGCGTGTATTTACGTGGCTCGTTATCGGCGATTTACTGTTAACTTAGGCACGCAAACGAACAATCGCGGTAAATACGCTAAATGAACAATTTAATAAACAGTATTTGACAACAATTTCAATCGAGGTCAGGGAAATCCTTTGATAGCCCCCCCCCCCCCCCCCGTCAACACTTTCAATCGAGGTCCGCGAAATCCTTTGATAGCCCCCCCCCCCGTAAACACTTTCAATCGAGGTCCGCTAAATTTTTTGATAGCACCCCCCCCCCCCCCCCCGTCAACAATCCCCCCCTCTGGTTTTTTCACAAATCGCACCCTGGTTATATATATGGCTAACTAGCCTTGTTGGTACAAGCCTGACCGTCTTGATCCAAGGCTATGGCTAATGTTAACCAAGCCAGACTCACCTAAAGTATAATATTAACGTCAACGTTTACACAGGCTATTTTTTCATTCAATACCATGTTTAAAGGAAGAAGGTATCATGCCTCATATTGCACTTTGATTTAACAATTGAGTATTGAATATTTTATATATTTTAAGATTTTACTTAAACATTGGACATCTTGAATGTTGTTTTCATTTAAGACCATGGGCAAAAGTTCCTTGCTTTAAGTGTTTTACAGAATAAATGGAAAGCAAAGATATACTTGTCTCCCTTTTTTTTTTTTGCTGATCCGAAAAATTATCCGATCCGTGACTCAAAACCGTGATACGATCCGAACCGTGAGTTTTGTGATCCGTTGCACCCCTAGCTTTGTGGGGGCATACCCCGTACCTATACAGCGCTGAGCGTTTTCCACATCGCTCAACAAAGTTTGGGGTCAGTTTTATCTCATTCTTGATTGACTTTATTGTAAGTCATGAGTTGGATTTGAGTTAATTCCCTTAATTGACGGAATGGAAGTGGAATGAACCCATCCCTATTACTCAACCTCCCCATGGGCAGGGTGGGTATGGAAACACGCCCCAGGTCCCCCGCATCAGGAGGCTAATTTTCCATTTCCTGCCTAACAGGTAGCGCGTGGGTAGCTGTCGCAGTAATCGTTCACTCAGACTCCTGACTTGTCTTCACAAAGGTTTGCTCTCTTTTGAAGTCTCTGGTTGCTACATTTGCCAATTTAAGCTTAATATATATCCAACTGCAGGTTGGATTAATGTTAGATAAAGGCATCTGAGAAAATGCATGACCGTGTAAGATTATGATCGGCGAGGGCTTCATGGGGTGTGGTGCAGGGGGAGGTGTGAAGGGAGGAGTCCCCCCATCTATTACAGTCTTGGCGCATTTCAGCTGATGAGATGTGTGGCCGTGTTTAGCTGAAGGGTTGCCCCAACCTTCTCCTCGCCCGTTAACCGCACCCAGTGGATGCAAATGGAGTGCCCCGATTGGCTGCCTGTACACGTGGGTGTGGTGAGGGGCCGTGTCACTCACAGCAGAGCTCTGAGCATTTCAGACGGCTCAAGTGCGAGGGATTAGTCCTTAATCACGGTGATGCGGTTGCACTGGAAGGCTTTAACTGTGCCACCGGCAGCCACCGTCCCCTAAATACAGCGAGATTAAGGAACAGGAGCACTGAAAGGCCTCCCCTTACACAGCGAGATTAAGGAACAGGAGCACTGAAAGGCCTCCCCTGACCCACCCCTCTGCCCTCATGTTTCAGCTCGTGCATAACACGCCTGCAGAAGCACAGACGCCAGCCTCGCCATTTTTGATGATAATAATTGTAATATGAATAAATAGCATTTATCTAGTGCCTTTTTGTCTAATCATCTCAAAGAATTTAGCTGTGAAGTGTGGAGGAAATTAGTTTCAACCGGCACCAACATGTAGCACACACCTGGGGCAGGCACGGCAGCCATTTTGTAGCAGAACGTCATTGCGCCAGGGTGATTTATGTAAAAGATAAAAGCCTGTGAACTCCCTCTCGCGCTCTCGGAAGCTTGTTTACAGCAGGTGCCAGAGCTGGAAGGCGTAGTGTGAGAGGAGGGTGCTCCTACCTGCCCTGACATACCTGGCAGAACGGCGTGGGCGGGAACTGCAACACCTGGCTGCTGTAACGCAGACAAAGCACCCGGTTGCCTGCCAGGGGAGTGGCTGATGTAACGACTTCCTCTTTTGCACTGAGCCGTAAGGGAGTGGAACAGACCACGGCAGTCAGTCACCTGACACTAAAGCCCATTTTGTATGGGAAATGTTTATTGTGAACAGGGCGATCACTGTGAAATTCATAAGCTCTCTGATTTGTAACGGAAAGATGTGGTTTCACATGGTTGGCGTTATGTTCGGTGATGGCAAAATATTCAGTTGTAGACTGTCTTTATATACGTGTATTTCTCTAAAGTCAATATCAACTTTTGACCAAAAACCAAGTCCCGATGCATTGTTCAACTCACTTCAATGCACTACAAGTCTGCTAAGTGTCCTTGCATTCCTTTATAAAAAAATAAAATAAATAACCTATATTTTTAGGGCTTTTCAGCTTTATTGGCCAGCACAATGTAGAGAGACAGGAAGAATGGGAGTGAGAGAGGGAGAGACGTGACAAAAGTCACGTGGATGGATTGGATCCGCGGATGTCGCGCAATGGGCATGTGGACGGTGCTCTTACAGGCTACGCCACCGCGACACCCACTTACACAACCTCTTTGATGGGTGAAGTAATAAACAAACTCATTTTAATAAGTGGTGTTGCCATGAAAACATAAAAGACATAGTTTATCTCTGAATGCTTGTTCTTGGAAATCTTCAGTGTTTGTAAGATTATAATTCTGAAACGTATGGTGGCTCTGAAGTGCAAAACACTAAAACAAAAATAAATAATGCAAATACAAACTTGCAGCTTTGAAGTGCAAATCAGTGAAAGCATAAGTAAACGCTAGCGCCTCCATTATCGACCGTAAAAAAACAGACACGTAGGCTGTGACCGAATATGATCCCTTCACATATTGGATTCAATTATAGGGATTCAACTTCGTCCAAAAGCTTTTGAGTGTAACTTTTTCTCACAATTGGGGGCACTTAAAATCCCAGGATGAAACCCTTATTTCTGGAGTTTTGTTGAGGGGATTCAGGAGCACACTCATTCGACAATTCCAGGAAGTAAAACCTACAACTTGTAGCCTACAAGAGCGGGACATATTACGTACTACTCTTTATTTTTGTTCATTGCATCTTCATAATCTACACTTTGTAACCATTGTTACGTCCCAAAGTTTGCCGGAGTTATAATAACCCGGTGAACACACTAATGGACAATAACACACAAAAGACACTAACCAGAAAGAGCAAACGTCAAATTACAATACCAAAAAATAGTTTATTACACAGAAGATATAAGACAAGACAAAACGCACAATACATGACCACACTTACAGGATGGACAGAACAGTAGGCAGTCCAGAGCTAAGGTAGCCTAACCTCGCGTTTACTTGTGCTTGTGATTTCGCTGATTTGCGCTTCAAAGCTGCAAGTTTTTTTGTTTTTGCGTTTTTTATTTTTGTACGTTTGCGTGTTGCACTTCAGAGCTGCAAGTTTTGGTTTTTTGCACTTGAGAGCCACCGTAGAAACGGGTCACATTCATGAAACGATGTTGTCAGTCATTTTACTTTCTTATCTGTATGTGACTGCCCCTGAGACTTGTGAATAGTCACACAGCCCTGCGCTCTCTCTCTTTCTCTTGCTCTTTGGCTCTCTTGTGCTCTCTTGTGCTCTCTGTCTCGAAAGATGAGAAGTTGCCTTGCACTTGTTTTCATTTCTTTTTGTGTGCTCACTCCATCCACACACATCCTGTGTTAGACCTTTTACTCTTTTGGTTTCCTGAGTTGAAATGCATGCAACTCGGCATCTAAGGGGAGGTTTGTAGCAAAGGGCATTAAATCAAGATACATTTATCAGTCAGTGGAGTGCGCTTCACAGTATCCTGTGAGAGAATGCTAAAGCTGTGTCCCTCCCCCACCCAAAATATGCCGTGGTGGCAAAAGGTTCGCTGAAAAGGGGAAGCTGATTGATGGGAAAGCCATGTTTCAAAGTGTACACGCTTGCTGATAGTGTGTGTTTATAAAGGGAAATGCAGTGAGTCTGTGGTGAGAGGAGTCTGCCTGAAGCAGGGCTGTGGAGAGTCTGCTGGTGTGCTGCTGCTTCCCTCTGTTCCCCTACCAGTTTAGTAAGAGGGACCTCCTCAATTGAGAAGTGTGCAATTCCAGCGTGGGTTTTTGTATTGATTAACTTTGTTCCAATGCTGTGTAATAGGTGTGGTTTTGTGTCAGTTCATTTCTCTGCACAGTACTGAACCCAGCATATTGAAAATGTGACCTGTCTGTGTTTCTGTGTGTGTGTGTAGGACCCAGAGGATGGGGGGATACGGGTGAGGCAGCAGTCAAAGGCCTGGTGCTGGTGCATGTGCCTGGGCCTGGCGCTCATGCTGTCGGGCGTGGTTGTGGGAGGAGCCTACCTGTACAGGTACTTCGTGCTACAGGTGAGGGTGAGTCTCTCTCTATTTTTCTCTCTCTGTGAATTATCAAGTCAAATATGCTGTCTGAAAAGCTAGAGTTAAGCATTAAACATTTTAAAGAAATGGCACTAAATGGAGTGCAGTGAGAAGGAGGATATTTTTGTGTAAGTTCTGCAACGGTATCAAATATGAGTCTCTGATTGTTGTTATTGGCATTAAATTGGTGTGAGAAATATGCCATTTTGGCAGCTGAGAGAGTGTTTATACTGAAAGACTATTGTCCCAAGCAAAATGGCAAAGCGGTGAAATTCTAAATTGGTCGCATGCCATTTGCGCTCAAGCTCTCTTGCATCTGTTTACATGCGCGTGGGATCATTATACCATGGTGCCGTGCTCTTGCATCTGTTTACATGCGCGTGGGATCATTATACCATGGTGCCGTGCTCCTGCATCTGTTTACATGCACGTGGGATCATTATACCATGGTGCCGTGCTCCTGCATCTGTTTACATGCGCGTGGGATCATTATACCATGGTGCCGTGCTCCTGCATCTGTTTACATGCGCGTGGGGTCATTATACCATGGTGCCGTGCTCCTGCATCTGTTTACATGCGCGTGGGATCATTATACCATGGTGCCGTGCTCTTGCATCTGTTTACATGCGCGTGGGATCATTATACCATGGTGCCGTGCTCTTGCACCTGTTTACATGCGCGTGGGATCATTATACCATGGTGCCGTGCTCCTGCATCTGTTTACATGCGCGTGGGATCATTATACCATGGTGCCGTGCTCTTGCATCTGTTTACATGCGCGTGGGATCATTATACCGTGGTGCCGTGCTCCTGCATCTGTTTACATGCGCGTGGGATCATTATACCATGGTGCCGTGCTCTTGCATCTGTTTACATGCGCGTGGGATCATTATACCATGGTGCCGTGCTCTTGCACCTGTTTACATGCGCGTGGGATCATTATACCATGGTGCCGTGCTCTTGCACCTGTTTACATGCGCGTGGGATCATTATACCGTGGTGCCGTGCTCCTGCATCTATTTACATGCGCGTGGGATCATTATACCATGGTGCCGTGCTCTTGCATCTGTTTACATGCGCGTGGGATCATTATACCATGGTGCCGTGCTCCTGCATCTGTTTACATGCGCGTGGGATCATTATACCATGGTGCCGTGCTCTTGCATCTGTTTACATGCGCGTGGGATCATTATACCATGGTGCCGTGCTCTTGCATCTGTTTACATGCGCGTGGGATCATTATACCATGGTGCCGTGCTCTTGCATCTGTTTACATGCGCGTGGGATCATTATACCATGGTGCCGTGCTCTTGCATCTGTTTACATGCGCGTGGGATCATTATTTACATGCGCGTGGGATCATTATACCATGGTGCCGTGCTCTTGCATCTGTTTACATGCGCGTGGGATCATTATACCATGGTGCCGTGCTCTTGCACCTGTTTACATGCGCGTGGGATCATTATACCATGGTGCCGTGCTCTTGCATCTGTTTACATGCGCGTGGGATCATTATACCATGGTGCCGTGCTCTTGCATCTGTTTACATGCGTGTGGGATCATTATACCATGGTGCCGTGCTCTTGCATCTGTTTACATGTGCGTGGGGTCATTATACCATGGTGCCGTGCTCGTGAGGATGCGCTTCCTAATGAATAGGGGTGCAATATAGTTAAATGCATTGAGCAGGGCAGCATTTAGGTCATCTGAATTTATTGAAACAACTCTAAAAAAAGGGAGGGAGCAAGGATATGAGGCAATTGTTCACTTAGGGTAATAACTGTAGCATCGATGCGCCTACTGCTCTAACTACAACAATAATCGATGGGAGGACAAACCAATTCCACACAAAACGGAATGAGACAATGATCTGAAATAGATTGTGGACAGGACTGATAGATCAGAGATGGTGAACCCATGTATGAGCACCAGGTCAAGAGTATGTGAGTGGGCCCCGTAACAACAAATTGAAAATTAAAAGTATCTCAAATGTTTGAAAATTCAGAGGCAAAAGCAGTATCAGGGCAGCCGTCATGAATATTAAAGGGGCAGCTCATCCAAAATTTTTATGAATATATGTTTATATATACCCGGAATGCTATCTATCTATCCTAGTTTCGCTGAGATTTTGCTAGTTTTATAGATACACCCTGATATCACGCTGATAGAACGGACCTCAATGGGTCCAAAGTTTGTGGACCCGTTTTTTATATAAAAAATAAATAATAAAAATCAACAGCAATGTCTCTTTCCAAAGATAATGACACGGTTACTCACAAACATCCACAGACCTTTCTGTGCACGGTTTAAAAAAATTAAAATAAAATTTCTACCGAAGTACGCCAACTGTACTTGCAGTTGGAGACAATGAATAAGGTTGAATGGGAGAATGGGGCCCGCGGATTTGTTCAGGCTCTGGTTCATTCAGGCTCAATAATATTGATCGCCGATGTACCATGCGATAAAAGATGTGTTACAGAGTTCGACTAGACGTTCAATTTAAAATACTTATCACGTAACATAAAAGAGGAATTAAATCTTTAAATGAAATGGGAATAAAATCACATGATATGAAAGGTAGTCGTAAGACTGCAACCGCAGTGCATGCCTCTGCTCTGTGCTCTGTGCTCTGTGCTCTGTGCTCTGTGCTCTCTGCTCTCTGATGATGTTCTGCCCATGTTCTCTCTGCTCTCGCTTGGATTTCAAGCAGGAACGGGTGTTTGTGTGCGGGGTGGACTACATGGAGAGGGACTTTATGGTCCCAGAGGAGGATGTAGTGGCTCTGGACCTGCCCTCTCAGCTGCGTAGACTCCAGGAGAATATCCACATTTGGGAGGATGAGGAGGTGGAGCTCATCAACGTCCCTGTCCCAGAGTTCGCAGACAGCGACCCCGCCGACATCGTCCACGACTTCCCCAGGGTTAGATTCCGCACCTACCCCCCCTCCCCCACCCCTGTCACAGTTATGCATCTCATTGGCTTTTTTGTGTGCGTCTCAGCAGAAGCACATTTAGCAAGTGATTCAAAGATCTTCCCACAGAAGAAAAATGGTCAAAGACAGATGGTGGCATCATGGAGCCATACAGAAATTTTATATACAGTAATGTATTGAAAGAAAATGTCAAGATATTATCATGCATGCAAGTTCTGTAGTGTGACCACTTTCCCCATGTCTGAATAATGTAAACAATTCGTAAAGAGGGTAAACTGTTAAAAATATTCATCATATTTTCAAAACAATATACATATGTATTATATATTGCAGTACATTTCATTTTTACAAGGGCGTATTGTTTTCCATGCGCCAGTGGACTAGCATCAAGGTTCCAAAGCTAACCCAACTGCCATTGCTATGCGACTTCTTCTCCAGAAACTGACGGCGTACCTGGACCTCAGCCTGAACAAATGCTACGTCATCCCCCTCAACACCTCTGTCGTCATGCCCCCCAAGGACCTCCTGGAGCTGCTGATCAACATCAAGGTTGGGCAACATTTATCTTTTTACTTCAGTTATTCCCCAGGCTTTCAGCACTGAAACACCTTTCAGTTTGTAGAGTTAAACACATCAAACAACCAGTTCAACATCAAGGTTGCCATCCCCCACAGCTCTAAGCTGGGATTGAAATAGCACTCCCAATGCACAGTAGTAGATGCAGCTTTATGGGTAACTGTTACTGACAACAGTTGGCAGCAAAGGGCAACAAGGCGAGACACAGGGACATCTGGCCTTCCAGAAACTATGGTTTTGCTGCTAGCATTAGCTCCATTCACTTACAGTGGGGTAGCTAGCTTTCGAGCAAAGATCACAAATTGCCAAAGTCAATATTGTAAGTGTTTGAAAATGTCAAATTGGGTACAGAATGTTTATTGATGTAGAGTTGTGTGACGAGTTAACTATTCTAGGGGATGGTTATTTCTTTCTCGCTTCATAGCTACTGTGTTCTCCAGAAATTTCAGCAAAGCAAAGTGTCAGATGACCCAGTATCAGGATTGTGATGAGGATTGGGGCTTTTATGAAAGTCTCCCACTAGGGGCTGCTTCTAATCAAATGTTTCTGCATAAAAGAGGTTGCACATCCATAAATGTCAATCAATACGGGCAATTAAGTGGGCTTAAATGTTATTCTTGACGCTCCAAGCGACAAGGGGAATTGTTTAGATGAGTATATATTCACATATTTATCATGTGTAGGAAGCGCATGATACTGCTTTAATTAATATTGCGTGTGTGTGTGTGTGTGCGCGCGTGTGCGTGTTTTCTTCAGGCTGGGACGTACCTGCCACAGTCCTACCTGATCCATGAGCAGATGATTGTGACTGAGCAGGTAGACGACGTGGACCAGCTGGGATACTTCATCTACAACCTGTGCCGTGGCAAAGACACATACAGACTGCAGCGCAGAGATACTATAATGGGTGAGTTATACACACACACACACACACACACACACACACACACACTCTCTCTACAGACGACAGCACAGAGATACTATAATGGGCGAGTTATACATACGCACGCACGCACGCACGCTCTTAACAGACGACAGCACAGAGATACTATAATGGGCGAGTTATACATGCACAACCATACAAACGCACACACACACTACAGACCTGCAGCAAAGAATCGGATTCTCCTCTAATAGATACCTAATTCATATGCGTTTCATACATTAAATATACACTCACATCTTCCACACGCCCCTCTTCCAAAGTTTTTCACAGAATTTCCACAGCACTATTTTAAAAGACACTGACAAAAGTCTTAAGTTAACACAATACTGTATTGTAGTGATGCACGTGTTTAAGTGTGGTCATTGAGCTGGAGTTTACATGGCATTCTCTCCTCCACGCCCGCCACAGGCATGCAGAAACGCGAGGCCCTCAACTGCCACAAGATCCGCCACTTTGAGAACAAGTTTGTGGTGGAGACCTTGATCTGTGAGCAGTAGAGCATCCCTCCCGCTCTCAGTCCACCACTTTCAGTTCACTCGTGCAAGTGTGAACATTTTTTTTTAAATTTTGTTTTCTAAAAGTGTTTTCCTTTTGAATGTTCTGATTGTCATTGATTGTTCTTGTTCTTTTAATGTACTACAGGTAGCTTGTGTGAGGTTAGTCTCTTTATTCATCGACGAGCAATATAATGCATCAGAAGACTACTAAAGTATTGTCACTTAAGTGTTTTTTGATATGCATTCATAAGGACAGTACTCCTCAGGAGGCGGGCGGGGGGGGGGGCATCTCTCTCCCTCTTTCTGTTTATAGGGAGTTGCCGATATTATTCTTACTCTTTCCAGGATTTAACTGCTAGTTTGATTTAATAAGTCAACTTTTATGGAAAACCAAGTGAAATAAATTCTATATTTAGATTATTTAAGTGAACATCAAACAGTGGCAGAAAGCTGTGAAAAATTGTTGCAGCTGAGTAATTATTCGACTGGAATATATACATGTACAATCTGTATTTGTACTCTGAAAATGCACATAAATGAAAAATGTTAACACAATGTTCACAAAATGAACTTTCAGTTTTCTACAATAAACCTGGCTATATGGCTGGATTAGTCCTGGGTGTTTCTTTAGTTTTTATATATTACTTGTCTGCTGTATCTAATAAAAATACACTGCAGAAATATTTTCCTAGCAAAGATTTCTCATAAGATTGACTATCTTGAAATAATAATGTATATGATTAATTTTCTTAATATGTCTTGTGTAATGTAAGAAAGCATTATTCCACCTTTGACGCTTTGTAATACTAAGAATAAATGGATTCATAAGAAAACAACTAATACCTTTCAAAAATTTAGCATTTTTTAGAGTAAAACCATGTAAAATGCACATTTTTGTTTGAAGAATCTTTTCAGTAAAAATGATTTCTGTGGTGATTTTTGGAATGTATCACAGATCTTTGTCCTGGACTAATTTGTGCGTAACACTTCCCAATTCTGCAATAAATCCTCTATGGGTCATTTGTTTCTCATTCTTTTGTAACCGTTGTTTTTTTTATATCATTTTCCTCATGTCAACATTAGGTCCTCATAACGATACAACACAGCTTTAAAAAAGGGTTTCACAGTTGTAAGCAGACAAAAAAAAAAGAAGTACCAGGTCTTTCTTTGAGGTGAGCTGTGCTGGAGGTTTATTTGATCATATTTATATGCGTTTCACATTACGTCACAGGCACTTAGACCCTCTTATCCAGAGCGACTTACACAGTATCGTAGTATCCATTTATACAGCAAGATATATGCGGAAGCAATGCAAGTTAAGCACCTTGCTCAAGGGTACAATGGCAGTGTCCTACCTGGGAATCGGACCAGCGACCTTTTGGTTACAAGGCCAGTTTCTTAACCGTTGTACGATATTTTTTGTGTTTTACCTCTGGTGTGAAATCTAAGAAGGGATCAGCCTACATTCAGATACTGCTATATGATCATCAAAGACCCTTTGATGTAGAAATCTCCATGATTAGTAGTTTGAAATGGCCACATAGTTGCCAAGGGACATTTGGAGGGCCCTCAAAAATGCTTGATCTTTGGAGTGGAAAACCGGGGGGGGTTTGACTCTTTCGCTCTGTACTGTGCATTCGTCACCTGGCCCGGCTCCGTGTGTGTTTGAGCGCGCACAATGGTGACTGCGTCCATTCCCTTCGTCAAGGTTAACATGTCTGACGTGATAACCAGGGCAGCTCCGCTGTGCCAGCTGTTGGAGATGTTACACACAGGAACAAGAAGAGCACAGGCATGCAGAGCTCATGGAGTACTGCAATCTGCATGGATTACAATCATGGATTTCAGTGGGTGTGTCCCAATATTCTTCACTCCCCACTACCACTCCTCTCTTACCCGGAAGTATGCAAAACTGAAAGTACAAGTATTTGGATGTACAATATACAATGTACCTGACATTGCGGTTTGCATCAAGACATTAATTAATATTTAATCATTAATGCGTAATTGAGATGTAATCAGTGACATTAGATAGTAGAGGAGTGGTAGTGGAGGAGGAAATGTTGCATTTTTCGACTATTGGGACGCACCCAGTGAATGCGAGACAGGGACAAGCCGACATCTTTGGTATGGCCTACATACCTGGATCATAAGATCTGGTTAAACGAGCTGGGCCAGCCCACTGTTGACTCTATGTCATGGTATTACAGGGACTGGGGTATTGGGTGGCAGCTAAAACACTAGCACAGCGGCATTCCCTCTTGCCCGTGGAGAGCTACAGTGTGTGCGGTTTCCCCTTGTTACTCAGCAGTGGGTTGCACAGTTCACTCACCACACTTGGCTTCCTAGGTCTGAAATTGTTTGCTGATTTTAAGTATATTTAAAACAAACCAAAAAGTGAGTACCAAGGTGCTAGATCTGGTGCACTGGTAAAACCCGCGTTCTCAAATTGAATTATGACTGCCAGACAGTCCAGGTTGGACAGCAGTCCTGTGAGATGGTATGGAACACACCAGTTTTTTTTTGTAAGGCTACATTTGAGCTGACAAGAACTGTTGACGCCATAAACTTCTTCATATCTCTTAATGACGTGCGGAACTGCAAAACAGGAACAAGCTATCTTAACTGATAAGCGAAGCCACCTGACTTCTGCATGAGTCAAAGGATCTGAGGGGGTTGGGTATTAGGGAACCACTATTCTTGTTTGTTAAGATATACAGTCAAGCCGGAAAGTCTGCACACCACTTTCACCTTCTCCACGTTTTATTACGTTACAGACTTATACTACAATAGATGGAGTTCATTTTTTGCCTCAAACATCTACACACAATAATGACGAAGTGAAAACAGGTTTTTAGAAAATATGCTATTTTTTTTTACTGACAAAAATAGGTTATTTAGGGGTTACATATCTGTACACACCCTTAGCCTAATACTTAGTTGCTGCACATTTGGCAGTGATTACAGCTTCAAGGCGTCTTGGGAAAGAAGCTACGAGCTTGGCACACTTGTTTCTGGACATTTTTGCCCATTCTTCTTGGCATATCCTTGCAAGCTCCGTCAGGTTGGATGGGGAGCGTTGGTACACAGCCATTTTCAGCTCTTTCCACAGATGTTCAATTGGATTCAGGTCTGGGCTCTGGCTGGGCCACTCAAGGACATGCACAGACTTTCTCCGAAGCCACTCCTTTGTTCTCTTGGCTGTGTGCTTCGGGTCGTTGTCATGTTGGAAGGTAAACCTTCGCCCCAGTCTGAGGTCCAGAGCGCTCTGGAGCAAGTTTTCTTCAAAGATCTCAGTGTACTTAGCTGCATTCATCTTTCCCTCTATCAGGACTAGTTGCCCCATTCCCGCTGCTGAAAAACATCCCCACATCATGATGCTGCCACCGCCATGCTTCACTGTAGGGATGTATTAGCCAGGTGATGAGCGGTGCCTGGTTTCCTCCAGATGTGACGCTTGGTATTCAGGCCAAAAAGTTCAATTTTGGTTTCATCAGACCAGAAAATCTTGATTCTCATGGTTTGAGAGTCCTCTAGGTGCCTTTTGGCAAACTCCAAGCGGGCTGTGATGTGCCTTTTACTAAGGAGGGGCTTCTGTCTGGCCACTCTACCATAAAGGCCTGATTGGTGGAGTGCTGCCTGGATGGTTGATCTTCTGAAAGGTTCTTCCATCTCCACAAGGATATGCTGGAGCTCTGTCAGAGTGACCCTCTGGTTCCTGCTCACCTCCCTGGCTAAGGCCCGTCTTCCCCGATTTCTCAGTTTGGCTGGGCGGCCAGGTCTAGGAAGATTCTCTGTGGTTCCAAACTTCTTCCATTTATGAATGATGGTGGCCACTGTGCTCTTTGGGACCTGTAAAGCTGCAGAGATTTTTCCGTACCCTTCTCCAGATCTTTGCCTTGACACAATCCTGTTTCAGAGGTCTGTAGATAATTCCTTTGACCCCATGGCTTGGAGTTTGCTCTGACATGCACTGTCAACTGTGGGACCTTATATAGGCAGGTGTTGGCAATCCCCAATCATGTCCAATCAATTGAATTTATCACAGGTGGACTCCAATTAAGTTGTAGAAACATCTCAAGCAGTATCAGTGGAAACAAAATGCACCTCAGCTCACTTTTGGGTGTCATATCAAAGGGTGTGCACACTTGTGTACATATGATATTTAACATTTTGATTTTTAATAAATTAGCACAAATGTCTAAAAATGTCTTTGTCATTATGGGCTATTTTGTGTAGAATTTTAAGACAAAAAATGAACTCAATCTATTGTAGAATATCTCTGTAACGTAATAAAATGTGGAGAAGGTGAAAAGGGGTGTGCAGACTTTCCGGCTTGACTGTATATATTGCTCAAAGACACAGCAAACCTTCTTGCGACGGCAGGTATGGATGTGCCATCCTGGAGGAGCTGGACTACCTGTGAAACCTGAATGGGCTGCAGGTACTACCTCATGCTACCAGTAGTGATAAGGGTACTAGCAAAATGCAAAACTAGAGAAATATCAGTCAGGAAAGATAGAGAGAAATGGTCTGTGGCCACCACCTGCAAAACCATTTACTTTTTGGGGGTTGTCTTTCTGTTGCCTCTCCTGTCCATCTGTTGTCACTTTCATTTGCACCAAAGCAGGTGAAATTGATTCACAATCGTTTACGCTTCCTAACTGGACAGATCGATATCCCAGAAGTTTAATTGACTTGGTGTTATACCGTGTTGATTAAGTTTTCCCTTAATTTCTTTGAGCATGTGTTTCAGTTTTGGGAGTCAAACTATGGAATGGTCTTAGAGACGAGTTGAAATTGTATAGCTCTTTGTTGAGTTTCAAAATGTAAAAGATATTCTGGGTTATCTCATTTTATATAGGATAGGCAATAATAAGCCTTGGGCTTCAGCACAATCAATTTTTTTTCGGTCATTGATTGTGTGAATTTTATTGTGTCAAATAGATTGGTGTAATCATGCATGATGATGTTTTGTCTGTTGCATATTCACACAACTTGTAAAGTTTTTGTTCCTAATAATGTGTGACTGAAATAAACTACATCCATTCATTCATTCATTCAAGTAACACAAGGTACTGAACTAATTTGTTGAAAAGAATAAATAAATCACATGGTATTTCCCCCCCTTTGATTTGATAATGGAGTGTCCCCATTAGGTGCAGTCAATATATTTTCTGTCTAATAAATAAGTATTTTATTCTTATTTCGTCAGTGTATTTAACGGGAGAAGATCTGAATTGTATTGGTAACTTTATTGGCACTGGAAAATACATTACAAATAAAAAATATTTGTCAAGGTATAACAAATAATTATAACAATGTGGCAATTTAAATAAACACCGACACTATATACATTTAACACTTTCAAAGTACATTAATTTGAAAAGACTGTTCGGGTGTGTGATTGTGTTGCTTTTTTTCCGGGCTGCGACCATAGGACTGCAACCCTCCTTCTTTTCGACAGTGTAAGGAAATACAAGTCCCAGAGTACAATGCATGTGAGTTCGGTTCCCCTTCGACCACGACCGTCTGAGTTTAGGCTATTTGTTTTCGGGCAGTTAATGTTAGCTTGCTTGCAAAGACTATTTGTTTAACAGAACGAACTGGTATTCGTTTCGTACTTTTGTACGTCGCAGTATTCCTGGAGGATACGAGGCTCACTTCTCAGTAAGTAGCTACCGCTATGTATCGTGTTTTATATGGGTAGAAATAAAATTCGGCCAAAAGAGCTGTCAAGTTTTGTTCCGTTTACCTGTCGCCATGGTAACAGAGTTGCCACTAAGGCTAAGCTCAGTCGGTTTGCTAGCATGACTAGCTTACAAGTTTTTCTTGAGCTTGATTTGAAATAATCACACGATTGCTATCTGTCTCACGTTAGTTAGAATTAACGTTATATAAAAATGCGTATTGTAAACTTTGCGTTGTCTTGTCTTTTAACCTTTGTGCAAGCTAACGTAGACAGTGTTCATTATAGCTATAACTTAGCTAGCTTGTTATCGAGCTAACTAGCAGGCAACATGTTTGTTATGGATCAACAGTCACACCAGCTCCATCATTACATTTCACAGAGACACACTGCAGAAAGCTACCTACTCACTGAGCCACAGAGACACACTGCAGAAAGCAACCTACTCACTCAGCCACAGAGACACACTGCAGAAAGCTACCTACTCACTGAGCCACAGAGACACACTGCAGAAAGCTACCTACTCACTGAGCCACAGAGACATGAGCCACAGAGACACACTGCAGAAAGCTACCTACTCACTGAGCCACAGAGACACACTGCAGAAAGCTACCTACTCACTGAGCCACAGAGACACACTGCAGAAAGCTACCTACTCACTGAGCCACAGAGACACACTGCAGAAAGCTACCTACTCACTGAGCCACAGAGACACACTGCAGAAAGCTACCTACTCACTGAGCCACAGAGACACACTGCAGAAAGCTACCTACTCACTGAGCCACAGAGACACACTGCAGAAAGCTACCTACTCACTGAGCCACAGAGACACACTGCAGAAAGCTACCTACTCACTGAGCCACAGAGACACACTGCAGAAAGCTACCTACTCACTGAGCCACAGAGACACACTGCAGAAAGCTACCTACTCACTGAGCCACAGAGACACACTGCAGAAAGCAACCTACTCACTGAGCCACAGAGACACACTGCAGAAAGCTACCTACTCACTGAGCCACAGAGACACACTGCAGAAAGCTACCTACTCACTGAGCCACAGAGACACACTGCAGAAAGCAACCTACTCACTGAGCCACAGAGACACACTGCAGAAAGCTACCTACTCACTGAGCCACAGAGACACACTGCAGAAAGCTACCTACTCACTGAGCCACAGAGACACACTGCAGAAAGCAACCTACTCACTGAGCCACAGAGACACACTGCAGAAAGCAACCTACTCACTGAGCCACAGAGACACACTGCAGAAAGCAACCTACTCACTGAGCCACAGAGACACACTGCAGAAAGCTACCTACTCACTGAGCCACAGAGACACACTGCAGAAAGCAACCTACTCACTCAGCCACAGAGACACACTGCAGAAAGCTACCTACTCACTGAGCCACAGAGACACACTGCAGAAAGCAACCTACTCACTGAGCCAGAGACACACTGCAGAAAGCAACCTACTCACGGAGCCACAGAGACACACTGCAGAAAGCAACCTACTCACTGAGCCACAGAGACACACTGCAGAAAGCTACCTACTCACTGAGCCACAGAGACACACTGCAGAAAGCAACCTACTCACTGAGCCACAGAGACACACTGCAGAAAGCTACCTACTCACTGAGCCACAGACACACACTTTTAAATTACATTCTTTTATCTCTTTTAGATTTTTATTTTATTGTTTTTATTTATTTTCTTTTAGTGGTAGGATTAGACGAGCATGTTGGGCTGAATGGCCTGTTCTCGTCATCCTCTTATGTTATATTATGTTAAAAAAGTCATCGATTTTCACGGTAAGAAGATATTTTATGACAACGTTAGTTTTCCAAGCGAAAACTATATAATGTGTTTTTATAATGTGTTTTTTCATCTAGTTTTTTAGAGCACCGCTTTAACTTACTGTTTTTATTCTGCAGACCTACCGGTGTCATGGACAATTATATGATTATTCGAAAGATTGGAGAGGGAGCGTTTGGAAAAGCATTTTTAGTCACAGCTAAAGATGGCAGCAGCAAGCAATGTGTGATAAAGGAAGTCAATTTGAGAAAGGTAGCTGAACCCAACCCTAACTCTCTCTCTCTCTCTCTCTCTCTCTGTCTCCCTTTCTCCCTCTCTTTCTCTCTGTCTCTCTTCCACTGTCATATTTAATAATGCCATATTTGCCAATTTAATAATGCTTAAAATAATGTTTAAACATTCATAATGTTTAAAACATATAATTTCACATGATTTGGCAAATGGTTCTCAAATTAGTTCTGCCACTGTCTTATATAGTTCTATATTAGTTCGCGACTGAAATTATTGCAGTAATCATTTTTGATCATGTCCTTTTCCCGCAGATGTCCGCTAAGGAAAAAGAGATGTCTCGAAAAGAGGCAGCTCTGCTCTCCCGGATGAAACATCCAAATATTGTCTTGTTTATAAAATCATTTGAGGGTCTGTATTATAAGACTTAACATTCACTTATCACTTTAACGTTACTTAGGCATCTTTCATCTTTTCAAAAACGGCACAGTACTTCTCACAGCTTTTGTACGCGTGTGTGTGTGTGTGTGTGTGTGCGTCCGTCTGTTTGTGCATGTGCATCTATGTGTGTGCGCACGCGCGTGTGTAATAGGAGGGCCAGCCTGATTCAATATGATCGTGTGTTCATGTGTTTCAGAGAGGTTAAATCAGTATATTGTGATGGAATATTGTGATGGAGGGGATTTGATGAAGAGGATACAAATGCAGAAGGGTGTTCTGTTTATGGAGAATAAGGTACAGACACACGCTCAGATATGCGTATCCACACGTCCAGTTACACTCGCTGGTGTGTGTACACACACGTCCACATACATTACACGCACATGTAAACACACACTGATATTGACGAATGCCTTCTCGCATACGTCTGTACACACATATTCCTGCACACATGCACAGGCACCTCATTAATACTAGTATTGATAAACGTAAATGACAGCAGGATGAAGAGGCAGAGATTGATATTCTCTCCCTATTGCCTGTGCCCTCTCAGGTAGTGGACTGGTTTGTACAGATCTGCCTGGGATTGAAACACATACACGACAGGAAGGTCCTGCACAGAGACATAAAATCACAGGTGAGGCCGCACTTATTAAAATGGCTCCTGATCCCTGGACCAGGCGAGCAGCAGAAAGGTTTAACTCAGGCCAGGGAGGGATGTGACTCTACTACTTATATCCCAGCTATCTCAAAACCACTCACACACAGCGTAAATGTATTAGTCCCGTGTAACAGTATTTCATGGCATAAAAAGAGCTACCAACTAACGGATGAGGTGCACATCTCTACTTTATACCTATCTCCCTCATTGACTGTATTCCTATTGTTCCTATTATGTTGTGTACTTTGGTTAAGTGAATATTGTGCTAAGGTCCCAAGCAAGTAAGATTCACATTTGTCTAAATGTGAATAATAGCCATTGTCCTTGAAGCCAAAAACCCGGGTTAATCTGAAGAAGATAAAAAAAAGTTTTTTTAATCACATATTTCCATGGAAAGTTTGATTTCACATTTTTTTTACATTGTCACATTTTTTCTTTGATATCGTTTTTGTGAAATGCTCCAATGGGTTTTTCCCCTCCAGAACATATTCCTTGCCAATAATGGGATGAAAGTAAAGCTTGGTGACTTTGGAACTGCAAGAATGTTAAACAAGTGAGTGGTTGTTGTCCGCCATCTGTATTTACGTTACGGTGTCGCTCGGTCCGAAACAGAGGTGGCCCTGTAATGCTCTCTCGGTGTCAGTGAGAGGTAGCAAAGCGATCGCATTCGCAGGGTTGCAGAAACATTGAATCATAAATGATAGGGGTCAGCTGTCCGTTTACTGTTGCAGAAAGGTATACTGTTGCATACCTTTCTGCAAGTTCAAGCGATTCTAACAAGTGTCTTAATTGATAGCAGCGATGTGAACGTCGCATTTGAGGTGGATTTTTTTTCAGGTTTTATTTAATTGTCCATTAATGTCTGTAATTACAGGTATTTAACTAAGTGTAGTGCGAGCTGCAGGAAAGACGGGGGTGCTCTTACACGGACCACAAGGAACAAAATGAGAAAACATCTGTCACACTTGCAAAAGAAAAAGGTTTAATAGCAGATTTAGCCAAGCTGGCATAATGCTCCAAGCTATACGCGTGTGCACAAGTACAAATAAACAGCAAGAGCCTATAAGCCTGTGTTCGGGGAGTCTGCAGTGCGTTTGGAGTAGGGGATCTTCACTCGCTGTTTGAAACCTGTGTCTAAGTGTTTTTGCTGGTGTGACTAATGCTTTTGTGTGATTGGCTAGCACCATGGAGCTGGCCAGGACGTGCATAGGAACTCCCTATTATCTGTCCCCGGAGATCTGCGAGAACAGACCGTACAACAATAAGACGTGCGTACCCCTCCGATTCTCCGGCGAGCTTCCTGCGCAGGGCGCAGGGCAGACCTCGCTCTTTTACCTCTCTTTCTCTCTGCCCCCTTGCCCCTCCCCTTTCCTTTCACTCCTCTTCTGATTGGACAGCGCCGACCTGGCTAAGAGGCTAGTCATGGGAGCAAAATATAATCGGCCGAATGAGAAATAGCTTCCTGTTTATAATTGTTTCGCTTGAAATGTGTGGGAAACACATTTTTATCCTCTTGTTTTTAGGTTCTCATGAGTGTTGAAGGAAAAGGCTGCTCTACGGTTACAGCTGCAGCCAATGGAAACGTACAAAAAACACATTTTTTTTCACAGAAATGCTTATTCATTCCTCTTTAAAAAAAATAGACAACACGTGATGAACATGTGTTGCCTATTACCAACGATTCAAAGAGTTCATTCTTATGACTTGTTTGCAGCCGATAAAATAGTGTTAAAAGATGGCTTTTTCACTCAATGAATTGTAATGTTAGTTTGAAGCAGATGACATTGGTGGTGTATAGGAGGGCTAGCTCTTGTTGTTTATAGGCAGTGAAATTTGAAGGAAATAAAGATGAATATGAATTTGCCAACTGTGATGGTGAACTGCTAGGCATCTCTGTAGATCTAGATTTGATGTGGTTAGCCACCTATAAGGGTTTTCTTTTGTTTTAAAAACCCATAATGCTGTTTTACTCGGACGATGTCTTTATTGTATTGTCTTTCATCTTAACAAAGAAAGCATACTTTTTATCCAGGTAATGAATCCAAAGCCAATGAAAACCTTTCCTGTCGATTTGCATTTTTTTAAACGATTTTTTGTTGTGATGGAAACCTTGTGATCTAGACCAAATGGACCTCTCTGCCATTGTGCTATCCATTGTTTGACAGTCTCTCTTGATTCAACCGAGAGTGAGAATTCACATTGAAAATCCCCTGGCTGCTGCGCTATGTATTCCCTTGATGATGCGTGTCTAATCTTTCAAACACAGCTATAACCTGTTGTCGTTCTGTACCAATGTTTACAACCGCGCGATGCTGCCGAGCTTTGGTTAGTGCTATTGTAATGCAAGCGGGTCCTGACAGGGATATCCTGTTGTTCTTTTACCACTCATAACATAGAGTCAAATCTGTTGGGAAATCGCACATTCCTAGCTTAAAATATTGACAAAGCACCGGTGAAGCTTTTCCATTTTGAAATTAGAGATAAAAAACAGGCGTTCAGACATCTGACCAGTGAGGGTTGTGGGTGAGGCTGACACCGGAGGTCTCAGACCAGGGTGTAGGGAATAGTGGGTAGGGAGTAGGGCTTAAGGAGTAGGGTGTAGGGGGTAACAGGTAGGCGATAAAGGGTTGAAAGCAGGGAGTATGCAGTACGGGAAAAGGTGTAGGGGTCAGAGGAAGGGGGTAGGGTTTAGACTGTAAGGTGTGAGGTAAGGAGATAGGTGGTAAGGAGTAAGGGGTCGTCGGGGGAAGCAGGTAAAAGGTAATCTCTTGCTCTGGTATGCTTGTCTTATGGACAGGATCCCAAACTCTCTCCACTGCCTTTCCTGGGTTGGCTGAAGTTCAGGGCTACGGCCCAGGCAGTGCCTGAGGCTTTGCAGGCAGTATCATCCCTACGGAACAAACACAATGTTCTTGTCGCTTGGGGCTAAACTCAGGAGGCTGTGAGGACATAGCGTGGTTGTTTTAACTGCTGCCCTCATAATATAGTGTAGAGAAGACTTGAGATGACAGCTGTGGAGCCACACAGATTCTGACCCCCCAACTAAGCACAGCAAACAAGCCCTTTTCCTCCTTTTATTTTTCTCTTCACCCACCCACTGCGACTGTGGCATTGTTCCACAACCTGAGGAGGAAGTGTGAACACCTCAGGTCAAAGTTCGCTGACCATCAGAGCTGACCGAGAAAGCTTATCATTTCCACCCTGCCAGTCTGTCCTCCACCCCTCCCCACCCCCCCCACCCCCCCCACCCGCCTTGCTTCGAGTTATCCGATAACCTATTCAGACTTACTGAAGTAAGCCAGGTTGACAGTTTAATTGCGCTTCATGAAATACCCCCCAGATGAGGTTAAGTGTGTAAATGAATGCGGGACCGCTGTGTTAAAAAGGCTTGTGAGTGTTTATGTCATGTGATCTGCCCTGCATAACTATATATATTTTTTTACTTGTCAGGGATATCTGGTCTCTGGGCTGCGTTCTGTATGAGCTGTGCACACTGAAACACCCTGTAAGTACAGCCGTTTGGCCTTACGTCTGTTGTGTTTATGTTGTGACATAAACGCTCATGTCATGTTGCAGAGAGAGGCAGCGCACATTTCAAATTCTTCCAAACAGTCTTACAAAAAAAGTGTGTGTGAGTGTGTTTATTTGCCTGGCTGTGTGTCTCCATTTTTTTATGGTCTGTCCGTTTGTGTTTAGATCTGTCTGTGTTTATGTAAAATTAATTCAGTACACAAGAATGTCCCAGGAGTGACACACATAAAAGGTATGGCCCTGTGGATGGGCTCTTTTGAACATTGAATGGAACCGTGTGTGCCATGTTCAGACGGGACTGTGTTTGGGTGTGTGTGTGTGTGTGTGTGTGTGTGTGTCACTGTGTTTGGGGTGTGTGTGTGTGCAGTTTGAGGGCAGCAGCCTCAGGCAACTGGTTGTGAAGATCTGCAGGGGGCGCTATAATCCTGTTGCTGCCCACTACTCCCACGACCTCCTCAGCATGGTTACGCATCTCTTCAAAGTCAGCCCACGTGACAGGCCGTCCATCAACTCCATCCTCAAAAAGCCATTTCTGGAGCAGCGCATCACAAAGCACCTGGACCCCCAGGTGAAAGACTGACTCAGTGCACTTCCTGTTCCGTCCGATTAACCCACTAACTGATGGACCCACCCACCAAATTACTGAGATGCCCTCATTCTCTCTGTTCCTCAGTCTCTTTTTCTCTTCTCTTTTTTCTTTCTCTCTCTTACTTTTTCTACCTCTATCTCTCCCTCTCCTACTCTTTCTACCTCTGTCTCTCCCCCTCTCTCTCCTACTCTTTCTACCTCTGTCTCTCCCCCTCTCTCTCTTACTTTTTCTACCTCCCCCTCGCTCTCCTACTCTTTCTACCTCTGTCTCTCCCCCTCTCTCTTCTACTCTTTCTACCTCTGTCTCTCCCTCTGCTACTCTTTCTACCTCTGTCTCTCTCTCTAGTCATTCTTGTCATTCACCATGCTTGTCATGGTGCTTAGGAAATATTTAAGAGTGTTTTAAGAAAGAAGCCATTTTGCATCTTTCTTCTTGGCCCCTGTCACAAACCCCTATCCTCTAAGGATTCACCTCAGACACATTTACACCTCTGAAAGTGTAAACAATCTTAGACATATGAGATGTCATGAGTGTGGATCAGTGAGTTTTCCAAGGACACCTTCACATTAAACTTGTTCATGAGCTCTTTAGTAGAGACTATTTTTAGAACAGCCAATCTGAGTGGAGCAGGTCTCTGCTCTAAGATTCTCCAGGCATTATGTGTAATGTGTGGGGTTTGGGGGTCACGGTTGGTAGTTCTGCAGGAACTCCAGCTCAGCCTCAGAGGTGTGTGTGTGTGTGTGTGTGTGTGCGTGCGTGCGTGTGTGAGCATGTGTGTGTGTGTGTGTATGTGTGTGTGTGCGTGCGTGCGTGCGTGTGCGTGCGTGTGAGTGCGTGCGTGCGAGTGCGTGTGTGTGTGTGTGTGTGTGCGTGTGTGTGTGTGTGCATGTGTGTGTGTGTGTGTGTGTGTCGAGGACAGCAGCAGTACAGGCTGTGCAGTGTGTGCTGTACTCTGTATCTCATGCTGGTTTCCTGTCCCAGATGATTAAAGAAGAGTTTAGTCACACCGTGCTCCACAGAGAGAGAGCCTCCAGACCGCAGTCGCGCCCCGGTAGGTACCCCTACTCCCCAAAATCCCTACACACCTAAAACAGGGCTATTCTTTTAGAGTTGCTGAGGGAGTCTGCCGCTGGTCCAAACCCCTCCATAAACCCCAGTTCTGGACTTTGCCACCGGCTGCTGTGTGTAGAGTTTTCACCCCCAATCCTAACATCCACTGCTCCATAGCCCAGATAGATACCACCCCACAATAAAAAGTGATCTCTATTTATTTTTTTCTTCTCCACACACGTCCCAAACTCAAATAAGGTGGAAGTCTGGCAAATCTGAGACGTCAGCGGAGCTGCTTTGGAGGCGCTGTGTTGGGGGGGCGGGTTTGATTTGGTTCACAGTCATTTCCAATGTTTTCTTTTTCTCATGGCCTTCCTGTAGTTGTGCAAAGTGAACTCAACTGCGCCCTCTGGTGGATATTTGGCCTGCGTTGCATTTATATCGCTGCATCTATATCCAGTTTGCACTGAGACTTTAATGACATCATTGAGCTTTTTTTATTCTTTAACTGACACACTAAGGGAAAACAGATGAACATGATCAGGGTTAAAGGGTTGATGTGCCTTGTTGCTTAATAACCACAAAACAGGTATTTAATAAACTTCCTCTATTGCAGCCTATCACAATTCAGAGGAAACCTGCTGAAAAACAGCTTTTAAACTGAGTCAGGCTCTGGTAACTGCATCTTTGTGTTCTATTGTTATAACATCTAGTCACTTAGTTGCTTTAGAACCTCTTCCTGTATATACATAAATAAGTAAATAAATCAAAGGGAAAGGGGAAAACATGTATGTGCCATATTAACAAAGGAAGCCTTCTCTTGGTTTCTTCCAGTGAGCCAGTGTGTGTTAGTAGTGTTTAGCCATGTATGAATGCATAGGTTCTTAGGTCACATGATGGGTCACGTGATGTTTTTTTCCTTTTCTTAAAATCTCGTGTGGACAGCAGCGAGAGACGCGAAGCTCCGGGTTCGGGAGAGGCCCGCTCCGTGCCTGAAGCCGGGGTCCATGGGAAGGAAACCGCCCCCGAGGCCAGCGTGGAAATCCCCCTCTACCGTGTGCACACCGGAGCGCAGAGTCAGTCTCCCAAATCCTGCCTCGCTTCTCACATCTCAGAGCCAATGGGAGGAAGCCTTGTGTAGACAAAGGCCTGGACTTAGACCTGTGTGTCCCTAAAATGGACACTCAGTTATGTGCAAGTGTTACTTTCTTTACAACAGTAATTTTGCTGTAGTTGCTAGACTCGGCAAACTGTGCTTGTGAAGAAAAAAGGAGAACACTGGAACATGGGAAGAACTGAAAGCAGTATATTAATGGATTGCACCTTAGTTCAGCCTTTTGTGCGACACACAGTGGTGTGTACTCTAGTCACGCAATAGCTACATTCACAAAAGATCCGGACACAACAATTTATTGTCAACATGAGGCTAGAAGATTGAAATGTTTTGACATATTTCTTTTGTCAGTTAAATGGTGCTCTATGTTGATGGCAGTCATATATTATTGTATCTAACTAAAGCATTGCCACAGATATACGAGCTAATTAGAGAGGAACTACGTGTGGTAATATCTGCAGACATGGTGCTTGTAAATGTGTTATCAGTGTTTCCCTCTCTCTCTGGGTCTTTTCCCCCAGCCAGTTTACCTGAGAGCAGCAGCGGCGGAGACACCAGCGGTCAGACAGCACGGTCAGTATGACCGCCAACGCTGGAACGGGCCTCTGGCCAATCAGGGCAACCCGCCACACGATCACTACCTGCACTACCACGCCCAGCTGGATGCCCTTCAGCGGAGACGCCTGGAGGAGGCGCCTCCTTCTGCTCCTCCTGTTCTTCCCCCTCCTCCTCCGCAGCCTCTAAATCACCAGATGCCCGATGATAGCCACGACGACAGAGAAAGTGTTCTAGAACCCTACCAGTTGTGAGTCTCTGTCCTCAAGCTTTTCTGCTTTTCCTCTTGATTTTGGATTAATTATACAACGGGGTATCTGCATGTGACTCGCACAGCAAGTTTCTGTACGTAAGAGGGCCCTCTCTGTCATTGGTTGGTCTCGGTTCAGTCTCCAGTTGATATAGAGGCTGTGTTAGTGTTGTCTTATCATTGTCTCAGTCAGTGAATTTGAGGCCTGCGTATCTGTGCTGCTTTCTCAGGGTAGCGGCAGCCTGGGACGAGTACCTGCAGAGGAAGCAGGAGGCCAATCAGTACAAACTGAGAGCCGAGAAACAGCTGGTAGGTTTCTCTTACTGCAGGCCTCATGACACAAGGGAAACCACTGGTAGGTCTCTCTTACTGCAGGCCTCATGACACAAGGGAAACCACTGGTAGGTCTCTTACTGCAGGCCCCATGACACAAGGGAAACCACTGGTAGGTCTCTCTTACTGCAGGCCCCATGACACAAGGGAAACCACTGGTAGGTCTTTCTTACTGCAGGCCTCATGACACAAGGGAAACCACTGGTAGGTCTCTCTTACTGCAGGCCTCATGACACAAGGGAAACAGCTGGTAGGTCTTTCTTACTGCAGGCCTCATGACACAAGGGAAACCACTGGTAGGTCTCTCTTACTGCAGGCCCCATGACACAAGGGAAACCACTGGTAGGTCTCTCTTACTGCAGGCCTCACGACACATGGGAAACAGCTGGTAGGTCTCTCTTACTGCAGGCCTCATGACACAAGGGAAACAGCTGGTAGGTCTTTCTTACTGCAGGCCCCATGGCACAAGGGAAACCACTGGTAAGTCTCTCTTACTGCAGGCCTCATGACACAAGGGAAACCACTGGTAGGTCTCTCTTACTGCAGGCCTCATGACACAAGGGAAACCACTGGTAGGTCTTTCTTACTGCAGGCCTCATGACACAAGGGAAACAGCTGGTAGTTCTCTCTTACTGCAGGCCTCATGACACAAGGAAAACAGCTGGTGGGTCTCTCCGTAGCTTTGCAAAAAGCTGAGAAGCAGCTGCCAGAGAACAGATAAATAACTGGGTTGTCTCTCTCCAGCTGTACTGAGAGCTGAGAAACTGCTGGTCTGTCTCTCTCCAGCTGTACTGAGAGCTGAGAAACAACTGGTAGGTCTCTTTCCAGTTGTACTGAGAGCTGAGAAACTGCGGGTCGGTCTCCAGCTGTACTGAGAGCTGAGAGACACCTGGTTGGTCTCTCTCCAGCTGTACTGAGAGCTGAGAAACAGCTGGTTGGTCTCTCATAGTGTGACATCACTGAGAGTGTGACAGACTGGCAGGGGACGACCAAATGCACCGACGACGAGAAGAAAAAAAAAAAAGAGTCTTATTTTTTTCAGTAGGGTAAAATGTCAATGTCACTGACCCCACCCACACTGAACACACACTGGGTGCGGAGACAGATAGCCAGGCCCAGCCGGGCGATACCCTAGGTGGTGTGCGTGGTGGTGGTGAGTGTGGTGAGAGCAGGGAAAGAGCAGGAAAGCGGTAGCAGCCAGGTTCGCAGTCTTTAAGCAGCAGGTTCAGAGCAGGTGGCAGCACACAGGGATCAGCGGGGAAGTCCAGGGCAGGGTGTGGCCAGACCTGGGTTAGCTAGGGGGGAGATAGTCTAGTAAAGCTAGTAAAAAGACAAGGAGGACAAAAAAACGAACCAAGGACCGTAACAAACAACTCTCACAACAAATCACAGCACGGTAAAGCTACTAAATACATTAGAGCATGAAAACTGTGCAAAATCAGCGAATTGATTGATTGAAAAATTAAAAATGAATTGATTAATTAAAAAACGCGAATGAAGTGAATTTAATGTATGAATGTGATGTGATTTGTGTAATGTAATTGTAAATGTGCAATGTAAATGAACAATGAGACAACATTACAATAGGAAATCAGAAACAACACAAAACAAACAAAGGAAAGGACAAAAAAAAACAAAAGGAAGAGAGAGTACAAATGGCTGGTGGACCTGGCCTATACTCTAGGTCTCCCTCAGACCCTGCAGCTGAGATAATAATGAAAGATGATAGCAAAATGCAGTTTAGCCACTCAGTGTGTGAGCTTACAAACATTTCTGTGACTACCCTGTAGACTTTGCAGTATGACCTCTGACCCTTGACTCATTGCTCTCAGGGCCTCCGTCCCTCCACTGCGGATGCTGAGCGCTACAGAGTTCCGGAGCGGGAGCGCGAGGAGGGTGGTCACCATGGCGCCCCTGCTGGGAGGCATGGAGAGCAGCAGGTGAGTGAGGCAGCAGAGAAACAGTGATTCTTTGGCTGTGCCCGAATATGATCCCTGTTCCCTGCCCCCTGCCCCCTGTCCACTCAGGCCCCTGTCTACTATGTGCCCTCTCACCTCACCTGCAAGCAGTGTGCGGACGAAATCCTGCAAAAATCCTTCCAAACTAGTGAGGAAGTAGTTTGTAATATGGCCCGCTCTTGTACCATGGACATGCATATACGCTCTATGTGTTGTACTACAAGTTGTGGTTTTTACTTCTGGTTTACTTCCTGAAATAGTTGGAGGAGTGTGCTCCTGAAACGCTGGGAGTCACTGCGCAGTGTCGTTGTGTCTCTGCAGGAATACCTCAGGCAGCTGCAGCTCATCCGTCAGCAGTATCACCATGATGTCAAGGGCATGAGGATGAAGGCGGCAGTGGACGTAAGAACAATTAATCACCACAGGCAGGTGGAGGCCATCACCCAATTAACCAAGAGGTGGAGGCCATCTGCCAGTGAAATAACGGGTGGAGGCCATCACCCAATTAACCAAGAGGTGGAGGCCATCCGCCAGTGAAATAACGGGTGGAGGCCATCACCCAATTAACCAAGAGGTGGAGGCCATCTGCCAGTGAAATAACGGGTGGAGGCCATCTGCCAGTGAAATAACGGGTGGAGGTCATCGGCCAATTAATTGGCCAATGGCCCCTTGCAGTGATGAATGTAACGTTGAATGCATGCCTCTTTAGCCTCAGTTTCAGGACAAAGCCAAGACTTTTGTGGTGGATCAACCGCACGGGCCCAAAGAGAGCGCGGCACAGCACAGAGACGAGAACAGCGAGAGAAACACACCTGCACAGGTACGGCTCCGCCCACCCAGTGAGTCACCGTCGCTCCCGCAGAGAGGGGATCCCCTGTATGCTTAGGAAACCTCCTCATTACTGGAATGGTTTTTAGTGGCAGATGATCAAACGCGAAGGTGGGGGGATCAGAACAAGTCACTCACGCAGTGAGGACCAATAATGGCAGTAACACAATAAATGCAAAGAAAGAAAAAAAACAGGAAACAAATTACTTGTGGCTAAACAACCAAACGAAAATCAACCCACGAAAATAGGGCGAACTCGAATAACGAGTGCAACACAAACTAAATCTCCCTAAATCTCCCGAGCCAAAACGGGAAACTTAGCAAAGAAAAGAACACCTTCGGCACATAAGTTCGGACAACCAGAAGAGTGTAAAAACAAAACAAAACAACAAAGAAAAACTGTCTCAGAGAGGACATCAAAGGACAAAATAAATAGCGCAGAACGCTAACAGGAGGAATAATACCTATACCTGAAATAAAGCTAATAGCAAGTCCCTCGTGAACATAAACAGCGTTTAATATCACAAGGTCGCTAGTACCTGGCTATACCTGGCTCAATGCAATGTCGAATGACAAAGAAACACCGGGGAAGCAGAAGTGAGGAACTTAAATACCCCGCAGGTAGAGGCACAGGTGAACTAAATAATGAGCATGAGGAAACAAAACCCCGGACCGGAACGTGGAAAAAATCTGATAGACTCTCAATCGGGAAAACAGGACGAGAATCGTATCGGAAAAAGAAACAATAACCCACGAACCATGACAATTACATGCTCCTCCCTTATAGCAATCCCGACTTCCCAATGTGCTGCACAGCTGCCAGGGTTGGGGTCACTTCTTTTTCACTTCAAAATTCAATAAAAATACTTAATTTGCTTGAAATGACTGCATTAAAATGGAATTTACCCCAAACCCTTCTACTGTTATTCACACACAGATCAATGGAATAAAATAAAAAAATATACAGGGTAATTTTATGTATGCTAAATGTACCTAAAATGAACAGAATCCAAATGTTGCATTGAGAATGGACAGACATAAATTATATTTTTTAAGAATCTCAAAGAGATGAGACACATTTCTGACACTAAAATAACAAGCAAGATTCTATCGTGCATTCATGGTTCTCAAAGCTCTTTCATGGTCTTGACTGGTCTTAAGTGACCTTGCTTTAACATGATGGCAGATAGAATAGAATAGAATAGAATAGAATAAAACAACTTTTATTTTCCCTTTAGGGAACTTCAGTTGTAGCCACCAGCAACAACAAAAAAGACATAGACAGTGGGGCAGACCCACAACACACAAACAAACATCAAATAAAAACATTCAATAGAATCATTGCATTAATCAAACTAATTGAGTGAATTAAAGTGGAATACAGTCATGATTAAAAATAGCCCCCACTGTCCCGAGATGTCCAGTGTCATTAAGTAGTCTAACACACAAACTCCGTCTCCACGACGTTCCTCCATACATGCAGTGTTGCGGTCTCTGTACACTGTCGAAATGGAGCACCGAACTGCGTCAACCTTCCCAGTCGTCGCCTCGCTCCTACCCCCCATTATCTTATCCTTCCCTTCTCTGGTTGCCTTTTGAAGATTGCCTGCACTCCCAGATCAGTCCTGACATCTTCAACTCCGGTGAAGAGCAATGGTAAACTTTCTGGCTGCAGATCCAACGGACATTCCCGAGCATATGTTGCAAATGCATCTCCATAACAAAATTATCCCGACTAGACAATTCGTAAATATTATCAAAACAAGCAGCAGGAGTGCCCTGAAAAATCTCCAGCCCGCTTCCCTGTACCACAACAGACACACAGCACATGAAAAAAACTTCAGGTATGCTGATGTATGCTACTTTTACATGGTTACCTTTGGACTGCCTTTTACAGGATCCAGACAGAGACCTGAGAAAAATCAGAGAGCAGAACAGACGAGAACAGAAAGCCCTGGAGATGAAGTTTAAAGACAAGGTGAAGTAACGGCGACTCGCCCCTTTAAACAGAACCGCTCAAAGGCTGAATGTTAAAGCAGCCACATCCTGCTCGGAACTACAGGGGTCGTTACAGTTTAATTTATATTATACATTATTTTTGCCATTTACTTGACGCTCTTATCCAGAGCTACTTATCCAAAAGGTCTAGATTAGTAAATGACATAAATTTCTAGTAGCAATTAATGAGAGTGTAATGGTCGAGCCAAAACACACCGGCAATAGGTAATCCTTTGTCACTAGAAGTAACATGTGGAAGGGAAGGTTGAAAGGGGAGGGGGAGTATTTCCTTAACAGATGGGTCTTCAGGTTATACCAGAAGGTGGGGAGGGACTCTGTTGTCCTGACTGAGATGGGCAGGTCGTTCCACCATTGGGGAGCCAGTAGGGAGAAGGGTTGAGGCCGGAAGGAGCGATGTCCAGGTTGTCACAGGGAGGGGAGAGCTAGGCGCCCGGTGGCAGCAGAGCTTAGAGCATACATTGGGGTGTAGGGCTGGAGCAAGGCCTGAAGGTATGGGAGTGCAGCTCCTTTAGAAGCCTTGTGCACCAACACCTGAGTTTTGAATTTGATGCATGCAGCCACCGGGAGGGGGGTGATATGGGAAAATCTGGGGAGATTGAAAACCAGGCAGAATGAGCTGAAGGGGTTGGAGAGAGTGCTGCGGAAGCCCGGCCAGGAGGGAGTTGCATTAGTCCAGTCAGGAGATGACGAGAGCTTGAACCTGGAGCTGGGTAGCATCCCTGGTGAGGAAGGGTCTGATCTGGTGATGTTGTGAAGTTTTCTCTCTGTTCCCAGAAAGGAGTGATGTTTGAGGTTCTGCTAAATGATGAAGGGAAGCAGGACAAAGGACAGAAAGGAGAGGAAGATGAGGAAGAGGAGGTGAAAGAGACAGCAGAAAAAGAAGAGGAGGTACAGTAAAACAGAGAGACAGATACCTCTGTGTACATCACACTCATTCGGTTTCAGTGGCCGAGGACGACACGCAGACTCTGAAACACACCTGTCTGCATCGCGATGCCTGGATAGAAGTGTAGATCACCCTGTCGGCCTGAGGAACAAGTGTGGGTGGGGTTGGGAGTGGCTTAGTGGTAAAATAACTAGCGAACACACAGCATGTTGCTATGCTTGTGTCTATCTGCTGCGATGCTCCACTGTGCCTGTTTGTGATTGCAGGAGGTTGACCCGTTGAACCAAACACTGACCTTTCAGTCCGGAGAGGAGCTGAGACACAGGGACCAGGCTGGGGCAGGGGGTGGGGTGTCGGGTGGGGAGGGGGCCAGGAAGGGCTGGGGTCAGGGTGCGCCCCAAACGCTCCTCAACGCCCTTGCCGAAATGGAGGTGTCCTCCGTCTGCCCCACCATGCTTGGACTTGATCTTGGTGAGTCAGTCTCCCTCTGTCTCACTATCTCCTTCTCCACTTTTCTATTCTGTGTTCTATTCACAGTAGACGGTGTAAAAACAAATAATGTCAACAGTAAAAATGGGTTTGCTTGAATGTTGCATTTCCACTGCTGTGGAAGAGTCTTGTAATAGCTATTGTCTGACCTCCATCTTGAAAAATGTCCCAGCAGTCCTTGCTGTGCTGTGAAATAACACATGAACTTGACTGTAAAGGTGTATATACAGTCAAGCCGGAAAGTCTGCCCACCCCTTTCACCTTATCCACGTTTTATTACATTACAGACATATTCTACAATATATTGAGTTAATTTTTTGTCTCAAAATTCTACACAAAATAGCCCATAATGACAAAGTGAAAACATGTTTTTAGACATTTTTGCAAATGTATTAAAAATTTAAAACTGAAATCTCTCAGTTACATAAGTATTCATACCCTTTGCTTTAACATATTTTTAAAGTATCATATTTAATATTTGGTCGCATATCCTTTGCATGCTGTTACGTCCTGAAGTCTGTGACCAATCAACGTCAAAAGACTCTCGATATCTTATTTTCAGGTACTGTTACAAGCGATACTATAACCTCTCTGCATTTGAACTGATCTCTATGAGAATTGGGGGGTGAGACTCAGAGACAGAACAACTCAGAGACAGAACTCACAATAAGCTCACTGGGAGCGTTTATTTAGGCAAGCACACAAGGCAGATTATGGGCAAGGGACTGAATCCTGGGTTGGGCAGAACCGGAGGGCAGAGCAGGTGAGGGAAGCAGAAAAGGTGCTGGATGTTGGCTGAATCCTGGGTTGGGTGTAGCAGGGGCAGAGCGGATGCGAGAAGCAGGGTAGCGTGGCTTGGAGCGGGGCAGGAAATTCAGGCTGGCGGGAAAACTATATAGGCAAATGAAAAGGTTAGCAAAACGAGGCAAGACAAGACAAGGCCGAGTTCTAGACAACAAAGACATGACAAGCGTAGCGACAAGGCATAATGAACTGGCGACGAGACAACAAACAAAGGGAATATATAGTGAAGTTAATGAGTCAATGAGTGAGTGCAGCATGAGAATGTATGCGAGAGTGATTGAACGGTAATTGGAGCATGCAAAATGCAAGCGGGGAAGGGAGGTCATTGGCTGGGGAGAATGAGAAGGGAAATGAGGAAACAAGGAGGAGAACCACACCCAGCCTGCACAACATGGAAGACAAACAGGGAAACGTAAACACATGATGTGAGACGGAAGGGAAGGGGAAAGCACGGAAAACAATAGGAAAGTGGACTGGGAGAGCACGGAGGGCGTGATAGTGTAGTTAGTGTTTAGTGCAGTGCTGTGATAACATGATGTGACTGTAATAGTGTGGAGATAGTGTTCAGTGCAGTGCTGTTATATAACACATGACTGTAATAGTGTAGATAGTGTTGAGTGCCGTTCTGTAATATAATACATGACTGTAATAGTGTGTAGATAGTGTTTAGTGCAGTGATATAACACATGACTGTAATAGTGTAGATAGTGTTTAGTGCAGTTCTGTAATATAATACATGACTGTAATAGTGTGTAGATAGTGTTCAGTGCAGTGCTGTGATATAACACATGACTGTAATAGTGTAGATAGTGTTTAGTGCAGTGATATAACACATGACTGTAATAGTGTGTAGATAGTGTTCAGTCCAGTGCAGTGATATAACACATGACTGTAATAGTGTAGATAGTGTTTAGTGCAGTTCTGTAATATAATACATGACTGTAATAGTTTGTAGATAGTGTTTAGTGCAGTGATATAACACATGACTGTAATAGTGTGTAGATAGTGTTCAGTGCAGTGATATAACACATGACTGTAATAGTGTGTAGATAGTGTTCAGTGCAGTGCTGTGATATAACACATGACTGTAATAGTGTGTAGATAGTGTTCAGTGCAGTGATATAACACATGACTGTAATAGTGTGTAGATAGTGTTCAGTGCAGTTCTGTAATATAACACATGACTGTAATAGTTTGTAGATAGTGTTCAGTGCAGTGATATAACACATGACTGTAATAGTGTGTAGATAGTGTTTAGTGCAGTGATATAACACATGACTGTAATAGTGTGTAGATAGTGTTCAGTGCAGTGCTGTGTGTTTGTGCTGGTCTGTAGGAGTAGAGCAGGAGGACGGGGAGGTGGCGGGGGTGAGGAGACATTGGGGTAACGGCCCCCCAAACACCCTGCTAGAGGCTCTGGGACAGCTGGATCTCACTTCCACCCTGGAGTCTGAGCCCACAGGTATGACTGCACCCCCATACTGCCCAACACCCACATGCACACCCCCAAACTGCCCCACACCCACAGGTACCCCCCTAAACTGACCTACATCCACACACACCCCCAAAACTGTGCCCACATGAAAGAGTTTTCCCCTGATCTCCACTTACAAAAACGCCCTCCATGCACCCACACGCACCCCCGGACTGGCCTACAACACACTCTCCCTACTGAAATACACCCTTAAACAGTCTGAACCCTGGTCCCCGGATATAACGGTATTCCCCAGAACCAGAACACTGTCCCAACTGATCACAAACACACTACACATACACGCAGTCTCTACCCTGGAGTCAGGGGCCTGGGGCCTAGCCTGCACGCACTCTCAGATGAACAATTACAGGCTGAATTACATCATCACATGTACATCCCCCCCCCACACACACACACACACACACACAGATGACATCATACCCGCTCACCCATACTGCAGGCTGTCACGGTGTTATGCGCCATCACTGTTTTCCAAACAAGGGGAGAAGAAAGGTATTCAAAAAATACTGAAAATAAAGATTTACTGAATTGTGAGAACGCAATCTCTCCCTCGCCCCCTCTCTTAGAGGCCATGACCTCACAACCTGCAGAGAACGAGCCTGAGGACGAGGAGGGTGAGGAAGATGACCTTGATATCGACCTGGACGAAAAGCGGCTAGAGCCCAGGTCAGATGACGAGGACACGTGAGTTTCGCCTCGAGACCGGTCTGTCTTCAGGGTACAGTTCACCTCCTGTACCCATATTCTGTCATTACATCCCATCCGTTTAGCAGGCGCTCTTTTCTAGAGTAACTTACAGATGCAAATAGGTTAATAAAAGTATATGAAAATTTAAGAGCTGAGTATCTGGATAATTTAAAGTATCTGTGGTCTAATGAGTCCCAAAGCAGTCTGCAGGGTAAAGACTCACTTTCTACTCACTTCTACTTTTTTTTTACAGAAACTTTGAGGAGTCAGAAGATGAACTGAGAGAAGAGGTAGCAGAATCCATGATTAACTTCTTCTCCTGGGAGGAGGAGGGAGAAAAGGATGGAGGGAAGGACAAAGCAAAAAGAGGAGGGGTAGAGGAAGGGGATAAAGTGGATGGGGAGGAGGATACGGGCGCGCAGCAAGGACGCGCAGCGACCGAGGCCGAGAGAGACAGCGCCGCCGTCGCCTCCACGCAGGGGCCCCAAACCGAAAGCCCCACGCAGGATGCGGAGTCCGAGGCCGGGGAGACGCTGGCAGGCAAGCCCCAGGCTGCGGAGGAAGACCGGGCCGAGGCTATGGAACACCCTGGAGAGAAACAGGACACAGAGTAGAACGGATATTCAACGTGAAGTAGTAAATGTCTGAGTTCTGCAAGGGGGCATAGGTGGAAATTAGTTAAAGGGAAATTGTGCACTGATATCACAAAGTATTTTTTTATACACAGAGTTGACAATGCGTGGGACAGCTTGCCAGGTCATTTAGTACAGGCACAGGGCCTTGGGGGTGTGGAAGTCCAGGCCTGATGCAGTGTGCTGGATGCTCTCTAGTCTGTCGGTAAGTGAGAAGCCTAGATGGTCTGTTTGGCCTGTTTGGCCTGTTCTTGTTATTATGTATTATGTTGTTATATGAAGGTGAGGTTTTGTAGGGCACAGCCTGGCACCTCAATGAGAGCTCAGGAATATGACTTAAGACCAACATTCTTCTTTTTCAAATCCATATAATATGGTAATATTTTAATCGCATTTATGATAACACTGGGCATTGTAAAGAGACCATTTAAACCATGAAATACTGTAAATTTAGGGAAACGTAACCATTTTACTCTTGTAGAGAAGGTCTATATTCATTTTCGCCACAAAGTGGCACTATGCACACACACACACACACACGCTGTCTTTTGTGAAAATTGTATTATCCTTTACCTTGGCTTTTAAACACATATCATGCTTGCCATATTGATCTTCATTCATTCATACAAATTCACATGTAATCAGAAACCCTATCGTACAATAATCAGAACTCTATTATGAGTGGTGTTTAGGCTTCTTGGCACGCATGGTTCACTGGATCTCTGTGGTTTCATTTCCTGTTGTGACACATAGTTAAACCAGACAAGCACAATAAAGACAGTGGCCTGGATTCAATCATCGTTTGTCCTTAACTTTGACTCCCAAAGTAAAACACTTTTTACAGAATGATATACATGTGCAATTCATAGGAACAAAAAACATTATATCATATGTACAATTTACATTAATTTAGAAATTCACATTTTGAATGTGTCGATCTTTGTAATGGTATGTACATTTTGCCGTCCTCTGTAAAGGCGAGTATTACCCCAATTTTTTTATATTGTAGCTTTTGTTTTTCTCTTGTATCAGGGACCTCTCCTTGATTGCATAACCAGGGTCTTTAGCTTAGCCAATTAGCCACCAGATCCAGAGACAAATATAGTGACTTGTTTATCAAAAAAATAATAATACATGACTGTTTTGTGTGATAATTATACCACAAATTAGTAACATGTGGAAAACGCATTGTGTTTCTGTCTGGTATAACCCACAGTGAGTTTAGTGTGTAAGGGTAGGGAACTGGGCTTGTGATTCAGTCTGGTATAACCCACAGTGAGTGTAGTGTGTAAGGGTAGGGAACTGGGCTTGTGATTCAGTCTGGTATAACCCACAGTGAGTGTAGTGTGTAAGGGTAGGGAACTGGGCTTGTGATTCAGTCTGGTATAACCCACAGTGAGTGTAGTGTGTAAGGGTAGGGAACTGGGCTTGTGATTCAGTCTGGTATAACCCACAGTGAGTGTAGTGTGTAAGGGTAGGGAACTGGGCTTGTGATTCAGTCTGATATAACCCACAGTGAGTGTAGTGTGTAAGGGTAGGGAACTGGGCTTGTGATTCAGTCTGATATAACCCACAGTGAGTGTAGTGTGTAAGGGTAGGGATCTGGGCTTGTGATTCAGTCTGGTATAACCCACAGTGAGTGTAGTGTGTAAGGGTAGGGAACTGGGCTTGTGATTCAGTCTGGTATAACCCACAGTGAGTGTAGTGTGTAAGGGTAGGGAACTGGGCTTGTGATTCAGTCTGATATAACCCACAGTGAGTGTAGTGTGTAAGGGTAGGGAACTGGGCTTGTGATTCAGTCTGGTATAACCCACAGTGAGTGTAGTGTGTAAGGGTAGGGATCTGGGCTTGTGATTCAGTGGTTTTGGGTTTGATTCTCAGCTGAAGCTCTGCTTATATTATCTGACCAACGTACTTAATCTAAATTGCTTCAGTAAATTTTCAGCTGTATACATTGGTTGTATGTAAAATGTTTTCTGTGTAAACCGCTGTGGTGAAGAACATCTGTTAAAATGCCCAAATGAAATGTGTCAGTGAAAAACGTTGGCGTAATGGATGCAATATGACCGACTGCCACTAGATGGCAGATAATATTTAGCCCTTCTCAATGAAATCATAGCAGTTGAGCCAGACATGTGACAGGACAGTGGATAGCAACAGCAGTGCTGTTAATTCAGTTTTACATAAAAATTTGATTCCCACCATTTCCAAATGTCTGGTCATTAGCACACTTTGTTAACTGAAGATTTAGCACATACTGCAAATGCTCAGATGCACACTGGAAAAAGGTAAATGTGTTTTAATGTCAATACAGTGTGAAATATAAGCTTCATGTTTAAATTGTAAATATATTTATATTTAGCTGAATGTCCTGTCCTGAGTATCATATCATCATGCATGTTTTATCCTGTAAGGCCAGGGTACTTAATGAACAAGGGATGGTGATTTCATACTCTCCTGTATGTAGTTAAAAACACGCCAGTTATGAAGTTATCAGGACTGGTCTACAGCTGGAGGAAGCTTTCAAGTGTGATGCTGGGTATAAATATTTGTTCAGGCCTGTTTTGCGTTTTTCAGGATCTGTGCAATTCTGAGACTTGACCACAAGGGTGTGCTAAAGATTAGAATTAGTTAAACCGCAATCTTGCTTAATAGAATGTCATTCGCAATGTTGGGGGTAACTTTATAAAGTTGAGGTTCCTATATATTTTTTGTGGACAATAATTACATTAATTCAACTGCTTTGTCCATCGACCACTGAATTGTTTACCAGTCAGCAGCAACTCCACAATAACTAAGATGACTAAAAAGTCTAAATGCAATGTAGTTTTTGTTTTGTTTTTTGCCTTTGTTTAAAAATGGCAGATTAACAAGGCATGGCAGCTTAATACATATTTATCTGAGGAAAAGTAAGCAGTAACTGATAAAAAGATAGAGTAAATGGACAAACATTTAGAGGATAATTACGTGCATTAGTCTGAGATAAAGTGTACAGGTGTTCGCAGTTCTGTGACATGCGCTGCTGTGTCTGTGTTTGCCCTCCTACCTGTGTAGATAAAAGCCTTACCTTTGTCCCTTATTGAAAGGCCTGTCCCCAGGTGTGCTGCGCAGAGAGCCAACAGGCTTATTTTACACACATCCACAGCAGATATGGGTGTGGCTTTCCACAATGCACCCATGACTCATAACGTAATGACTTCTCCAAACAGCCGTGGCCATTTTACCCAGCTTCACTGGCATTTCCAGAGCTCCGCGAACTGCAGACAAACTGAAGGTACTGTATTTTTATTCTAAATATCGACAAAACGAAATAAACGTGTCTTAAATATTTGTTCGCTCGTATATTAGAACCCACACTTCGGAGTGTGTTGCGAAATGCGAACGCCGTCGCAGTCGGCTGAAAGTGAAAGTAGTTTTGAGTTGCTTGCCGTTTGAAAAATACTGGTTTTTAATTTTTAGGTGAGGGAGTTGCTGTACAATAAGTGTTGGGAAGCAGGTGCTTCTTGCAGCTTGTGTTGGGGTGGTGCTACTCTCTCTGTAAGGAGCCTAATTAGGTGGTAGCCTCATTCCCGGTCACAGAGGTCAAAGTGCTCCCCTGTTACTCCAGTGATACTCAGTTGTAGTGATGGAGGATTGAGTGTACCGCTTCCAACAGTATTCTCTGTATCTTGATTCTGTATCTTTTTTTGTGTCTAAGGAGACAGTCTCTTCACACACAGAAGATTATGATTATTATTGTAGATTTGACATATTCACTATCATTCGTTTTAATGAGTACATTGTTATCACAGATGTTTGATTGTTTTAAGTGACTGCCTCAACACTGCACGACGTAAATACTAATATGCATAGTCAACTAGATTCGAAGAACAGATTTTGGACAGCAAAATATAAAAAATGTAAATATAGGTCATAACTGATATTTCTTCGAGTGTCTCTGCAAAATGCAGTATAACAATATAATTAACTGGAATATTGAAGCAATCAACAGCATATGACAGTGGATTGTAGCTCGCTTTGAGGTAAACATCCTGCCGGACTGAAATGAACAAGCTGCTTCACGGCCTCTTTGTTGGGCAGCTTTGGTCATTTGCATGCAGCCAGGGGAACGTATACATACATAAATAAACATTTCAGGCCAGCCAACCAATGGAAACAAGCCGTTATCCCAAAAATACATGAATGTACTGTATGTATTTTAACAGACACAGACAGACAAACACACAGCAAACACATAGAGTACACACACACACACGTGTACACACACATTCTAACTGAATGCAGGCTGGGTAGGGGAGATGCTTCATGGTTTTGAAGTGTACTAATATGCAGACCGTTCAGGGCAGTGTGTCTGGCCACTCTCAGCTCTTATGAGAATGCTCACTTACAGTAAAACAGCCCACAGTTCACAAAAATACATGAATAGAAAGCCACACACGTTGCTTAAGTGGTCATATGGTCGTTGTTGGTCCGTTACATTTTTACATGATAGATATTATTGGAGGAAAACCATGGCAGTGCTATATGTAAGTCCGTCCTGTGTTCCGGTGTGTGCATGTGACATTTCTAACTGAAGTGCTGTGTAACAGGCAGCCTGCTGATTAAAATATATTTGGTTATAGATATGGAAGCACAAACATGAGATCTGTAACTAAAGACTGCACTACACATTGAGGTGGGGGAATTTATGTTTCACTTCCTTACAGCCCACACAAACGTAGACCTTTTGTCATGGAAATAATGCAACGGCACCCATAAACATACTGACTCTGTTTAATTTGGTAACTCCTGGTATTTACAACTAATACCAACATGTCTAATGACTATAGCAATACTTATATAATATTGGCGTATTGTAGAGAAGTAAAATGGCCAAAGTGATCTCCAATTCTTTCTGATATGGAAAAAGAAATATTATTTGTAAGACTTGCAACACACAAGAAGAAACCCAATGCAGATAATACACACCCAATATGAACATTACAAGTTATGATAATAATATGGCGTGATAAACAATACGCGTGGTTATGAATATAAAAGGAAGAAGACTAATCTTGTTCAGACGGTACCACTAAGGAACGGTGCAACTGTGAACATTTTTTTGTTTTGAGAATTCACCACAGATATGCGGCCTGCAATTGTTTGACAGATAATTTTCCCCCCATGAATTTGGCTCTGCTTCCTGCCTGATTACAACAAAACAACACATGTCAGGGCAAAGCTCCACTCCCTGAAAAAAAAATGCTTTCGAGAATTCACATGGTCATCAATATTAACAGAAACAGTCTAGATTACTATAGAAAGTCAGATAAATGTCAAAACATTTCAGAAGACCGTTCTGTGTAATATCAGGTATGAAGGGTTATACAATGCAAGCCTTGTTTTTTCCCATTTTGGGGATACTATTCTATTTATTCACAACAGGCAATTTTGTTTAAAATAAATAAATTATTAGGCTACACTGACTTTTAATTATATCGCCCTGTATTTGGGTTGAGTTTGGCTAGAAATGCTTGTGGGCAGCAAAGATTAAATCTCACAGAATAAAATTCCAGGCTATCTCAACCACTCAGAATGTGCCAAGCTGTTAGTAGCTGCTGATTTTATCAAATGGAATGTGGCTTGAATTTATTGAATGGATTGCATGAATTTATATTTGTGCTTATTTCAATAAAATAGTCATCTGTAGCAGAAATGTTACTGTGCAAAATAACATAAGATTTAAGAAAGCATAGACATCAGATCATTTGCCTGGCTTGAGCCAATTCAAGATTCAAATTGCCCATTATCTTAGCAGAGTTGGAAAGTAAAAGTCCTGCCATGTATTTCTTCCACCCATGAACTGAGAGAGCTGATTTCACTAATTAGTTCTACCTCCTGGCTGAGGAATTGTACTAATTAGCAAATCCAGGTGATTGGAACAAAATACTGGGGAGGACTTTAACGAGTGAAGTTGTGGAGAATGTTGCTGATATGTGTCATTGGTGTGCCATGGTACTGTTTTACTTAGTGGTAGCACGTGCTAAGGCTAACATGATGCTCACATGTGCCTTCTGGTTTCTGTTGCAACACAGACGCAAGTCGGAGAAATGCAGAAGCACTAAGTGTGTATGGGTGACTATATATGAAAAGGCAGGAACCCTTGGGCAAAAACATTGCATTATGGGTACAAGCTGGAAGGACCTCAGTTGACTGACTTTTTTTCTCTCCAAAGTGTTATTGGGGAAACCATAATGAATAAAATCGAAAATTATTGATGGTTGGGTTGGGTTATAAATAGGCTGTTTAAAAATGGTGCAGAAGGAAAATCTAAATTTGTTTGTTACTTTTATTCAGTTTTGCCAAGAATATTGTTTGAATCTGGGACGCGGATATACAGTGACAGAACCTGATGGAAGCAACTAGCTGAGAACCAGGTGGAGTCTTGATTAAGTGAAATAAATGAATTGCACTGGGGACAAATGTGCGACCTTTTCTCAACAGTCAAGATTATATGTCCTTAGGTCATCACCTCACTAAACAAGGTGTGCGTTTTCTTTCTTTTCAATTTGGAGTCCTGATTAAGTTCAGGACTTTGAAGTTAAGACTAAACATTCACACAACAATATCATGGACAGGGAGGATGGACAGTGGGGGCTGACAGTACGGATCAATTGCACCAAAATCAGTGAGCTCGTGTATAGACCACTGATGTCTGGGAACTGTTCTAACTCAGTTCCGGTGATCTAGGAATTATCTAGAAATCTACAACTCGGGTCATTAGTGGAATTCAGTTAGCGGAGTTCATTGAACTTGGTGGTCTAAACTCGTGTTTTAAATCCCTGATGAGATCATCGAAATAGTCCTGAGACACTCCTTTGTTTTCCTTCCCGCATGCTGTGTCTTGGCAAGCCACACCATCACCGCTTACAGAAAATCTGCCACCAAGAAAAAAACGTTGCTTTTCTCCTTGTGCACAACGTAGCGCTCGTCTCTTATTGGCTCAGATGCGCCACTCGGGGGATCCGCTCCAATCGACGGAGAGTGCACGTTGCATGTGGAGCAAAAGATAAAGCAACATGTTCTGGCTTGTTCGCAGCCAATGAGGAGAGAGCTCAGATGTCAGGGGTGGGGGCTATGTGTGATGCAGGTAAAAGGTGCGCAGAGGAGTCTCAGGTATGCTGTTGACTGTCAAGTCGGTCGGCGAAACCTGCGGTTGCCGTGCAAGTGTGGTGTAATAGGACACCGGGGCAGGAATGGTGAGGTAAGAGAGAAAGGGGCGGAGGAAAGGGGATGGATGCAAAGACGCGACGTCAAACAGGAATTTCTTGTTCTAACCAAAGCAGCTGCATCTCTCCTTCCCAGAAGCGGGCTGCTTGGAGAATAAGAGAACGGGAGAACGGGACAAATGAGCAATCGACTGAAGAAGGAGCCAGGTACACGGGGCGCTTCCCACTGCAAACACTGCTATTGCAAAGGGGCGAACAGCGGAGATAATCAGACCTGTTTATATAAGCCAGAGCCAGTGAACAGACGGGCTCCTTTTCATACATTTGCTCTTGCTTTGAGGAACTGTGTGGAAGTGCTTCAGGTCTGCGGTCGAAAGTCAGGACAGCATTACTGACAGGGAATTTAACACCAGGATGTCTGTTAAACTTGCTTTTTTTACCGGCTGGATTTAACCAAGGAACAATATTGCTTAAAAAGGAAATGGAAACCTTAGTAATTGACATTAAACTGACAATACTCTTGCTTATGTGTTTTAGGCAGAGAGATGCAAAAAAAAGCACTGAGATGTTTTTTTATTGGAGCTCTGATGACATTGCATAGGCAGAGAGCTTTTTTTATGAGAAGAGGAAGTGAATGTAACGTGCTGTAAGCTCTGTTTCCCTGCTAGTTTGGGTAGTTTCTGGGCAGGAGTATTTACCAGGCAAGTTAAAGAATGGCATATTGTCAAGTTGCTCTGCAGTATAACAGGAGAAAAATCAGTTTATCAACATTATAGAGTTCTATAACTATCCCAACAATGTTTGGTGATCATAAAAAAGTTAATAGGTTACATTTTTGTTTCAATTTTCTATTAGAAACTTTTATTTACAAAAATAGTTTGACAGAGTCTCCTTCGTTTGTTTGTTTTTTTAAAACAGTTGGAGGAATTCAAATAATCAAGCAGTGAGATCTCGTTCAGACAGTGAGGTGAAGTCATGGCGTGTAGGAAATAAAAAGGCAGTTGAAAGTTGCAGGCTCTGCTCTGCCTGCGCGCCGTTTCCGTTGTGAAAGCAGGCGGTTGTTTTCTTTTCGGGCTGTGTGGCATTGCTGCCGAGTTTCGGAGTCGCAGCTGTGTGTTCTGCCTGCTCTTGTTTGCCGTGACGCGTTCGGGCCAGCTTCCTTCCTCCAGTGTTCAGCTGCAAGCTGGAGATAAGGAGGCGGGCGGGCTAGTGAGCGCACGTGGCCTGTTTGGGGGAGAGGGGCGGGGGGCTCTCACACAGATCCCCTCAGACCCCCCCAGAGCAGCTCAGAGAAACCCACAGCAGAGTGGGGAGAGAGGGAGAGACTTCCTGAACAGGCACTCCGTAAAATAGGCTCCCTCTCCAAGAAGCTGGGGGCCCGCTCATAGGGCCATTTGGAACATCACCCCGAACTTCAAATCTCATGTGATCTTGGTTAAGCGACAGCCCGGTCGCTCAGCTCTTGGGGAGGGTTTCTGCTGGCAGAATTCCGCTGTTGTTCACATGACGGTGAAAGAGAGAGAAAGGGAGAAAGAGAAACACAACATTTGAGTTTTTCTTCCTTTTTTTCTATTTTCAGGTCTGGAATAGTTCTCCCTCCTTCCTCTTCCCCATCCCTGGCTCAGTCTGGCGAAGATGGCGCGGAACTGTTCAAACTCACCGCCTTGAAGGATTGACTTTGTTTTTACCGACGCGTTTCTGAGAGAACCTTGGACGGACGCAGTGGGTTTGGACGTAGAGGTCCCTGCGTGGGCGAGCACAAGCCGAACATAAACCGAGTGCAACCGAGGATCCAGAGAAGCGCCCTGACATGAAACGCTAATCCCCTGCGGGACAGCATCAGCATGGCCACTGCAGTCGGGCAGGGGGAGATCGTCTTCGACTTTGCCAGCACGTGCATGGACAGCGAGCAGCAGGTAGGTTAACGATATTGTAGCAGGTAGGTTAACGAGCGCTAATACTCAAGCGCAGCGCAGCAGCACCGGTGCACTTACGCACTTACTGACATACACAGTCGGCTCATCACCTTGGAGACGAACCCGTGGGAGATCCTGGGTTTCCCAGTGTCACTCCTCATGTTGTCAGCCAAAGGTGTGGCTTGTTATTGCAGTGTTGTCTGTTTTCATACTTGCTCACCAGAGCAACAGCTTCGGCATATCCAATCATTGGACCAATGGTCTCTGCCCTGAGAATGACATCACAGATACATATCCTGCTTTAACTCGCTGCTATGCAGTGGAGGTTTCTGCTACTCTACATCAGGACTTGGCAGGAGGGAAACCCTATAAAAGTTCTCCTCTCCAAAAGTAGCAGTTATTTTTTTGGGTGACATTTCTGCAACACGCACCAGATCCAAAGCGACGCAGAGATGACAGTAGATTGGAACAGCATCACTGTTCGTGCTATAGTGCGATTCTCTAAAGGTTACCGTCTTTCAGAGGCAGTGCGACAGATACAAAGGACTTTCATGTTCACGTTGGCTGTAGCAGATTTAATGTCTGCTCTGGATTGCTTCATGGTGTGATAATACTTTGTGTTCATCAAAGTACCGCTGAAGCGTATATACGTTTTTATGGTAATTTAAATTACTCTTTTATCGTGTAGGAATAGTTTCATGGTGTTTTTATAGAGCGAGAAAACCAAAAACGCATGATTTGCATACTGAAGGCCCACACAGACATGTATCAATCACTGCCTACACAGTATTCAAGTAAATAAAGCCAAAGACGGCCTGTGTCAGCATGTGTTAATGATTATATTAAAATATATTTAATATCATCAGCATTAAATTATTGTAAGGTGTTGATTTTGGGAAAGAGCAGGCATTTGTGTCCTTACACTAAAGTTGTGATAAAATTACAGTATTTGTAAAACAAATATTTTCATTATATATCAGCTACAGTCATACTTAGAGGCAACATAATGGATATTGTTCACTCAAGCTCAAGATGTGAGAAGTATAAAAACTCAAATGAAATTCCTGTTCTTAACTAAATTTCCATTGACTGGCAATCAAACGTCAATATGAACCTCAAACATCAATATGACCCGAGAGACTATCGAATTGTGACGTGAGCGCCTGTCCGCACTCTCAGTCGAGTGCCAGTAAATCTGCCCTTTTGTCATAGCAGGAAACAAAAAGCAAGACCAACAGGCGAAATACAGAGTGCCTGAAGTCACGCTTTTCAAACAGAGAGTAGCGTGCGCACACATTAGTGCACGAGGGTGTCACTTTATCCAGCTGTGTTCTTCTTCTTCCATCGCATGTGTGCATGTGTGACAACTTAACGTCGCATATTTTTAGTTCTGTCTCTCCAATCAGAAAGGAGGCCATTTCCTCCTTGTCTTTTCTGATTGAATGAAAAAATATTGTCATGTAAAGGCCAGTGAATTACACAAAGAACATATATCCGTGCCGTTTCACACTATACATATGCAATCTCAGTTGTTGTGCAGAGATTCATTCTTTGTAACAGCTTTGTAACACACACACCCACAAACACACAACTTTTCAGCCGCTCCTCTGCAAAACACAAGAAAGTACACAAAATTAAATTTAAAGGCATGTACAAAATGTAAACTATTTTAGTCGTGATTGTGAGTGCTAAGCATACATGTGATTTTGTGTGCATCAGTGGTGTAGATACAAAAACAAAGTAAGCATGATGTTTGTTTGAAGATCTGGAAAGTATACAGTACATATACGCCAGTGTTTCAGCAGTGAATGTCTGAGCTTGTATAATTGCATATGTGTGTTTGTGTGTGTGTGTGTGTGTGTGTGTGTGTGTGTGCCTGCTTGAACGTGAAAAATGCCAAACATTCACTGACAACCCATCACACCAGTCTCAAGCTGAACCAGTACAAAGAATGGAAGTAGAGACACAGTGAGGATATTGAGCTGTACAAAAGCAAGCAAAAAAAAAAACAGGGACAGGAAGTATAAAGCCTGTTCTTCCACTTTCTATCAGCGAAAACAACCACTTTGCTCATTCTATGACTCTTTTCCCATTGTCTCAAGTGCCAGTATTAGTCTAAGGTGACCTTACCGCAATATTGCATTCTACATCACGTTCTATCTTGTTTAGGCCCTCTACAGTGCTGATCTGAGATCAGCCTTCTGGTAGTCAGGGCCTGAGGTCATGTGAGGTCTCTCAGATTGAGAGCTGATGGGAGATCAGCTTGGTGTGCTTCAGGGAAGGGAAAGAGATTGGCTCAAAATGCTCAAGAATTATTCTTTTAAAATTCTAAAACCGTACAAAAAAAACAAAACAAAACAAAACTAGAATTAAACTCATAAAATGTTGGGGTGTGGGGGGTTGGAAGTGAAAACAGGAACTAAAATGGTTGTACTTATTTCCAAAGCAGGATCGCTCTGTGTGTTAGATCAAAACAATAACACTCGCCCCAAAGGTCAGAAATTAAACCATGACTTCAATCTGTTCTGTTCACAAGTAAATAAATGCATAAATAAATAACAATATCCGTGACCTCTTGTAGCTGGATGACTCCCTGGCCTTCCCTGCCGTGATCGTGGAGCAGGTGCCAGGCGCCCACGTTCTGGATTATTCTGGTCTTTCATGTGAGCAGGCAGCGTCAAATGTTCTCCACCCTGTCTCCATGGAGCTGGCGAGGGAGCTGGTGGTGGGAGGGGAGGACGTCAGCATTGCAGGTAACTCCACCTGACAGTATTCACCATCCTCCAATTTCCTTCTGGTATAACGATGTGCAAATGTCCTGATTCATCAGGTCTGTCTGATGTGTTTTTCTATTTTTCACACAAGCTATCTTCAAGCTCAATGTATTATTGGCACACATTACAAAGAATAATACAAAATAAAATTCAGTCTGCAAACCAACAACATACAGTCGTTGGATTTACAAAATTCAGGAAGTGAAAAGTATTAAACATCGAAATACCACCTGCATAAAAACATTCCATATGTCGGTAGGGTGCATAACAACTATTTAAGTTTTTTGGAGCTTTCCACCCACTTAAGCTCACCAGATAAATGATCTGTAAATTACGCTGAAGTGGAAAGTTCCATTTTCAGCAGCACTGTCGGTAATAATATCAGTAGTACTACCTGATACTCATAAACTGCAGTCTACACCATGCAGGCGTAGGCTTAGAGAAAGCAAAATGAAAACTTAGTGAAGAGCAAGCTGAGTTACGGAGCTTACTTTTTCCACAAGATCTTTTCTTTTTTCCATCATAACATCTCTGTTTTCACATTTTTCAAATCCTGAAATAAAATATCTCATGGTCTCAACATGACCAATTGACCATAGTTTTAAACCTCAAAATCAGTGTGTGTGTTTGTAATCATTAGATAAACCTTTGTTCTTAAAAGTCCTACCATGTGTTTCTTCCACCCATAGACAACTGACTTCACTAATTAGTTCTACCTCCTCGCTGAAGAATTATGTTAATTAGCAAATCCAGGTGATTGGAGCAAAATAAACCTAAACAGACCACAATGACACCGGCTTTCTTCAAATTAAGATTAATATGAATAAAAATGCAAAGAGACATCCTCGGTGTGCAACGCTCTTCTGTTTATGAATGGCATACACACGTTTATCTAAATAAGCACAATACCTGAACTATTTCTGCATGTATTCAGTAAGTAGCATAATATGTGTTACATATGAGCTTCCACCAGCTTAATTCGTATGATGCATAGTAATTGTACATTAATAACTATTAGATAAACTAGGTTACATAATCACCCCTCATGTTAATATCGTATTTACGTTTTAATCATGTGAATGCATGTTAATCCTGTCGTGGTTTTAATTCTAAGATAAATCTAAGAGATTTTTACAGGGTCCTTGCAAATGCCATTTAATATTTGTTTTAGGGGAATGCATATGTGCACATGGGCTACTCATTTTATTTTTGTCAGAATCATTTTTAAGCTTACAATATTTCCGCTTAGAACTAAACAGGTAGCCTAGGCCTAACTAACGTTTACAAACCCTCAAATGTGCACGCACTTTAGCCTATTATAGCTTTCGGTGATGACATATATAATGTCAACTTAACCGTTTGCATATTTCTCTCATGAGTAGAAGTGGATCTCTGCAAGCCACGACTGCATTAACTAACGCGGTCAACAACGGAATTGTACGTCGTTTTCATGACATCCAATCAAAATGCCCCATAACGTGACCATAACTTAACCACACCCCCTGGACCTGGTTTTCCCTCTGACTGCTGTTCTGATCGAGCCGTAACCGTGTAGACTGGTCGTAACATCTGTGGTTGTAAACAGACACGCTGGTTGTCAATAGCTGGAGTGTTGTTTCGGTTTGTTTTCCGGACTCCGCCTCTTTAACCAACTTGAGCTTCAGCATGTCGGCCGACCTATTCGGGAATATACAGGAAGTGAAGGAAAACATTCCGATCTACCACTTTTAACTGTAGCCTACCGTAAGCTTTCAATCGAAACCTTACACGAACCGAAACGAGAGAATTAGCTTGATAGCGTGCTAAACGTTGTTCTCGCAGTGCTGCAAGTACACAGCTAGTGCACGAGTAGGCTTGTATGTTAGCAAGATCCTTTCGAAACGAACAACTATGGGTATCTTGCAGTCAGCGTGTGAAATGGCTTTATCTTGGGGGAAGTGTCTTTCGTCTTTTAAAATCAACCTAATAACACAGTAAGCGAACTAAATAAGTGTTTTTAGAAACTTGCGACAGCAGTAAACCAAGGGATTGAAATGGATCTACTAATTAAAGCAGGTAAGTTAACTCACTAACTAACAGTGTAACGGTTTATCTTGTCCTTGTTTGATTTAGCATTTTCCAGCCACAGTGGTGGCTTGCGAACACGAAATAACATTTGGCCATCGTTATCCGGCTGTAGCTTGACATTTAAAAAAGTTAAATAAGTTATATATATAGTGGCTGCTGTCAGTTCTTGTTAGCCAGTAACTTTAGGTGAAGTGCACCTCAAATATTAATTCTGCGCGCTAGTCGCTACACGCTTCATAAATTGGCCCCCAAAGTGACACCGCAGTGCCACTGCCTATACAACAAACCGGATAGGTTTCAATACACGAGACCTTACAATGCTTCCTTCCCTTTGCAGTAATTTAAGTTATTTGGAGCGGCATTGAGCACATTAAATGACTGTTAGCACAGTATGTTTTTATTTGAAACTCAAATGTCTACCAGTTGTTCCTGATTTCATTTGTACCTTTTAATAACTCACTTTTGCAGTGGAGGCTTCCTATAAGCAGGAGAATGAGGACACCATAGAAGTTGCAGAGGCGCTGCTGCACATGGACTCGCCTGACCCTTGTGATGAAAGACGCATTTGTGAGTGGAGTCAATATAATAGCCTATGACATTGATTTGAATTTTCAGTGTGTCATTACATTACACTTATTCATTTGGCTGGCGCTTTCGTCTCTCACGGTGGCATCTTTATTCACGTCATATCATTTACATTATAGCCTAAGTCTTTTTTTGTAAAACCAGTGTAATCATAATAAAGATTTAACTCTTTATCTTGAAGATATAAATCGCCCCAGTAACATCCCAACCATTGAACAGCAAGTGCAATAGCTACTGTAAAACCCAATTCACAAAATCTCTGTATTTCCATAATCAATTATAAACTGTTGTTTTAATGCTGCACACTGTATCTTGTGTTGTTGTAAATGCTGAGAGAATCAAACAGGCTGGGGGCAGCAGTTTAATGTTTGGATTCAACTTACTGCATTTGCAACTGACAAGCTGTGATTGCTCTTCTCCCCTTCACTTCTATCCACTCCACAAAATCAGATTTTCTGAGGATTTAATTTATTTCCTGCCAGGACAATATGAAAATTAAAAGGCTTGTTCTTCAGTATTTTAGCTACTTATTAAAATATGTGTTCTCCACTATTACAGAAGGGATGTACCTGAAGTGGTGTATCAAATATGAGATCTTATGTTTCCAGAATTTTAGAGCAAATGTACAAACACTGTGTCATGCAAGCCAAAAACATATAACAGACGCAGATTGCTAAGATATGCTGTGGCAGGTCCACACTCGATCTGTGCCACATTGGCTTCTGGTGTAGACAACCTCATCCACTGTCATTGCTTTGGGTAAATTTCACTGTCGTATGTGTAGATACACACTGCTGCTGCTATTCACGTGGAATAGGTGAGCCCCTTAAGAGTACAGAGATGTAAAAGTACAAAGCTGATTGAGGTCAGCCAAGTTGAGACTAAGTGAACACGTACTTGGCTGTTCTTAGCAGTAACACATGTTCAAATAAAATGGAGGGAGATTAAACAAAATAGATAAAGAAAGAACATTATTATTGTTAACTTGACTTTCAAGAGTGCAATAAATTGGATTTGTCTGAGATCCAAGGGGTTAGAACCTGTCTGGACAGGTGGGAGAGTGTCGAGTCTCCAGACAGTGTCGGTATGTATCAGCAAAAAAATACACAACATCATTACAATGGCCAAATTAATGTTAGAATTGTTTTCACGGTGGGTGGAATAATTTATACTGCTTAGACATTACCAATGAGAAGACAAAGAACGTTTGGGTTCACGATTCACTCTTTCATTGAGGTAAAATTGTCCAGACGTCTATCTGCTTTGTTGTGCTCAATCCTGTGTCTGTTTGCCCCCCCTGTCACCCACACAATTGATTTTTGTTTACCCACAGCTGATGTGTTCATGCGAACGACTGCAAACTACCCGGTCACCTCCATATCACAATCCACAAATGAATTTTTCCACGGCCATATCCAGAGTCATGCTGGGGCTGAAGGAGTGACCCAGATGCCAAAGAAGAAAGGTAGAGCGCACAGAGAAGTGGCATCAATTAAAGAGGAGAAACGCTGAGGAAGCACTGGAATGTTTATTAGCCTCCTTAAACTGAAAACTAAGCGCACTTACTTTTGAAGGTTATATTATCTTACTCTGAAAGAAGACAGATTTACTATTCAAGATAGTCTTTCTATTGTGATACTGCTATATAAAATAATATTTTCTCTGTGAAAATCATACATTTTCTACATAAACGCTGAAGACCATGGTAGCAGTGTGTTGGGTTTGTAATGACTGGTCCTGGTTCTGTGCGCTCTTCTCTCTGGGCTGTTTTTAAATCTTTTAAATCTGTTGTGTGAAAGTCGCAGTGAGGAAGCAGGCCCGGCCTCAGTCCCCACCTCCTGACATCATTGTGAAAAAGAGAACCAGGGACGGAAAAGGTACAATGCGACCGACTGACTGTGGCAGCTCTATTGTGTGAAGGGGCTGGCCGCAGAAATGTTTATGCTGTGGTGAAAGAATATATGCGCAGAACAAAGGGGTTACATGAGTTTACACGACTTACATTTATGTTACTTTATTTAGCAAATACCATTGTCCAGAGCAACTAAGGTTAGATGAAAAGCGGAACAGATACCAGTTTGACAAATAGAATCCAAGTGTGCTGCTGTAAACATATTTGCCTGCACAAGTGGCATGTGAAGGGAAATGATTATTACATCTACACAGTAAAATAGCTGTAGAATCATTTACAGAACTCACCAAGAGGACAGAGGTGACTGAATATCAGTCTTCAGCCTCAGCTTCGGCTCTATCATAGAATTTAACCAAAAGTAGTTGGCGCCCAGCTGTCCTCAACATTCTCTGGCTAGATTCTGGATTGCGGTAGAAGCTTCCAGTACTCTGTCTGGGGCTGTACTAACTGTGCTGACCCATTAGTGGCTGGCTGTGCATGTTCTGTTCTCAACCATACCCCCAGTCATAAATGTTCATAACATGACGAAGCTAGCTATTTGTCATAATTTGTTTTGGTTTTTCAAGCTAGCTAGCTGTCATGGTTAACTGTAAAGCTAGAGCAACATTGTATATTAATTACCTAGCTAGCCAACCAGCTAGATAGTTACTTACTTGATCCATGTAACATTATGCTACTATGCTAGCTAGCAATCAATAACCTCAACAAGGTCAATATTGTAACTAGCTAGCTATATTTATGTATTTATTAGCTGTCTATAAAGTCTTCTAACATTGTTTCCATTTTTACTTAAGATGAGTTTGTGGCAAACTAAATGGAATGTTCATTTAAAATCTTTCAATGACAACTGTTAGCAGTGAACATAGTTCACCGGGAACATATGCCTTGTTTAACATAGCTCACTTGTACCTGTTCAAGCTGAATATATGTCCAGTACATAAGTTGTTCCCTCCTGCCTGGTCTCCTGCGAACAGGAAACCAGCTGTACCTGTGGGAGTTCCTGATGGCTCTGCTACATGACAAGAACACCTGTCCGAGGTACATCAAATGGACTCATCAGGAGAAGGGCATCTTCAAGCTGGTGGACTCCAAGGCCGTGTCACGCCTGTGGGGCAAACACAAAAACAAGCCAGACATGAACTACGAGACCATGGGAAGAGCGCTGAGGTGAGTCCCTAACCACCTCTTCATCAAAAAAAAAAAAAGATGAATACCATTTAAAAAAAAATTATTTCCCACTTTGAAAAGCCCAGTTGCATTATTGTAAGCCATTCTTGTGAGTTGATAAGATTTAGTAAAGTTTTAATGAGGTATTATTTCAGTCTTGCTGAGCCTGTTTGTTCATTTATGTATTTTGCCATGGCAGATACTACTACCAGCGTGGGATCCTGGCCAAAGTAGAAGGGCAGAGGCTGGTGTACCAGTTCACGGATATGGCCAAAAGTCTGGTAAGGGTCAACACGGATTATCCGTCGGGCGATCATGATCACACGTTCGAGGAGAAAATGTTGTCGGAAAACCCCTCCCCGCCCGACCCTGCCCCAAAACCGTCTAATGGAGGGGCCGCAGGAGGGAAGCACAGGGCCAAACGAACTGAAGGACACCCCGGCTCAATCGCGGTTCAGCCCAGCACAGTCCTCCGGCCACCGGAGGGCGACGGTGGCAGCACCACCAGAGCGGTGAGACCCCTGGGCCTGATCCAGCAGCAGCACTTGCCCATCGTCTCGGCTGAGATGCTGCGGACACTGCAGAACATCCAGTCCCTGCAGCCGGGTCAACACGGATCCGTGTTCAGAACTGTGCAGCTGCTGGAAAACCTGCAGAATGAACAGGAGAGAGAGGCAGCAGCAGGAGTCGACCACCAGGGGGCACTAGTTGAGCCACTCAGGTACAGTAGTAGGAAGTGATTTGTGATTAGAGTGAGAGCACTATGTATCTTGACATAACACTTCAGAATTCCCAGGTGTATGAGATTTCACAACATTATGTAAACCGTGTCATTGTTTTTAGCCATCGTATCTAAGGCAAAGGCTGGTGATGTGAATAAATGTTGAATTTGTTTTGCCATACACACAATCCAAGTAAAGGAACTAGGAAACCGCACAGATTCAGTTTCATATTTTAGACTTGGGAAATAAGGAAACAAGCCCTGTTCACTGTCCGAGCCAAAGAAACTGAAACCAGACCTGGGTTAAAAAATGTACATTTAATATTTTAAACTCTTTAGATCACTTTAGATGGTGGTACAATTTGAAAACACTAATGCAGATTCCTTAGAATTTTTAATTACTTATTTTAATAACCAAAATGTGCAATCATATGAAGTAATTTTGTACTTAATGTTGACGATTGATTGAACGTTGGCCTAATTGGTCAGTAATTTGCAGGATTTTTCTGGTATCTAAAGTGTTAACATAATTCAGGTAATTGTTTGACCCAAATCTGGTCTTCAGGACCAGATACGTTTATTTTTCTGACCTGTCTTCACTTCCTGTTCTCCTCTCCAGAGTTTCAGCTGTCGATCCCGTCACCCTGTCGCAAACCCTGGCCGAGGACCAGTCCCTACAGTCTATCATGCTCCAGGCCGTCCCTCTGACCACCACCATAGGTGGCAAAGATGTTTCTGTGACCCAGCCCAAGTACTTCCTGCAAACGGATCCATCCACCCAGACGGTTACCTTAGTGATGGAGTCTGTCCCCTACAGTGAGCTTGCAGGCCAACAGGTGGTGTGTACAGACACGCAGCTCCTCACCATGCTCCCTTCCCCATTGGTGGGCGGGGCTACCTCCGTGGTGACGCTCCCAGGGGGTGGGCAGCAGCTAGTGACCCAGCCCCCCGGTACAGTCATAGCGTCGGTCGTCACGACGCCGGAGAGCAAGCGGCTGGTGGTGGAGGACGTGGAGGAAGTGGATCTAGAGAGCCACCCGGATATGAAGCTGGAGCATTTCAGCGTGGTCGTCCTCAATGACTCCTGGGTGGGCTTCGACCCCAACCACCAGGAGCCCGAGTCCTGAGCCCAACCACCTGTGGGGAAGTGGGTTTGCAACCAACAGATTCTCCCCGTCCCCTGCACTGCCCTGCCAAGTTTTAACCAATGGGTGCTCATCTCTGGTCTCCTACTGTCTGAGAATTGCTACATAGCTGATTCTGTGTGGTGGCAGTAACAGTTTGTACCGCCCTCAGGTAAAGAGGCCTCTACTTATGCAGTGAAACAGAGACTTGATCATCTGAATTGGGTCAGATTATTAATCTCATTCTCTGGCCCTCCAAAAGCCAAATTTTTGAGCGAGTGCTTAATCGTTTAATTGTCAGGGAAAGGGGGTGTTGCCTGCATCCTTCTGACTGTATATTGGCAACTTTAATTCAAGATCACACACACACTTTCTTGTCAATTTTGTGACTGTACAAGTGAAAATTGTTATTGAATTGAAACTGTGTGGGGGAACCATTTCCTTGTGGTCAAATAACAGAACAGCAGGTTCAAGATGTCAAGATATTCTCTGAGGAGATCAGGCTATTGTGGGATTTCATAAAATTCTTACACATTTTAATGGTTAATTTTCTTATGTGCCAGGTGACAACTACATATTAGCAAACATCGCAAATGTACCATTGCAATACCTGTGATACCTATAAACACAAGTATGTTTGATCGTAATTTGCATATGTTCCAGCCCACTCAAGAACATTAGAAATGAAAAAAGTCTACTGTAGTATGTTGCCTGACAGCACAGTTCACCCTCTACCCTAAATCTAGTGTACACTTTTTGGTTTCTTGCATCCGAATTAAGATCAAAGCAATTGTTTTTCCATTTGTTTGCTTGACAATCTGATTAAATAAAAGCACATGGTATTTTTCTACCAAAACAGTTGTTGTCACTTGAAATGAAGCATTTTCTGTGGCTTGCACCTCCGATGTTGCTACTGCCATGTTGTACTGAACGAAAAAAAAATTCTAATTTCTGTCGTCTTGGGAGCATTGTATGTCACTTGAGATAGCGTGACCCCATTGCTGTTTGGAGGCATTTCATCTCATGAAATCGGATTGATTTTATGTTCGTCATACGTGAAAGGGCGTAAAAGGTGCAGGACAGCTGGCGTTGATCGATCACGATGCAGAAATGTGCAAATGCAACTTGGATATGTGTCACTTTTGTGAAAACTTCACAATCTGTGCAGGAAGTAAAATACAGTGCTGTTTCTGTTCCGGAAGTAAAATACAGTGCTGTTTCTGTTCCGGAAGTAAAATATAGTGCTGTTTCTGTTCCGGAAGTAAAATACAGTGCTGTTTCTGTTCCAGAAGTAAAATACCGTGCTGTTTCTGTTCCATATTTATCGCTGTTCCATTTATACCTAAAACTGCAAGTTTTAGGTATAAATTGTAAGATAATTTAAAGATTCTGACATAAACCCCTTGCATCTTTGTGTGTTTGTGTATGTTCCTGATTTAGCTTTTTAGTGTTTTCAATAACGCTTCATAGCTCAGATCGCAAGCCCACAAATTAAATATTTTGTCTACTCGTTGATGCAAGATGAATCATTCTAGCATTCATTTTCCAATGTATTTTTCTAAGTTTTTTTTTTCTTCTGGTTTTGCTTTTGAGATTTTGATATTGTGTGGATTGTTTTGATATAGCTGAAGCATAAAAACTTGATATGACTGCCCTTTGAGCTGTTTATGTTGAAACAATGTAAATACTGTACAGTAAATTGTGAATGGATATAGTTTGTTACAAATTGCATTTTTTGTTTTATACTGTTTTTTACAGCAATGATAAATGGAGGAAAATTCTGAAATTCACTTATATTTATGAAATAAAATGATAACTTGACACAATAATTTTGTCACACCCAAGTTTTTTTTTTTCTACGCTTTTTTTTTTCTTATATGTTTTTTTAAGTATTAGTTCAGTGAGCTTTGATTTTAGGAGCAATTTTTAAGTTACTATGGACCTCAAAATATTTTTTTAAAGATTACAAACCAATACAACATTTTTGGAAATATAACATGAGCCACACAATCTACTTGGAAGAACTCCGTGGGCCACTTTTACAAGACTTTTAGCCACTAAAATTTTATCAAAACAAATACCTCACTGATATCTCTTTTCTTCAGACCTTTCACCCCACAATACTGCATAGGTGGAAACTATTTTAAGTAAGTTTGAAAACGGTGTGAAATTATCTGCAATGTAGGTCAGGAAACGGGCGGATTCTGCTGAAGCACAACGTGTGTATTTTTTCTGCATTAACTTACTTTTTTTTAATGATTAACTTAATATCACATCTTTAAAAATAATATGTACAATTGAATAATTATTGTTAGTGTTCTTAATTTATTGGTAGATGTTGGCCAAACATAATTAATGCCTTAATTAATTTTAATAAAGAATGAGGAACAAGAATATCTAAAAAATAGGTAACGACAGTCAGCATGCATGTTATTATTGTAGTTAAACATTGTGCTTAACAGTTACGCCTAAAAGCGCCATACAATCAAAAGATACACATTAAGCCTACTTGTTTCATTTTGAACAAAAAATGTATGCCGACAAGTGTTCATTTTGTTCAGCTCACCTTACAACTCCGAAACACAAGATGGCAGTACAGTTTCACCACCGCCAGACCAACAATAACTGTGCAGCCAATGGCTCTCTATGGCACTCGTGGCTGCTGCTGACTGCTGTATGCAGGCCTAGTGCTAAATGTGCTGGTGCTGCCAGTGTAGTTGACAGCAGCTATCGAGCGAGTCAAGACATTTCTTTCCATAGCAGTTATTTTCATCCAGAACTTTCTGAACAAGTCCGGGAAAATTTCTCATGGAAAGCGAAAGGTATGGTGTTCCGGACTAACGTTAACTAAACACAAAATAAAACATTCCGTTTAATTGAACAGCTTCATCTTCATTGCTCATTTTTCTATTTTTTTTTTCTATTTAGGAGTTTCCCTGACAGCTTCATAGATGAGGACCCTAAGAAAGCTCTTGAGGTAACGTTAAACAAATGTAATATAAATATGTAGCTAACGTTACTGCTTAACTAAGTCGTAAGTTCTTAGTTGGCTAGCTGTATAGTTTTGGTAAATTAGCTTGCTATGTGAAGTAGCGAACGTTAGCTAGCTAGCTAGTTTTGTGTGTTTCATTTCAGGAAATGCCCTTGCTGCAAGCTAACGTTAGCTAGTCTTATGGTCACAATCATGGGAACTTGGTAACTTAACGCTCATTTCGCGAACTACGTGTTTCTGTAAGTTGTTGTTGGTTATATAGACACTTAACTTACTAACGTTAAAGCAGTTGGTCTGTTTGTGAAAAGCAAGACATAGCTGCGTATGGTTAACGTTAGCTAGCTACCTCACGGTAACTTGGCACCATGGTTTGTAGCCAGTTAGAAATCGAAACTATTTAAAAGTTGACTAGTTGGCTAGCTAACTGGACAAATGTGCAAGTAATCCCAAACTGGTTGTCATAGACATATGTCATAGGAACGATGTTTTTATGATGAAAATAAAAAGATAAGTGTCCAGTCCAGTGTTCACATTACTAGCCAGCTAAGTTAGCTCGCTAGCGTCAGTTGTGCAGTCGGTGTTACCTTTCTTTCACTAAGTCCGGTGTTCTGTGACAACCATTAATGTTAGATGGGTGACTTGGAAACTAACCACTGCCTCCTGTTTTTGTTGTCAAAACGGCGTCCTCAAATGTATCATTCGATGGCAAACCTGTGTCCTCTCTGTTAATAGACCATGGCTATGCCATTGAATGTTCTACTGTTTCGTTACTATATTAAAAGTTTCTATTGCAATTCATTCCAATTCTCTTTTAGCACAATACCAAATAAGTTGTGCTTTGTATCCTAGGAGCTGAACGGGGCCCTGGGGCAGACATCTGACAATGCGGAGTGGCTCTGCCAGCGTGCATATGCACACATTCTACTGCAGAACTACAACAGTAAGTGCATTTAACACAGCTCTTACATTCTGCTAGTGATGAATTGGAAAAACATGATCTTTGGTTGGCCGTTCTTTTTGGGCCCAGCATACATCGTTATTGTTTATTGATTTTGGCCTCAATATTTTCCTGGAAGTATGTAGATGCACAGATCACTCGGTTCACTCATAACAATTAATGAACTAGTCTGTATTACCTAGTCCGAGTCAGGCAGGGTGGTGAGAAAGCAGAAGAGGGCACAAGTATGTCACGGTCAGGACTGTCCGTGTCTGTGATGGCCACTCACTTTGGAGTATTCCTTTATGCCGTTTTCTGGACTGTAGTTGCGTTACATTCTGAGGGGTTTGACTCCGACCCAAAAACCTGCTGGGGAGCGACTCGACTGCACCCCCACGTGAGATTGTTTTATTATATAGGAGATTGTGGCATCTACCGGATTGATATCTTCTTAAAAACCAAAGCAGTCCTGAAGACGCCATTAAAATTGAGCGGATTGCTGATGCTATTCAATAAGAAAATTGCTCTTTCAATTGATTGTGTTTTGGTTGCTAGTGTCTTTCATCAAAAAAATTCTCAGACTTTAAATTTTTAAATCTTTTTTAATTTGAATTTTTTAAACCATTTTTTAAACCATTTTTTAAACCATTTTTTAAACCATTTTTTAAACCATCTAGCATCTAAAGAGTAAATGTATTATACATATTTTACCCACGTCTTGGCCAAAGTGGCTCCTCTACAGTCAAGCCAACACTCCAGGATAAAGGGGGCGGCTGTGGCTCAGGAGGTAGAGCGGGTCATCCGCTGATCGCAGGGTTGGCGGTTCCATCCCCGGCTCCTCATGTCGAAGTGTCCTTGGGCAAGACACTGAACCCCAAATTGCTCCCAATGAGCAGGTTAGCACCTTGCATGGCAGCTGCCGCCATTGGTGTGGGAATGTGTGTGTGAACGGGTGAGTGAGAGGCCATTGTAAAGCGCTTTGGAAAAAGGCGCTATATAAGCTATTTCTACGCGTTTAGGTTGGGTGATGAACGGCCTGCTGTTGAGTACTATGTGAGGAGTGCATCGTGCCTGTGCACACTGAACTCTTTAACAGACTTTGGGCATGTGCGCGTAGTGACCTGTTGATGAGGATGGGGTTTTTCCTGTTTCAGAAACAGGCTCAGGTGATAACTTGCTAAGAGTCAGTGCACACCTGGTCCAATGTTCGGCCGTCACACACCCCCTTCTGGCCCTTTCACCTTCACCCATAATGTCTGGAACACAAGTGATGATTCTGTCGGTAAGAGACTATGGGAGTAATATTTTTTTATGAATTAACAAGTTCAGTGTGTCGGCTCCAACTCCTATCAAGGGGGCTAGGCACGTTTAAGGAGAAGATGCATCGACTGAAGCAAACTGCATTTCAGTTGCATGCCGATTTTAAAATTGAAAATACACAAGCAACTGCTTTTTAGGAGGCAACATTTATGTAAAAGGAAACTGGTCAAATTGAGTATGAGTACATGAGTTTAATCGTGTTGTTTGTCATAACGGTTATACAGTGACTGACAGGCCTACCCATTTCTGAATAAAACCTGTTCTCACACATGAAAACATGGCATTAACATGTTTTAAACAGATGGCCAACATCTGCATGTACATCATCACTAGTGTGGTGCATGGAGAAGTGTTACTTAATTTGAGTGAATGTCAATGAAAAGTGTTCAATATACAATACACTGAGTTGTCTTCATTCCCCTCTCATAATTCCTTCTTCCACCTCGTATTGCCACTTGACTGAAGATGACTCTACAGCTGTGTCTCTGTATTGCTGTGTGTGTATCAGGCTTATGTATGTATTTTTGTGTTGCTGTGTGTGTATCAGGCTTATGTATGTCTCTGTATTGCTGTGTGTGTATCAGGCTTATGTATGTGTCTCTGTATTGCTGTGTGTGTATCAGTTTTATGTATGTGTCTCTGTATTGCTGTTTGTGTGTCAGTCTTATGTATGTGTCTCTGTATTGCTGTGTGCGTATCAGGCTTGTGTATGTAATGTTTTTTGTGTGTGTATCAGGCTTATGTATGTATCTGTACTGCTGTGTGTGTATCAGGCTTATGTATGTATTTTTGTGTTTCTGTGTGTGTGTGTGTATCAGGCTTATGTATGTATTTTTGTGTTTCTGTGTGTGTGTGTGTATCAGGCTTATGTATGTATCTGTACTGCTGTGTGTGTATCAGGCTTATGTATGTATTGTTTGTTGTGCAGGTGCTGTTGATGATGCTAAGAAAGCTCTGGCCCTCAATCCCAGCTTTGCTCTTGCCTTCATGAGAACAGGGTAAGTACTGAAGCAACCGTGGGCCCTTGGCGTAGAGTCTGATTGCTGTGGCTACATTGCCGTAAGCTTTTTACATTCAATGACCAATGTTAATGTCTAGTGTGAGGATAGCAAGTGTGTGTCTGTGGAAGGGGGGGGGGGGTACAGTGTAGAATTCTCTTAAATTTGTCACAACATATTAAACCAACTGATATGCTTCCAACGTAAGGCATTTGTTTACATATTCTTGTATCAGGTTGCCTTGGGCAGCTACAGTGTGGGAGTCGAAAGCTTTTGTCTCTAAACGGCTGCTGTCCTTTTGTCAGGCGGGTGCATAGCAACCGTACATCAGGGTGTAGTGTGACCCAGCTGGTTCCTGACCGGAATAGGGGACTTTGGTGTAGTGTGTATAGCTTGCTGTTTTGTGCAGTTTTTCCCATTTTCCCATTTAATGATTTGTGTGGAACATGCATGTGGTGAAACGTCGCCTTGCAATTTAGCTTGCTTTAAATAGACTAACTTTAGATCAAACGGTTGCAATACTCTGCTTAGCGTTGAAGTTAACTTAACTTTGATTGCGAGCTTGTGTGATATTTATCTCTTGATAGCGGCCGCACTGTATTTTACTTTAAATTGATTGCGTTAATTCCTCGCCGGATTCAAACCTATGGTTCAAACCACAGAACTGTGTAAGAACAGTTCTGTGGTTCAAACATATAGGGCTGGAGTCGATGGCACTCGGGTTGAGGGCGTGGATTTAGACCACACCCCTACAATCCTGATTTTATTAGCTGACTTTGAGATGTATATTAATATACCTATTCACATTTTCTTGAAAAGATATTTGGTGGGCGTGTAGTGGATACATCCCTCTGTGATATGTTGTGGTTATTTGAAGTTTTTAGAATCCCTTGACCATCACTTTAAGGTGTGTGAAAAGCACATGACTCGAAGTACTGGTTCAGAGGGTACCCGGGTTTCTCTTGTTCTGGACTTCCCAAAATGTGATCTGGAGCTGCCTTCTGTTTGCTCATTTTTGTCCCAGTGAATGTCTTAATTGATTTAAGCTTTTTGAAAGCAGGCTTTTAAGTGGTTCCATGAAATTGCCTGAAATGGGATTTGAACAGTACTTGGGTTGGGCTCACCAGGGGACTTGAATTTGAACAGTACTTGGGTTGGGCTCACCAGGGGACTTGAGCGCAGCAGCTTCATAGGCACACTAGTGTAATTGCATGAATTCTTATGATTATTTTCATTTTGTTCCTGCCTGTGGAAATCCACAGGGATTTTAAACGGTCACCAAACTTGGCACACTTATGCAGGGCCCTGATAAGTGCGAGCTTCGCAAAAGAAAGTTGACGGACAAAAAGAAAGCTGCGACCGCAGTAATCCAGTCAATTTGCAGCGACTTGTGCATAATATGTAAAAAGGCGTTCGCCGTTGGGGAATATCGGCATGCAGCCTGATAGATGCGTGCTGTACAGTGCAGTTTAACTTGCACCGTGGCTCCCAGCTCTGATTTCTCCCACAGACAAGTGATTGGGCTCGGTGAACAGGTGCGCGGTCTGTCAGCATCGATCCGGCGGAATCCCTCCCGCCTGTCAATACGTCCCATTTAAACCCCATTTTCAGAGAATTTTCACACGGCGCGTTAGAGGAAGCTGAATGCACCAGCGGTCTTGATTGACCCGATCGATGAGCATGTCCATAAACGAGCGTTTGATATTGCCGCCCATACTTGGCTGCACGCGTATCCTCCTCTGCCGCGATGTGGCCGGAGAGAGCTGACGGTTATACAGGTGCAGCTCAAAAAATTTGAATATTGTGGAAAAAGTTCAATATTTTTTGTCACTCATTTCAGAAAGTGAAACTTATATATTATATAGATTCATTACACATCGTGAAATATTTCAAGCCTTTATTTCTTGTAATTTTGATGATTATGGCTTACAGCTAATGAAACCCAAAATTCAGTGTCTCAGAAAATTAGAATAATTTGCATTACATTACATTATAGACATTTAGCAGACGCTCTTATCCAGAGCGCGACGTACAGTGCATTTTCAAAACTAGGACAAGAACGTTATAGAAAAAAAACACAAAAAAAAAAAAAAATAATATCTAAGTATATTAGGCGCAGTAGTCAGGGGGTTTTTTTTTTTTTTTTTTTTTTTTTTTTGTTTTTTTTTTTTTTTTTTTTTTTTTTTTTTTTTTTTTTTTTTTTAAAGTATCATATTTAATATTTGGTCGCATATCCTTTGCATGCTGTTACTTCCTGAAGTCTGTGACCAATCAACATCAAAAGACTCTCAATATCTTATTTTCAGGTACTGTTACAAGCGATACTATAACCTCTCTGCATTTGAACTGATCTCTATGAGAATTGTGGGGTAAGACTAGATTCAGCTGTAAATTACGCTGGTACAGTATGGAACACATGACTGGCGAAATGGCTGTACGTTATCAAGGGTCTAAGGTATCAAACGAGCCCCAAACCATCACTCTGCGGCCAGATATGGAGTAGATGTGGATGGATCCCTTTAAGGGTTGTTTCTCCTGACTTTTTTCCCCATAGAGTTCTATAGGAAAATAAGTCAGGAGAAATAACCCTTGCAGTGATCCATCCACATCTACTCCATATCTGCCAACAGAGTGATGGTTTGGGGCTCGTTCGATAGCTCAGACCCTTGATGACTTACAGCCATTTAGCCAGCCATGTGTTCCATACTGTATCAGTGTAATTTACAGCTGAGTCTAGTCTCACCCCCCAATTCCCATAGAGATCAGTTCAAATGCAGAGAGGTTATAGTATCGCTTGTAGCAGTACCTGAAAATAAGATATCGAGAGTCTTTTGATGTTGATTGGTCACAGACTTCAGCAAATAACAGCATGCAAAAGATATGCGACCAAATATTAAATATGATACTTTAAAAATATGTTAAAGCAAAATATTCTAATTTTCTGAGACACTGAATTTTGGGTTTCATTAGCTGTAAGCCATAATCATCAAAATTACAAGAAATAAAGGCTTGAAATATTTCACTATGTGTAATGAATCTATATAATATATGAGTTTCACTTTCTGAAATGAGTGACAAAAAAATTGAACTTTCACGATATTCAAATTTTTTGAGCTGCACCTGTATATGGCTGTTGCAGAGCTGAGGTCACGTATGAGCTCGTTACAGTAAAGGAACTGCAGCTTGGGTGGGGGCGAGCTCATAACGCACAACTCCCCCTGCTAGTTTTGGATGCTCTGATCTAACAAGTGTATTTTTTTAATGTTTGCACTACCACCACCAATGTTGGGACATTGCATTTTTGAGACTAATCTTTCTGCCAATGACGATACAGAAGCAATACATGAGTGACTGTGCTACACTTTACAAAGGTTAAGCTGATACAGATGCAACACTGGTCAAGTCATCGACGAATGAAAGAATCGGTTGCTTTTTTGAGATTGCTTTGGTAAGCGAGCTCTAAAGAGTCTTGGAGCTGAGGTGGGTTGTAGGATAGCGGGACTAGGGGGGTTGCATAGACTGAAGGTGTCTGGCAGGTGTGAACAGCCTTTCTGTACTGGTTTATGTACAAGCCTATTTCACAAAATAATTACTTGTCAGCTGATAACTTATTATTTTGTATTTTCAAGGAATGGCCTACAGCACACTAGCGATGATTTGAGCGCAGGTGTTAAATCTGCAGTAATGACTAATATCACTGCGTTTAACAGTGAAAGGTTTTTGGCTTTTTTTGTGGAGTGCATATAATTCTGTGCTTCATCCGGATGGCTGCTCTGAAAGAGGCTTGTGTATCGATTAGGGGGATGACTTCTAAACGTTCAATCGGTAACCGTTAACAAAAATGCTAAAAGTTTAGGAAAATGTTGAAACGATTAAACACATTTTTTAAGCATCAACGTTATAAAAACTAATTTACAACAGTTTCATTTTCAGTGTCCTATTCTCACTGATTGTCGTAGGCTTGTGTATTAAAGCAGTGCTGGTCTGGTGTCGCTTTTGAATGAGGTTGTAATATGGACATTAGAAAAATGCTCTTTGATAAGCTCTCGTGATAACTTGTGCATCTGTTTGCGAAAATCAAACTGATATTCTTCAAAGTGCTTTGCAAAGAACAGAAGCGATAAGGTGTCACTTGGTCTCGCTTTAAGCAGATTTCAGAAAATACTCAATTGTAAACTTTGCGACACTGAGCTCACATACTCCCAACAGCACTGGAACAATGCAAAATGATGCAAGATAGAAACACTCAACGTTGACTGTGATCGACGAGCCATGTAGCAACCGTGCTAGCAGCTCGAGCCCGACCGCAACTAACTTTGAAAAGGTGCAAGAAAACTAGGCAAGAAAACATGACCAGCGGTGTTCCTGTTCTTTTAGAGGAAAGCTTTCTTGATTTTTTTCTTTGTGGTTCGTTAAATAAAACATTCTTTTTCTATTTTACATATTTTTTATTTTGTAGTATATGTCCTTCTTCAAAGATTCAGTAAACCCAATACCTTATTGCCGTTGTATCCCCTCAACACGTTTGACGTTAGTCTGCTTTGTGCTACCCATCATATGGTGCTTTTCTGTGATTTGCGCTCTTATATAGGCCACAGAATTAGCTTTTGTGACTGTGGCTGCCTTTGCAGCTTTGTATTTAAAAAGCACATCTTGGCTGTAGTTTGGATTGCTGTTTGAATTGAAACGCAGCAAATTCACCAGCCCCCTCAAGCTTATCTTTTAAATGTCTCTTTTTTGTCATTTTTGCACAGTGTAACAGTGTAAGCGATTTTATGAGTTTTGCCCATCCCTAGTATTGATTGTGTCTATTAATTGTGTGCTTGGTTTTCTTATCCGTTTGCCTGGGGAAAATGGGCGTCACAAACGGACAGTGGCTGTTTTTGGGGAGGGTTTGAGTGAAGGTGTATCAACTTCAGATCTTCCCCCCCCTTTTTGTTTTTTTGTTACAGAATTGCCGAGTACCATCTGAACAACTTCACATCGTCACACGAAGCTTTGGTCAAAGGGCAGAGTTTAGACGGTGAGCGATTCAGACCAAACGGACCCAGTTTTAGCCGCTTTGGTGAAATTGTTCTGTAAGTCGTCTCTCCGTTCTCTCCCGCAGGTTCGGCCGATGCGTTTGCGGTCTGGATTACGCGCTGCGAGGAGGAAATGGCGCGTGAGTACGGCTCTTTCGTTCCGCTCTCTCAGTTATCCAGCGTTCTCATGCATGGGTTAGAACGTTTACCCATCAGCACTGAGCAGGGTCCCTGGAGTGGCTTGGCCAGCCCTTACGCACACGGAATATAATGTATTGTAAATACGGGCACTTCTCAGGATAATACTGATTAATACGTCACTTCAATGTGTTTTTGAAAAATATATATTTTTTATGTGGCAGCAGTAATCATTTATTTGCCCATGTATTGCAAAGAGTTGCAATATCTTTTCTGATCTCGAAAATGTATTTAATTTCACCGTATTGATGTGTATTCCATTTTCATAATAGTGAGTTGACTGTGCGTGCGTGCGTGCGTGCATGCATGCATGGCTGGGTGGTGACATACTGGAGTATCCACCGTAGTTCCTGTGTAAGGGGGGGCCTATCCCATGTTTTCCTCGGCTTCCTCAGACAGCGGTTGTCCAGGCAGGCTGATGAGACGATCTGTCCTGTGTGCCAAAGCGTGAGAGACTGGATCAGTGCTGTGGAGATTCACTCAGCTTTATGTGATATGAATGGGTTTGATATGGAGGGGTTGGTGAGAGGGACAAGCTATCCAGTTTATTTAAAGATTGGTGAATGTGCACAGCTCTTTCATGTTTAATAGAATCCAGGCAGCCCCTGTTCTCAAGGCGAAATCTTTCACACAAAGAAAACAAGAAAAACAATTCTGCATTTCTGTCAAAAGGGACGGGGCAACAATAGAATGCATTTAGGTCACGGTCACAAATTATTTTTGCTTCTTTTATCCTTCCTTTAAATTATTTAACTATTTTAAAAATAAATGCATTAAATATACAGTATATTAAAAACATAACAGTTGTCACATTTAAAAATGCTGACAGAGATGGGGAATATTCCATATTACACCTCATTCAGTAAATGTGTTCAGGGCACAATATCTGCACAGATGGCTTTTTGAGTACAATCCAACTGTATTTCAATGATTTTTTTTAAAAATAAAAAAAATAACAGAGAACCAAATATTACTTCCTTGCTATAAGAATGAATTTTATAAATTGGCATTCTTTGACTGCCTCTTCCTGGGGGACAGACTCTTATTAAACATGGTGCAAAAGGGGCAAACGTATTCAATACACCCATGTGTAAAACCTTGCCTGAATAAGATGTATAGTAATTGTGTGAAGTAGCCTTTTTAAAGCCTGCGTAGCTTTTGCTGATTTTCTCTCACTAGTGGGAGTTAGGCTGACCATATGCAAATACAGAAATGGACATTTTTTTAATAATACCTTTTCTTCTCAATAAGCGAAGGGCCAGGAGCAGCACTGTCCTGAGGTGCCAGATGAACAGCCCCAATGTAAATAATGCACTTCAGATAATACCTACATTATTAACATGTACATTCATATGTACCCACTGCGTTATTATTTTCTCCACATATCTATTCGCTGAGAGCTGTCCGTATTTTATTTCGGGAGACTAATGTCAGGTTGAATTATTCAACACGGTCCCCTCTCAGATTTCCATGTCACCTTTTGATGTTTGTCTTGATTTAAAGGATTTTATAAACGTGGAACGCACAAAGAGGAGTGCAATTCAAAAATACACTCAGGATAAAAACACCTCCCCAAATATTATTAAATAAACATGGTGTTCATGTTTCATTCATAAGATACTGTTGTATGAATACATTTATATGGACTGCTAAGGCTCTTAAGTGAAAAGCGGAAAACATTAGTCAATGAATATTTCAGCTGAACATCAAACAAACGTGAGAAACGGCTAATGATGAAAAATGCGTTGGCGAGCATCGGTGCATATGGCGCGTTTAGTGTGGAGTGGATTCGGGGCGAGAGCACGCGTGTGCACAAGTTTCGAGAAATGGAAGAGGGAAAAAAAATTACGGATTAAAAAAACACAACAAAAAAAAAAGCGCAAGAAAACCAAGTCGTCACTCAGCCCTGTCTGCTTGTGGCAGAAGGAGCTGTGGACTCCAGGAATGAGGCAGGCGTTAGAGATGACAGCGATGAGCACAGAGACGCGGATATCATCCGCCGTCGTCTGCGTGTCTCTTCTTAGCTGTGACACACGCTCCATTCGACAGCCCCGTTTTATAGTCGGCAGCCTGCGAACGTCCCGCGCCTCGGGACTGTGGCCCGCCCGGTACGAGTGACGCGCTAGCAGGTGACAGCAGATGGAACGACAGCCTCCGAGACGGACATAAACGCTGAGAGAAGGACTCGTTCCGGAAGAAGGGGAACCGTAAAAAAAACTCCCAAACTTTCCCAGCACACTCACAATGAGTTTCACGTTTCCTGTGGCCCACCCTTTCTTAAAAATGAAGCGTCGGTAGCGTACCGTGTGTTCAAATTCGGAAGTCAAATGTTTGTTGTAGGTGAAGTAGTGCTGTGCATGTAACTAGTGCAGTCTAACTGGTGCAAATTTCTATGGCAGGGGTGGGTGTCAAACTCAGGGCTGGAGGGCCGTAGTGTCTGCGGGTATTTGTGGATTCCTTTCTGGCCTTCAGAACGAGGTGTGCTGATTGAATTGAATCCCTGGTGCTGAAATGCACCATAAAAAAAAAGCAGATACTGCCGTCCTCCAGGACCGCATTCGGACACCTGTCGTCTGTAGAAAGTGTACTCCATACAGGAAGTTATTTTTTACATGCATCTCATGACTTTCTGCCACTGGAAGCTGTTTGGCATCTGTGGCTCTTAACACGCATTTAAAACGCCATCTTGGCTCCGCCTAACATTACCAACAAATCCATTTTAGCGAAGATGTTGTGCATTTCACGTAAAAGTGCCCCTTTTATCCTATATTACTTTCTGCCCTGTCCTTATTTTACTTGCCATTGATGAATTACAATCACGCAGTGAAGGACAAAGCAAATGACTGGAAATTCGCGAGATGGCGTTCTTCGGAATAACCAAAGCAGTTAATGTAATGAATGTGATAAGCCCACCCTGCCTCCTGTATCCCGGTGCGGGTATGTCGGGAGCAGTAACTCGCGCTGGGCACAGTACCCAGGAGGGTGGGCTTTTTACCGCCGCGCCGGGGCATAAACAGCCAACCGCACGAGAACGCTGCTGCTTCTTCACAGCATTAGCGTCTCTTTGATGGCGTAAAAAATATTAGCGTTAGCTCAGGAAGTGTGATTGGCTGTTACTCGGCCCCCAACACTAGGTTACACCGCGGCATGGATCAAAACCTGATATGCATAAACTTATGTATAAATGAACGTATTTGTGTATGTATATATATATATTTTTAAAAAATCTTTCCCACCTAATTTGGTAAATGTTTGGTCTCATGCCGGCCATGCTCGTGTTTTGAAAATATTTAATAATGCATGAGACCTAACAGCTTACTGCTAAAAATCATTGATGTCTTGAACATGCTACATTATTTATTTTTGCGAGCAGACTCGGGCGGTTTAAACTTACCCAGGCTGGCAGGCCGGAAGGTGTAGGAATGCGCTCGACTGATTCGCGCTCCGTCTCCTATCCAGCGGGACTGGAAAAGTTGCTCCTGTGCCGTTAGCCCTTTAATGTAGTTCAACTGAACTCACGCACAAAGATAATTTCATTTTGCACGCATAGTAACTCCATCTTCTGTTAAGCCTTTTAAAAATACAGTCAAAAAAGTTCTGCTGATCAATGTACATTTTAAAAGAAACATCTATCTTAAGTATTTGCAAGAACTTTTCTTGTATGCGATTGTAAGTTTAAAAGTTGTTTCTTTTAAAATTCTAAAACTTTTACTGGAGTTGAATTATTTGAAATATGTATTTCACCCAGGACTGACTGTGATACTAAATAGTCGTTTTATCCTTATTGGTAGGGCGGGGCTGCCACTAGGGGCAACATTTTTTTTTGTTCGCAGGAAGAAGTCCCTCATTTGATCAGTAACCAGGTTAAGTCTCATTTAGGTCACCTGCTTTGTGAGTAGTGGAGAGCCAGGGACAGGTAATCAGTCTTCTGCTTTAGCGGGATCTAAAGTCTTCCTCTCTTTGTACATTCACATAGTCAAGCCGGAAAGTCTGAACACCCCTTTCACCGTCTCCACATTTTATTACATTACAGACATATTCTACAATAGATTGAGTTAATTTTTTGTCTCAAAATTCTACACAAAATAGCCCATAATGACAAAGTGAAAACATGTATTCATACCCTTTGCTTGAACATATTTTGGAAGTATCATATTTAATATTTGGTCGCATATCCTTTGCATGCTGTTACTTCCTGAAGTCAGTGACCCATCAACATCAAAAGACTCTCGATATCTTATTTCCAGGTACTGTTACAAGCGATACTATAAGCTCTCTGCATTTGAATGGATCTCTATGGGAATTGGGGGGTGAGACTGGTACACTGGTAAAGTATGGAACACATGGCTGGCTAAATGGCTGTAAGTCATCAAGGGTCTGAGCTATCGAACGAGCCCCAAACCATCACTCTGTTGCCAGATATGGAGTAGATGTGGATGGATCACTGCAAGGGTTATTTTTCTGACTCATTTTCCTGTAGAACTCTATGGGGGGGGGGGAAAGTCAGGAGAAACAACCCTTAAAGGGATCCATCCACATCTACTCCATATCTGGCTGCAGAGTGATGGTTTGGGGCTCGTTTGATACCTTAGACCCTTGATGACTTACAGCCATTTCGCCAGTCATGTGTTCCATACTGTACCAGCGTAATTTACAGCCGAATCTAGTCTCACCCCCCAATTCTCAGAGTTCAAATGCAGAGAGGTTATAGTATCGCTTATAACAGTACCTGAAAATAAGATATCGAGAGTCTTTTGATGTTGATTGGTCACAGATTTCAGGAAGTAACAGCATGCAAAGGATATGTGACCAAATATTAAATATGATACTTGAAAAATATGTTAAAGCAAAGGGTATGAAGACGTATGTAAATGAGAGATTTCAGTTTTCGATTTTTAATACATTTGCAAAAATTTCTAAAAACATGTTTTCACTTTGTCCTTATGGGCTATTTTGTGTAGAATTTTGAGACACAAAATGAACTCAATCTATTGTAGAACATGTCTGTAATGTAATAAAACGTGGAGAAGGTGAAAGTGGTGTTCAGACTTTCCAGCTTGACTGTATAGCAGAGTGCAGAAGTCAAATTTGTTCTCATGTTTAAGTAAAAGCTTAGTATTGACTGAATACGTGTTTGCATTGTAAGTAAGGTTTCTGTCCATGGCGATGGTGTAAGTGAGGCCTGTTCTCCCACTTTTCGCTTGAGGGTAAAGTAACAGGTAAGGGACAGGAAGTGTGCTAGAAAATGGAGAGGGCTCTTTTGTCTCTGCTGCCATCTTTGTAAAGGGCTTCTCATTCAGAGTCAGTGACTCACTTGAGAATGAGAGAATACATTTTCTGTGACCCCATTGTAGCCTACCATATCCACCTGAGACCCGGCAGAAAAAAAATTAACGTACATTTTTGCCATAATACAAGTGTCTTGGGTGACAAAAATATGTTGCAGAGAAAATGTTTTTTAAATGAACATTTATTTAGTTTTTATTGAATCTCTCTTGGAGTGTAGGCCTACAGGGTACCTACATGTCGCCGACAGGGGACAACAAATTAATTGCGGGGGTCTTAGGACTATGTGCTCACGTATGGTATTGAATAATAAAGTACCATTGTAATTGCCCTTATTAATAACACACCAGCACTACTGCATGTGCACTGTAGCTAATGTGTGCGATGCGTCTCATTCCCTCCCACGGTCCTTCCCAGTGGATTCTGACCAAGGCACCATGATCAAGCTTAGTTTTTGAAGCTCACTTCCTGGTCTTGTTGAGAGCGTTGCGCACTAGCGCCAGTGCGGTTGGCTCCAGTATAGGTCTTTCAGCCCCCCCCTTTTCAATGTAAGTCAATGGTACCAATACGGTCACAAGTTGACAAATTTTTTTCCCACAAGAACTTGTAGTCGCAACAAGTGCTTTTTCTTCATCTAATGTCTCCCCATGTGCTGATTTGTTAAGTTATTGTGTCATTTGGACAATATTTAAATATTTTGGGGACTAATCAGGGACAGTTGTCTCACGCGTTTAGTGGGCGACCCGGACCTGGCCTGGACTATAAGGATTTATATATGGGTATTATATGACCGTATAAGGGTTCTCCCCCTTTCCCTACTGCCCAGTCTCAATTTTTATAAGTTGGCACAAAAACTACACGTCCGCGGGTTCTAAATTATTTTCGCAAGCCCATTGAAAGTCAATCGGGTGACATCAGTCACTTCGTCTTTTTATGTCTATGGTTCTGACCCATAACTTGGGAACTCCTGTCAAAATGCATATTCTGTGTGAATGTACTGAACCCATCACTGTGTTCACTCTCTTAGATTTTCATATAAATAAACATGGATTCGGATGATTTTTTTTCCCCCCTGTGTGGATCTGTATGAAATATTCGTCTGTTTAATTGGTGGCTGCTTTGTGTTTAAATGTCGCTGCGTGGGTGTGAAGCATTTTCTGCCATGTATGCAAAGTGTCACCTTGTTCCTGACACTGCATTAGTGAAATAAATGGTACTACCGGTGCATGACCAGCAGGGGGCAGCTCTGTCAGAGAAATGTCTCGTTGTTCAGAATGCTTGGCTTTTGGAAAATGTATGATGGAGAAGAATGTGATTCCGAGGAGGTGCATAAGTGCCTATGTTTGTGTATGGGTTTCAGGCTGGTAAGCAACAGTTATTGAAAGGCTTTATTTGCTTCAGATATGTGGGCCCAACACACTGCTTTCTTGTTTGAGCAGATGTAACCCTGTGGCTGTTTTGGAAAAAATTTTGCTTTTTTTGGGTCAGCACTGCGAGCAAGGATGAGCTGTGGATGTTTATGGTGTTGCAACCAGGGTGTGAAATTAACATCCTCCACCAGCCAAATGTTTGTGTAATTTTTATTGTGGCTGGTAAGATTGCCTACTCTAGCAGCCACTTTGGCAGGTAACCATCCAGGTTGTGTTATATTGTAAAAGGTAGTGTGGCTGGTAAAATGTTGAAAATGCTGTGCAACCAGGGTATGACATAAAAATGTTCACACTGGCCCAAGTGGCTTGTGGATTCAAAAAATAACCAGTAATTTTCAACATTTTACAAGCAACATTACCTTTTACAATATAACACAACCCGGCTGGTTCCCGGCCAAAGTGGTTGCTAGATAAAAATCATACCAGCAACAATAAAAATTTTACCAGTTTTTCGCTGGTGTTAATTCATTGGCTTATGCTGTCAGGTCTAGCCATGCGGCATTCAGTATCATATTCTCTGTGTTCACATTCAATACACTCATCAATACAGACTCTTGTGTTCACCTTCAATGAAGTCGTTTGTGAAGATTTAAAATTGTGTTAGAAGGTCAACGCGTTTTATTTTTTTTAATCTAGAAAGTGGTTACTTGCGCTATAAGGGCTTGTTGTGCTATAAATTGTGTGGCTATGCCGTTCGCTTGGTGTTTAGATGATTTAATTCCCATGCCCTTTACACTGTTAATCGTTTTATTTCTACAGTGGCAAGTCATAATGGAACGTCGCACACGGTAAGCATGCTTCTTCTTTTATTATAATTCTCCTTCTCGTTCATATTTAAAATGCATAAATGTATTGGCAATGGTGTGTAAGGGACAGTGAAGTGACTTTCGTGCCTGGTCGGAGGAGAAGTCGACCCAGAACTGTTTGATATCGGGGCTTCTGGCTGTGTAAATCCCTACTGATTGAGTCTTAATCAATCCCGTCTGCATCTGGAGCAAGGCGCTCTCGAGTTCCCACAGTCCTTAAAAAATCACCAAAAATACTTTCAGCCCAGAAATTAATTGAGAAGCCATAGTGTGTGGTCACATATTCCTCTGTCCTTGGGAAAGAGGAAAGGAAAAAAAAATAATAATAAATTGGAGTGAGCAAAATGCATCCGCGTTCTTGCTTGTGAACAAAGTGCGTCCTTATTGTACGTCGCTTTGGATAAATGATTGTAATGTAATGTACATTACACTCAGAATTAATTGGACACTCGAGAGTGAAGTGTGTACGGTTCTAGATGCAAGCTATTTGGGAAGCAGTACGCCTCCCAAATGCATGTTTACGTATTCCTCTAGAATGGATCAAAGTAGCCTTGACAATCATGCTTGAAATAAATCCCTGAAAATCATACATTTACACTTAAAAATTTATTGAAAAGTCACGGTAAGTAAATCAGGTTTGAGTGGGAACCCTGGCACGTACGTGATACAGGCCTGTTATATTGCTCAGCCTTGAGACTGTTTTCCGCCGGCGTGACGGAGGTTAGCGTCTGGGAGAGGTTAGCGGCCGTCATCACGCAAGTACATTAAAGTTACACGGCGCTCAAGACTGCAGAAGCCGCCCAATCATTCGAGAGGGACACAGCGCGAAGCGGGGCCACTGCCGGCGTGTCCTCGTGCCTCCAAAATGCAGAGCAGTTGCGTTTGTCGCAGTGCATTCTGGGATTTTGATCTCCGGATCAAAACGTGTCCCATGGGCTTGTCATGGTGGGATGACTGCCCAGATTTTAATGACATTCTGGGATTTGACATTGTTATTGAGTGATTTAAGGTAAATCCTTGACCTTCAGTCCCCATGTTAGTTTTAGCATCTTGTGAAGAAACAGAATTCCTGCTGTATACTTGTCAAGATGAAGGTGATCAGAATGTCACTGTCATAAAGCATAACGGCACAAAAAACAAAAAACACAGGGGTTTTAGAGTGGAGTGACTAATTTCCAATGTTTTAGCATGAACATAGAATATGTAGCTACAAGGTATGAAAAAAAAAATGTTATTCTTCTTTGCATTCAGTTGTGAATGACAATTTGTCACCACATGGTGGTGCTGTTTTACTGCTGTACATTACGCATTCAGAGCCACTGAATAAACTGCTGCACCCATCTGGCTCTGACCTCCCAAATGAAAGGGATAGTTCACTTTGTTTTTTATTATATTATTTCATATTTTGAGCATGTTTGGCCAAGACTCTTTTTGTGTGCGATGAAGGATATTTTAAATACTGAAGTTTCCAATGATCTGTTTGCTTTAAAATGGCTAGCATAGGGGCATTGACAGGTTCATGATTTTATGCAAGAAAATACACTTCAGCTAACTCTGAAGCAGCTTGTACAGCAATTTAATGTTTTCACAAGCTATACATATAGTTATAGCTTAATCTTATAACATTTATTCACAATTATAAGCGTAAAAATGAGCTTTTATTTCTTGCTGGTACTTCTGTCCTTTCAGTTCTTCACTCCCAGGGTTAAGAACCAGAGAGGCGTGGTTTAAATGCAGCTACTGCGCTGCCTGTTCTTGCAAGCCTAATGTTAGCCTAGCTACATACAAATTGAAATTAAAGCTACACTGACTAGTTTCAGCTATGTTGCTGTACGGTATGTATGGGAATTTATGGATGAGGATTTGCAACAGATAGCCTGAGAAGTCGGAGAGGGAAGGTGAACTTGGCGTGCTGACGTCTGTTTAAAGCACAACTGAAGTTTGGAAGAACTAGTTGTTACCTGGCCATGAGTCCAAATGGTGGTGAAATATGTTCGTTAGTTGCTCTGTGCTCCCCTGGGGTGATCATCCAGAATAGGGTATTTGTCGCTCTCCATTCACTTCTGTGTGGCAGCTAAAACGGTCTCAAAATGACACTTCTAGCACGTATACGACCGTGAAAGAAGCGGATTCTGTCAATACAAAAAATAACCAGTTCTTGTATGTATTTTTTTCGTGTAGGCTAATTAAAATTATTTATAAAGTACTATTTTTTTCAATGTTGTTAGCAAGCTACCAGAAAAGACTAGGCAGGTCGGACTAGGCAGAGGTCAGTCAGTCAGTCAGTCAGTCAGTCAGTCAGGCTCAACAGTCCAAGGAAGAGGCTTCATGTGCAGCTTACCAGGCAGAATTGCAGGCATCCCATTAAATGTAGTTTTGAGAAAACAATCAGGTAATATACACACATTCAACCTCTGGAGACGTAACGCTGCTGTATAAGCTACTTCTGAGATGCTTCAAGTGTATTTTCTTGCTTTAAACCCCGAACACGTCGATGCGCCCATACCAGCCATTGTGAAGCTGGCAGGTTGTGGGAAATTTCTGTTCTAAAAAAATTTCACACAAACCTGTCTGGGCCAATGGAAGATATGCAATAAAATATCAAAAACTCTAGTTCCCAATAGATTATTATAGATGAATAATCATAGATTAAATAGATGATTTCATTAAGGAATATATATATTTTTAATCTACTATGTCTAATTTTCCCCAATTCTTACAGCAGGAGACGGCACCACTGGTAAAGTAAGTATCACTAAACAGTCGATTATGGTCCAGTGTACACTGTGTGCTGCATGTGTGCTTGTTTGTGTCTTCATATTTTGATTCATAGGCTTTGTTTGACTTGAAATAGAAATATGATTAGCACAAAGGAAGAACACCCAATTGAAATAGAAATACGATTAGCACAGAGGAGAAACAACCAATTTGCCCTGACTCTCCCAATACTGCATTTAACTGTGTGTGTGTTTCTTTGTATTTGAGCCATATGTGTGTGTGTGTCTTTGTATTTGAGCCGTGTGTGACTGTGTTTTTGTATTTGAGCCATATGTGTGTGTGTCTTTGTATTTGAGCCGTGTGTGTGTGTGTCTTTGTATTTGTGCAATATGTGTGTGTGTCTTTGTATTTGAGCCGTGTGTGTGTTTTTGTATTGGAGCCATATGTGTGTGTGTCTTTGTATTTGTGCAATATGTGTGTGTGTCTTTGTATTTGAGCCGTGTGTGTGTTTTTGTATTGGAGCCATATGTGTGTGTGTCTTTGTATTTGTGCAATATGTGTGTGTGTCTTTGTATTTGAGCCGTGTGTGTGTTTTTGTATTGGAGTCACGTGTGTGTGTCTTTGTATTTGAGCCATATGTGTGTGTGTCTTTGTATTTGAGCCATATGTGTGTGTGTCTTTGTATTTGAGCCATATGTGTGTGTGTGTTTGTATTTGAGCCATGTGTGTGTTTTTGTATTGGAGTCATGTGTGTGTGTCTTTGTATTTGAGCCATATGTGTGTGTGTCTTTGTATTTGAGCCATATGTGTGTGTATCTTTGTATTTGAGCCGTGTGTGACTGTGTTTTTGTATTTGAGCCGTGTGTGTGTGTGTTTTTGTATTGGAGCCATATGTGTGTGTGTCTTTGTATTTGAGCCATATGTGTGTGTGTTTGTATTTGAGCCGTGTGTGTGTGTTTTTGTATTGGAGTCATATGTGTGTGGGTTTTTGTATTGGAGCTGTGTGTGACTGTTTTTGTATTGGAGCCATATGTGTGTGTGTTTTTGTATTGGAGCCATATGTGTGTGTGTCTTTGTATTTGAGCCGTGTGTGTGTTTTTGTATTGGAGCCATATTCTCTCGGTTTAGCATGTGGTCCTCAGTCTGCAGTTGCTTATTGTGCTCAGGGGACATGGCTGACAAACGGCTCGGTTTCTAAGATGGTGATTTGCGGTTTTCCAAGAGCCGACACTGGCAGGCCTCACCGTTCTGATCCCTGTTTTCAGGCACGACTGGTACCAAACAGAATCCCATGTCATCGTCACGGTGATGGTGAAGAATGCGAAGAAGGAAGAAGTCAGCATCCAGTTTGAAGAAAGAGAGGTTGGTAGCGCCAGATTTCTCTCCCTCTCCTTCCCTCGCCCTCCCTCTCTCGCTCTCTCCCCTCTCTCGCTCTCTCGCTCTCTCGCTCTCTCTCCCCTCTCTCGCTCTCTCTCCCCTCTCTCGCTCTCTCGCTCTCTCGCTCTCTCGCTCTCTCGCTCTCTCGCTCGCTCTCTCGCTCGCTCTCTCGCTCTCTCTCCCCCTCTCCCCTTCTCTCGCGCTCTCTCCCCCTCTTCCTCCCTTTCTGTCCCCCTCCCTCTTTCTTTCTCGCTCCCTTTCTCTTTCTGTATAATCTGTGATCAAATGGAGCCCCACAGATCTGCTGTCTCTAGGCCCTCCGTCCCCAGGCAGGCTGGCAGTAATTAAACGGTGTGAGAGGGATTTAGTGGCGGGGCAGCAGGTAAAAGTCTGCTTCACACGCTCGACAGACACGCGCTCTCGACGGACGCGCGCTCGACGGACGCGCGCTCTGGACGGACGCGCGCTCTGGACGGACGCGCGCTCTGGACGGACGCGCGCTCTGGACGGACGCGCGCTCTGGACGGACGCGCGCTCTGGACGGACGCGCGCTCTGGACGGACGCGCGCTCTGGACAGACGCGCGCTCTGGACAGACGCACGCTCGTCAGACACGCGCTCCATCCACCCAGGGTTTCTCCCTGGTCTCGTGATTGACTGCGATTACCCGTGCGGTAACTGATAAAAGACCTGCACGAGCAAGGACCGGAGAATCTGGCTAATTATGGAAATAAACCCCCCCCCTCCCCCACACAAAAACAAATCAAAGTGTGTGAAACCGTGTTTGATCTGTTTTGTAAATTAATTAAAATTTTCAGTTCTGTATCATAATTTGGTGCAAAATAGATGGAAATGAGATAAAATATTAATTTAACTATCAGGGGAATCTGCCTGGAGTGGTTCTTAGTCTTGAGTCTGGCTCCAAACGCTGTCCATATGCCAGTTATGTGCAGGTGGGTGGGGCTCATGCCTGCTGGCAAGGAGGAGAGACTCCCTGTGACTCAGTGGTGCTGCGGGGGGTGGCAGTGGGGAGACTTCCTGTGACTCAGTGGTGCTGCGGGGGGTGGCAGTGGGGAGACTCCCTGTGACTCAGTGGTGCTGCGGGGGGTGGCAGTGGGGAGACTCCCTGTGACTCAGTGGTGCTGCGGGGGGTGGCAGTGGGGAGACTCCCTGTGACTCAGTGGTGCTGCGGGGGGTGGCAGTGGGGAGACTCCCTGTGACTCAGTGGTGCTGCGGGGGGTGGCAGTGGGGAGACTCCCTGTGACTCAGTGGTGCTGCGGGGGGTGGCAGTGGGGAGACTCCCTGTGACTCAGTGGTGCTGCGGGGGGTGGCAGTGGGGAGACTCCCTGTGACTCAGTGGTGCTGCGGGGGGTGGCAGTGGGGAGACTCCCTGTGACTCAGTGGTGCTGCGGGGGGTGGCAGTGGGGAGACTCCCTGTGACTCAGTGGTGCTGCGGGGGGTGGCAGTGGGGAGACTCCCTGTGACTCAGTGGTGCTGCGGGGGGTGGCAGTGGGGAGACTTCCTGTGACTCAGTGGTGCGCGGGGGGGGGGGTGGGGGGACTCCCTCTGACTCAGTGGTGCTGGCGGGGGGGGGGGGGGGGGGGACTTCTTCCTGTTGTGCTGCGGGGGGGGGTGGGGGGGGGGGGGTGTGGTTCTGTATGCTGCGTTTGTGTGCGTGGTGGGGGGTGGAAGTGGGGACACTCCCTGTACTCCAGTGGGCTTGTGGTGTATGCAGGGGGTGAGACGCAATGGTCAAGAGATGCCCCATCATACAATAGCGGCTGCATGTCGTCATCTGAGCAACCAATCACATGGTGTGATGGCAAGGAATAATTTCTGATGCAACTACGAAGGGATAGTTCGCATCTTTTGATATCTAGCCCAATTTTCACCCCTGATGTTGTGCATCGATAGAGAACATTTTCATGTGGTTAGCGGAGCTAGCTAGCAAGCCACCAAAGGGTTTGTGTTCCAAGTAGCTAGCTAGCCAGAGAAGGACTGTTTTGTTCACATGCTTGTTATGTTATGTGATGTTGGATAAATTCAGTCTGCGCCAATATCAAAAATGGTTACCACAGGTGCGTTGGTTCAAAAAACATGTATAAAGCTGGCTGAAAAGGGTAGAACTCACACACCGTTTAAAATATGGGGTACTTAGTCCAAAAATGTATTCTTAGGCTGAGATTATCATCTCAGAAGTCACAGAAGTCAGGGTGCAATGTTGGCACCCAGATCAGTATAAAAAGGGTCCTGGCTCTGGGTTAGTCTTTTCTCCTGTTTTGAAGAACACTGCCTTCTGAGTAAAGCATGAGCTTTCTTCTACATCCGCCTGTCTCTCTTTTTTTAAGCATCATACTCGATATGAAGTTCCTGCTAGTGAGCCGCAAGTTATAACAGAACTGAAAGGGTGCGACCTTCACGCTGCTCCAAAAGCACTTTAACATACTCCACAGAGCACCTTCAGCGAACGTAACCCCAAAGCAGTCTATAATCGGGATTTTTAACTCTTATTTCATAATTTTGAAGTCAAATTACTGCTAATTATGTTATTGTATAATTATCTGTTGAAGTTGCCATGTGCAGCGGAGCAATTACTTGGCCATACAATAAAACGCACACACGCGCACTGATACGGTGGGTTACGATCACTCCAGACTAATGATGTTGTTGGCTCGCAAGTTTCGGGGCTAACGTAACTGGCTCGCAGCTAGCTGCCTGGATAGCCGAGGCTAGTTAGCCTGGTTTAAACCCTGTTCATGTCTAGCAGGGTTTACAAGCTTGCCCTGTCAGCTGTGATTAGGTTACTTACTAGAGTACACTTTACTATGTCTTACAGGCTGAAAAATTCTCCCTGTTAATTCTGGTTAATCTCAACTTAGTTTATGCTCGGATTCCTCTCCTCAGCTGTCAGCCCTGATGAAGCTGCCATCGGGAGAAGACTGGTGTTTGACCATCCCCCTCCTGCACCCCGTGGTCCCCCAGCAGAGCACCTTCAAAATCCTTTCCACCAAGGTGAGCGCACACCTTTACCTCACTGCTCACCACCACAGAACCCTCCAAATGTTCAAATCCTACACCCCCGCCAGATCTCTCTCTCTCTCTGTCCTCCCCCCTCCCTGCCCAGCCGCTTCCCCCAGTCGTGATGCCGGTCTGTGCACCCCCCCCCCCAGTGGTGGAATGCACTTCTCAAAGCAGTCTGGACAGCAGTCTCATCGGCCATCTTCCAGCGCAGACTGAAGACCTTTTCAGACCTTTGCATCCTGACTTACCCTCGCAACCCCGCCCTGTAGCACTCCCACCTTGTGTACCAATTAAACTTAAGGCGGTTTTATGGTTTTAGGCTATATTTGTATGTTTTCCCCCCCAAGGGCTTGTTATGGCTGTAGTGTAGTCCGCGTGGCGCGCGCCGCGGGCAGAAAGCGGTCATTTCAGGTCACTCGCTCACACATTCACTCAGGGGGCGGTGTGCACGGAGCATGCGCAAATCGCAACAACAACAAAAAAAACACGACAGTAGCGAGATCTAGCTCAACAATTTAGCAATGCAATTGCGAGCCATTAAATGACAACATAGCTACTTACCTTGGCCAAATAATAATGGCGTTAGTAATAAACACAGTGATACTAAAACATGAATATTATTAAATATTTGTAGTCCAATTAGTATGATCCAACTTTCCTGCTGGCTGTATATCAACTCACTGAGCTAACGTTCGTGTCGCACTAGGTAACGTTGGATAACTATACCTCCAGTAGCCTACAGCCAGCTGTGTGATCTGGGAAGTTGTGGGAACTTACAAATACAGTAACGTTAACATCAATTTATACAGTAACGTTACGCCGGCATATGCAAATATTGTATTGTCATTTAACATTAGCCTACTGTACATAACACGAACACTTAGTTTCCCAGTTTTTTTTTTGTTGTTACCGAGGAATTTTCTGTGTACTTTAAGCAGCCAAACAAGAGCAAGACTGTAAGTGTAATTCAGACACATCCATTTCTTTGGTCATAATTTGCCTTTTCAAAATGGTTTTGGTTATGGGGGAGTGTAGCCTAACGCTACTTAGTTTTTAATACTCATGCTCATGGTGATTAATTAGCCTACCGGCTCCATTTCTATGTATGAAATGGAATATCAGCTAAATGTTGCTGATATTGTTGGTTATTTTAGAATATTTCAGTAACGTATAACTATTTTTACAGTAGCCTACAATTGTAGCTTAACAGCCTAACGTTATTCCTCTCAGGTGTACTTACTAATATCATCAGAATTTCCCCGATAGTTAAGGCAAAGGGGAACGGCCATGGGTCTGATGTCACCACAAAGTGCGTCCGCACTACTGAGCAAAGCTTTCCGTGCCACCGTACGTGCGTGCTCCAGAGTGCGTGCCGCACTCCCAAGCCTCGACTCGAGTACGTACTCAGGAGCATGGTATTGCAGAGCACGGAAGTATGCGGTTTCACACAAGCTCATGTGCTTCTCCATTCCATCATATAAGCTCCTGCTGTTCATCTGTGCTTGCCCAATGCTCTATTCTGTACAATTTAACCATAGCAACACAGTAATTATGCCCATATCCAATCTCACTTGTATGCTAAAAACTGCACTGACTTATCCCCTTCATGCCTGCTCTAGACGAGGCAAGTATTTTGCTATACAAATACTTCTCCTAGGACTATGCAACAGATTGTTTGTATGTCTTAGTACTATGATCGTCTATCTAAAGCTGCCACAGTAACCAAAGCTAGGCTACACACTAAGGGCTGGATTCAGAGATGGCCAACTTAAGTCATGTGCTTAAGTGCCTCTCCTGCGCGGATTTAACGCGGGATGAGATACGCCGTATTCTAACCTGCGCTACGCGGGTGCGTTTCTCAAAATGTGGGTGGCACAGGGCATGATATTCTAATGACCTGTTTCTTGTACCTTCTCCCTGGGTTGCCAGCTTACTACTAAGAAAATGTGTGTGGGTGTATACATTTTCAACGTGTCAGTGACATTGCCTTTAATAACCGCATTTGCCTTTTTAAAATTCGACCTTTGTGCATCGTAGTTGCTCTTGAGTGATGGGGAAGGCAGTGAACGTATTAATCCGTTGCATTAAAATGACCATAGCTCCTATTGACGACTTTGATATACCCATAACACAATCAAAATAAATAATTGCTGGACAGTGCTTGCATGCAATATTATTAAGTAAACAAATAAATTGTTGGATTTACTGGAAGAAAAAATAATAAAAGATTTTTTTTTAAATTTTTATTTTTTAACGGTTTACCTAATAAAGTCATGTAGCCTACGGTGGTTGAACACAATAGCCTACATGCAACGTCTTCAACTTAATCATTTTGGAGAAGCTGTGCTGACACAAATCGTCTCTTGTCAAAGTGAATATGATCCAGACACTGTCTATCAATTAATCCATCTAATATTGGCCTGGTATGATATACCAGATGGTCAATCAAAGCCTACTTTTACATATTTTCTTTTTTATGACAGCTTTTTGATAATTGTAAGTAGGCAAAGAAAAATAAGACCAATATTATTTTCAAAGAACATGCACTCGGCGCTAGAAATAAACGACCTTTTTTTCCAAACAGTTGCGCGGAAAAACATGATTAATTGAAAACTCTGAATACGCGTATCTTGCACGACTTGCAGACACGCCTAATTTTCATAAAATCTCCACCCCGCCCGCGTAATGTTGCGTATATACTGCAGAGATGCATAAAACGGCGGATAAGTCAAATGTCTGAATCACAAATGACTTAAGCTACGCGGAATTTCAGGATTAAGTCCCATTTGCGTGTGCTTCTCAACTCTTAATCTGGCTTTAAAGCTTCTTCTGAAACATTATCTTTCTAGTTACCTGTTGTTATTTTTATTTTATATACACCCCATAAAGGTCTATTCAAGGTTGTGCTATATCATGGATATTGTCACTCTGCATCCACGATATAGCACTCCCTCTTGTGTAATATTAAGTAGTCTACCTTGACAGGACGAGAGTCTTACATTTCAGTTGCGGTTAAGTCACTACCTAATTCACCCTATGAACAAGGCAGTGCTTTTCCGTTCTGTGATTTAAACCAGTGCTCCTTTGGCCTCAGTGTATTTATGCTTGTTTTATACTGCCAGCTGTGTTGGGATTATTTCTGATAAGATGTCACAGAGTGTTTGTGATCCAAGCTCTTACCCCGTCACAGGGGTTGAATACCAGCTAGCGAATCTGACCAGAGGGAGACGGTGTGTGACCATACACAAAAGAGCTTTACACTGCATTTAAAAAAATAGATAGATAAATAAATTTATGGTTAAGCGGAGTTGGACGTGGCGGAATGTTTACGAGTAATTTGCAGCGTAAGTGATTGGGAATGACGAGGGCAGGGCTTGAGGAATGGAACTCGCGAGCAGTTAATTAGCCGGGTGTTTGGGACCTGCATGTTGAGCAAGAGAGCGAGCGAGGGAGGGAGAGAGAGTGAGAGACCGCAGAGCAAAGCAGCGAGGGGGTCACTCAAGCATGGTATTAAAAAGCATTTAATCTGCGTAGCGTAGCCACACTCACTGCTGGGGAGGGAAGCGCTCCAGCACAAATGGAGTTGTGTTTCAGGCGGAGGCATAGGTGGTGGGGAAGGTATCCGAGTGCTCTCTTGCAGAAAAGAAAGCGAATGAGCGGTTTGTTAAGGTTTTCCGAGTTCGTTCTCCGGGCGTTTGGCGGTTCAAGGGCACACGGCGGCAGATGTGCATTCTGGAGAGGGGGTCACATGGTGGTGGTGGTGGTGGGGGGCACTGTCTGAACCAGGGGTGCACCATGCCAGTCCTCAAGGGCTGATGTGTGTCGTCGGTTTTGGTCCAACCGATTATTCCAGATTCATATTGTAAACGGCTGCACCAGTGCTGGTTCGCTGTTGTATCGGACCACAGTAAAACATCTCCACCAAGGACATGTGTGCAGTCTGTAGCTACAGTAAAATTGTATCAAAGAAAAAACATCACATCAGATAAGTGATTGGTGTAATTAAGTTAAGAGCAGCAGGTGGTATAAAATCCCAAAAGGTGTCGGCCCTCGTTGTGCACTCCTGGAGTGTTTTACTGTCATGTATAATGGCTCAGTGACCCAGCTGGTGTGTTGTGAGGGAACGTGCAGTGCCCCACACACACACGCACACGCACACACACACCTGAGCAGCAGCGTTTGGGGTCTAATTGCTGGTGTGCTTTTGGCCCTCGTCCAGTGCATATTCCTCTCCCCAGACAAGCGCACACACACACACGCGCACACACAGGTTTGCCTGTGCTGTTCTGATTAGGCAGGAGGAAGAAGAAATAATGTGTGTCTAAAGAGAAATGCACAGTGTCTAAAGGGTAATGTACAGAACCAGTCATCAGTGTGTTTAACTGCTACCATCCATTGCAGCCCGTGGTACTGCACCTCACATGAGTCTGGAGGAAGTGCTGCAGAGAGTTTGCTGATCCACATGTCTGGAATAGAGTAGGTATTGATCTTCAGGAGGGAAATATGGTGTGTCTTGGTCAGTATGTAGGAGTGTGTGCGTTTAGTGTGGGTCAGTGTGTAGCAGTGAGTGTAGGTGTGTGTGGGTCAGTGTGTAGCAGTGTGGGTGTAGGAGTGTTTGCGTTAGTGTGGGTCAGTGTGTAGCAGTGTGGGTGTAGGAGTGTTTGCGTTAGTGTGGGTCAGTGTGTAGCAGTGTGGGTGTAGGAGTGTTTGCGTTAGTGTGGGTCAGTGTGTAGCAGTGTGGGTGTAGGAGTGTGTGCGTTAGTGTGGGTCAGTGTGTAGCAGTGTGGGTGTAGGAGTGTTTGCGTTAGTGTGGGTCAGTGTGTAGCAGTGGGTGTAGGAGTGTTTGCGTTAGTGTGGGTCAGTGTGTAGCAGTGTGGGTGTAGGAGTGTTTGCGTTAGTGTGGGTCAGTGTGTAGCAGTGTGGGTGTAGGAGTGTGTGCGTTAGTGTGGGTCAGCGTGTAGCCTTGTGGGTGTAGGAGTGTTTGCGTTGGTGTGGGTCACTGTGTAGCAGTGTGCGTTAGTGTGGGTCAGTGTGTAGCAGTGTGCGTGTAGGCGTGTTTGCGTTAGTTTGGGTCAGTGTGTAGGAGTATGTGCGTTGATGTAAAGGCTTGTGTGTGTGTGTGTGAGACACACCCTCCTCCACGGGGCCCTGTGGCAGTAGAGCAGCCACGCCTCTCCCTGCCTCCCTTTCCGCAGCGGCGGGGTGGATCGCGGGCCCCCGGCCCCGGCCAGCCGAGCGGGGGGTCACTGCACAAAGCCCCGTTTGTTCAGCGGCCCGTAGGGCTCCCAGGGTAAGCCTGGCCCTGGAGGAGAGGCCTACACAAAGCCTGTTCAGTCTTTCACACCGGGGCCTCGTCTCTGAACATCCCCCCTTCTCCTCCTCCTCCTCTCCGCCCATCACCCCCTTCAGGGGAGCCTTCAACAGGGATGCTTTCACTTCAAGGAAGGGAGGGGGCCCAAGCAGCTTTTAGCGCAGTGTCTGGTTGCGACTGGATGCATTCAGTTCAGATACATTTTTGCAGCTCAAGTTTAAGCCTTATTGCTCTGCGTGCATTTTATTTTTAAAGTCTTGCATTTTTACACCTTTATTTCTTGTCTCCACCCCCCCATTTTCTTGTTTATCTAATTGAGGTTGGTGGTGGTGGGGTGGTGGCTTTACCCAACAGATGGCTCCAAATGTCAAAATGCCACATCGCTCAGTCTGAAGGTTGAAATATGGAGTAGTAGCATTTCACAACTTCTTTATACACTGTCAATTTGTGACAGATGCAAATGTTTGAAATGCTGCCGTTGACATCTGTGTGACGTTGACATCTGTGCGCCCCTCTCCTGGCCAACAGGCTGTGCCGTCTCTACCAGCAACCCTCACCCAGCAACGCCCCCTACTCTTCTCTCCCCTTATCCCCCCGACTGGCCTGTTCTATGTATTGTTGATCATTTCCTTATTTTGCACAAACATAAGGTACAGTGGTGTCAAGTATATTATTATGCTTGCCAGCATTCATCATATTTTTAAAGATCTACAGATTTTTAAAAAATCTGTTTGAATGATGTTATAACAAGGTCCCAACAAATGGCAAATTGAAAAAGACAGACAACCAAGGGAAGCGCGACCTTGTACCAAAACATTATTATTTTTAAAAATGTTTTAATGAAAATTTGTAATGATGCCTTTACTTGATTCAAGGGGAGAAAACTGAAACTAAAAAGAAAAAAAAGCAGCCTGGTTTTGACTACTTCTTCAGCAGTCACACAATCATTGTAATGACGTGTCTACTGGCGCTGGTTAATTGGATTGTAACCTTGGGGCCTTCAGTATTGTCCTTACCCAGGACCCCAGTTCTGTCAGCCGACAGTCACTGTAGCCACTCCCACTGCGCCAGTCACTGTAGCCACTCCCACTGCGCCAGTCACTGTAGCCACTCCCACTGCGCCAGTCACTGTAGCCACTCCCACTGGACCAGTCACTGTAACCACTTCCACTGCGCCAGTCACTGTAGCTGTCAGGCCAAAATGTGTCCGGGCACGTCATCGGAATGCTTGGAATGTAGTTGCTATACCAACATGACGCGCTAGCATTGTGACAAGCTCGCACTTGCGAGAGGAAGCGTGGGAGACCTGGTCGCAATCGCAACGTCATCGCAATGCCTTCGCGCAATTCAGTCTGATATTCAGGCTAAAAACAAACAATTTTAGAAGAAAGTCAACATAGCAGCTAGCTAGACCAGCTGGCTACCACCTTGTTAGCAACAGCTAACGTTATGGGCTGTTATCTGTGAAATAAACTCCTTGTACCCACAGGAGTCATAAACACTGTCGGTGCCGTTAGCTAGCATACCAACGTTAGATTATGTTAGATTTATTTTGAAGTAGCTAGATTAGTCTTTTACTGAAACTAACTAGCTAGCAAACGCACGAAGGCTACTCCGGAATGCTAGCTCGTCATGTTGGTCTAAATCTAACATAATCTAACGTTGGTATGCTAGCTAACCTTGTTGGCTTGCTAGCTAACAATGGGTAACCCTGTTGGCATGCTAGCTTACGCTGTTAGCATGCTAACGTAAACGTTAGCTAACATTGGCACTATTTGGCCTGACATAGCCACTCTCACTGTGCCAGTCACTAGCCACTCCCACTGCGCCAGTCACTAGCCACTCCCACTGCATCAGTCACTATAGCCACTCCCACTGCGCCAGTCACTGTAGCCACTCCCACTGCGCCAGTCACTGTAGCCACTCCCACTGCGCCAGTCACTGTATCTACTTCCACTGCGCCCCTCTCCTGGCCAACAGGCTGTGCCATCTTTACCGGCAACCCTCACCCAGCAACGCCCCCGCTCTTCTCTCTCCTCATCCCCCCGGCAACACCCTCGCTCTTTTCTTCCCTCATCCCCCCACGGTGGGACGACCTTCTCCGCTCGCTCAAGATGGGTCAATCACTTAATTGTTAAATAAGAGGTGACCTATCCTAATCGCACATCTCGACAATGGCACCAACTTGATCATTGCTTTGCTGATCTTTCCCACCAGTGGTGGTGGTTCTAGCCATGCATGTTAAATACAACTGCACTAACTTTGGTTGAAAAGCATCTGCCGATGGCGTAATTGTACTTTGATAGGGGGGAGGGGCGGGTCTTGTCTGCTGGCTCAGTATATGTACCGATGTTGGGGGGGCAAGTTACGCATCATTTTCCGATGATTAGTGTCAGTTTATATTGTTTAATTGATCTGAATTTTCAGAGCCGTCTTGGGATTTCAAAATGGGAAAAGGCTGCTGTACATTTGAGCAGGGTGGAGGCACAGCTGTGCTGTAACAGTCAGAACACACGGCTGTGCTGTAACAGTCAGAACACACGGCTGTGCTGTAACAGTCAGAACACACGGCTGTCACCGCGGAGGATTTTTAAACGCGCAGCGCGCGTGGCGGCTGATGGAACGCAGCGATCACGCCTCTGACAGGCCCCCATGCCCCTCGCTTCGGGGCGCTCCTGGTCCCCCTCTCCACCGAGCCGGAGCGCATGAGCCGTCACCAGGTCCTGGATATGTCACGCCTGTCACCTCCCTTTAAGTGCATCTGCTAACGCTGGTGGCAGATTAATATTATATAGCCTACGGAAGCTTTGGGTCACGTCTTATCAGCCTGTGCCTGCAGTGCACTCAGCTACCCATCCCCCTCAAAAAATAAACAACAATCACACAGCCCGGAGACCAACAAACTTGAGCGTTGTTATTTTTTAAAATTTATATTCTCGTTGTAGCATACCTGCAAGTAAGGTTTTGAGAGACTGACAAATCATCTCTGTAATTTCACCCAGGGACTACGTGGGAAATTGGGCGCTCGTCCCAACCAGACTTACGATTTGATGTCTTTTTTTTTTTTTTTTTATGTACTTTTTTTTTGGACTTGGACCAGCTATCCTGTAGGAATTTACTCCCACTGACACCCCCCTCCCCTACAAACCATCCAGCACCCCCCCTAAACATAAAACAAAATGACTTTTGCACTACACTGAGAGCAGGTTTAGAGCCACTGAGATGTTATAAATTAAGTATTCCTTCTGGAGATATGGTGGGGGGGGCATGCTTTTATTATCTTCTGAACAGCCCTGTTGGCACCCCTGTGATTTCTGGTCTGTGCATCGCCGCAGCAACCGCTTCTCCCTCCCATTCCATTTCTTAACCCTTCGTGCAAATTTGGTCAATTTTCATCTATTTAGGGGGTGCTCTGTTTAAGGCTTTATAACTCCAGGTGTGAGCATTACATGAACTTGGTTAAATGGCTTAAATGAAACAAGACAGGTGTACCATTTACAGGATGAACTTAGATTTGTTTATTTTCATAATTTAAGTCAAAATAAAGTGCCACAAATGCAAGTAAAACAATGTAAAAATGCTTCTTCTTTTTTTTTTTAAAAGAAGAAAAAAAAAAGTTAATTTTTTTGTTTGCAACAAAATACTGAGCGCTACATAAGTGAAACAGGTAAATGTATACATTTCCTGGATCATAAACTCCATGTCAACAAGTTTGCAAAATCTGAGGATAATATGCAGAACTACTAAAGGTCTATGATGTAAAATATAGGCAGTGTACCCTGTTGTCCATTAGTGTCTCCAAATCTATCCAAATGGCTAAATTGTGTACTGCTCTAAATCCAACAGGAGAATACATGGTGGAATGAGAGAATACTTTCACATGTTTATTTTGCATTTGAGTGAGCAGGGCTTTTCACGGCTTTTCTGGCATACGATCAGGCGATTGTTGGGTTTATCTTGTTGCTATGATGGAATTATAATTTTATATAATGAATAAATATATTTATGAACTAAAACATAGACGCTATTGTCCACTATGTCACGCATGGTTAGGTATAGACTGGGTGGGGGGGGTGCTTGTTAAATGGACTTGCTACGGAAAAATAGTGACACTTAGAAACTACGCATTGGGCACAAATCGTCACAAATCGTCGACCGATAAAGTTAAAACACAGAGTTTGTGATTTCCACTAATAGTTTGGCTGCAGGAGCAACGAATGTCTCAGTTGAGAAAAAATGTCTCGCCGGCGAGACCATCTGCGCAAAGGGGACCACAGAGCCCCAGTCCGTCCTAATGCTGCGATCGCGCCTCTCTCACGCAGGCTGGAGAGAGTATGCGAGATAGTGAGGGATCGAGGGAGAATAAATAAGCGAGAGAGAGGAACCTGCAACGTGAGCGGTGTAAGAAAAACCTTTTGACATCTCCTCTTGTGTGTTGCCCTCCTCTTCTTCTTCCTCCCGCAGGTGGAGATAAAGATGAAGAAGACTGAGGCTCTACGGTGGGAGAAGCTGGAAGGGGAGGGGACTTCCTCCAAAGTCAAGCACTTCACTCCAAGTCAGTACCCCCCCTTCTCCCCTACCCCCTGCCGCAAAGACGTACACAGCACAAGAACCCTGACTCTCTCAGGCTTAGACTTACTACTAAAATTAGTATTGTAGTGTGTGAATGCTATATTCAAGGCCATGGGCTGCACGCTATTTCTTCGGGCCAGATTTCATGGGGGAAAAAAAGAGAAAGAAATAATTGGATTCAACTACTGTGTAGCAAAATCTCCAAAACTCATTATCAGTTCTTTTGAATAGTTTTGATGAATATTTTATCTGCCTGTGTTCAAAAATGTTCCAAATGCAAAATGTCGAGAGAGAGAGAGAGAGAGAGAGAGAGAGAGAGAGAGAGAGAGAGAGAGAGAGAGAGAGAGAGAGAGAGAGAGAGAGAGAGAGAGAGAGAGAGAGAGAGAGAGAGACGGTTTTGGTTTTTTGTGTGTCCAGACCAGTACCCCTCGTCCTCCCATCACACGCGGAACTGGGACAAGGTTGTGGGAGACATCAAGGAGGAGGAGAAGAGCGAGAAGCTGGAGGGTGACGCAGCGCTGAACAAGCTGTTCCAGCAGATCTACTCAGATGGCACGGATGAAGTGAAGCGTGCCATGAACAAGTCCTTTGTAAGTGTGTGTGCTTGGGGGGCGGGGGCGGTGTTGTGGTTGCGGCCTGTGGTTAGTTTCTCCTGCTTCCGACCGCCGAGATGGTGACTTACTGCCAGGCCATTCCACACGGACCGCTGCTGCTTTATTTATTTATTTTATTATCTTTCCTCTACCAGAGTTTGAAATGTACATGATGAGAAGGATTACTGCAGGGGTGTCCGCTTTTATTGAGAGAGGGCCAGTGTGTGCAGCTTTTGTTCTTCCCCAGCGCAAGGACACCCGATTCCACTGAACGAATCGCCGTCTTCAGTCAAGACCTTGATGAGTTGAATGTGCAGGGGTGTTTCAGTGCCGGGCTGAAACCTAAACCTGCATCCACACTGGCCCTTGGATTTACTGCCCGGGTGTGTCTTAACAGTGCCTTCCACTGCTCCGGCTCATTGTTATATCATCGCCGGGGTTGCAGTTACCAAGCAGAAAAAGAGGACTAGAATTATGTTTGAAAAAGCAGCTTGCGTTCTCAACTGGCTCCACAGACCCCAGTGGTGTAAAGGGAGTGGTTGTGAAAACCTTGGTGGCAGGTGGCCCTGTGGGCCAGGGAGATGAGCAGAACCGGGCTGTTCATGAGCTTAAGAGCGCCCGCTACAGCCTTTGTTGTCGTGGCTCTCTTCACTTAGAAAAAAATGTATAGCCTGATATAATCCAAAGCGAAAACGCACCATTCTTAATGCTAAATGTTAGCGGTCCTCCAGGCAACACGTGTTCAAACCAGGCTGCTCGCTGAAAGACGGATCCCTGCTTTGGCCTACCAAACTAGCTCACAACACAAGCAGATCCTGATTGATAGTCCCCAATACCGAATTCTCTGAAAAATTACAAGCAAGTGGACTTGGGATATGATGCTGCAACTAGGGGATTTCTAGGTGTGTTATGTCCATGTATGAACTCCTTGGTTAATGGTGGATGGATGGATGGTTGGTGGGTGGTTGACAGGCAGATGGCGGGTGCTTGATGGACAGATGACGGGCTGCGGCTTGGCGGATGGTTGACGGCCCGTCGATTGTCGCTTGTCCTCTTACAGATGGAGTCTGGTGGGACGGTGCTCAGCACAAACTGGATGGACGTGGGCAAGCGGACAGTGGACGTGAGTCCTCCGGACGATGCACAGTGGAAGAAGTTCTAAGGCCTCGGGACTTGGCGGGTGATTGGAGGTCTAGGTTCTCCCGCTGCCTTTGTGCCCCCCTCTATATCCATCCACATCCGCCCACAGCCCATTTGCTTTAGAGCACATACCTCCCCCAGCATGCTTCTGAGGCATCGTGCGTTTGGTTGTCTTTACAAACAAAAAGGGGCAGAACATGAGTCTGGGCCAATTTCTAAAGGAATTTATTTGTAAATTTAAACAGATCTATAACCGTAATGAACGTTAACCTTCGTTTATTTGCACACCTTTTGTAAAATCCCAACAGGAACACGTCAAAAACAACAACAAAAAACAACAAAAAAATATATAATAATTTTCTCACTTTACTTTTGGTCAGAAATGACATGCGTTAATGGGGCATTTTCAGTCATCTGTGTTGTGTGTGCGCGCAAAGGGTTAGTCTTTCTTAAAAATCTATTAAAACAAAATGTAAATAAAACATTTCCTTGGACTGGCTACTTTGAGTTTTTTCTCTTTATTTCTCGGAGGCCTGGGACAGCGCATGCATTAGCGCACCTCGGTGAAGGTGTTAGACACGCACAGTAATTGCCCTCGTCTTCGTAAATATACAGCTGTCTTCAAAGCCATTTGAACTCCAGCTTTGGAAAAGAGCATACATTTCAATTTGCCACAAACAGATCAAGTTTTGTGACTGTCTTATATGTTTAATTCATAGCACACATTCATCCTTCCCATTGATTTAACAGGCTTGTGGCCCACTGGATAAAATGGACCACTCGCCCTTCTTCTCTTGCAGCCTCTGTTGAGACGTTAAAAAAGTACTGAAGATTAACATTGCGGTTAGCTACCGTTCTTTTGGACCGGCCGTTAAAACTATAAATCACATTTATTAACCAGTTCATGAGCTTGTAAATACCTTTGGGATGCCTCACTTTATTGCTATACGTTCTCAATCTTACAATGCATCAAAGCGTTGGTACATAAATACAAAAGTTGTAGTTTACAGAAAACGATCATGCACAATTTGTTATAAACATAATGCTATATATACGTCTGTCGTTCTTTTCGTTTTTTGCTCCAGGATCATCTTTTTAAAAGAAAATGCTGTCAGGTAAAAAAAGAATTCTTATAATCTATGAAGTACAGATCAATACTAGTGATGGGGTTTAGTAGTATGTTAAAAAGCCAAGTTTAAAAATTTTTTTTTATATATATATACAGTTTTTCAATGAAGTCTTGGCAGAGGATTGCATCTACAGGCATTCTTGCTAGCACTGTGTAACCAGACAGTTGCCGATTTACTTCGCCTAGCTGCAACAATGAGGGGGAAAAAAAACTGCTGCTGTAAGTCCATCACAAGGGAAAATTGCGATAAGATTTGTTACAAACGTAGCCATCGCTTTCTGTGTATTTACACCCGGAAAGGATGGAACCCAAAACAAACAAACAAACAAAAAAAGTAAAGAAAAGTGAGATTAAGTGTGGCGGTTCTTTAGGCTTGGCCGTGTTTGTTGTGTTGCCGTGAGGTTACCGGGCGGGGCGGGGGGAGTCCTTAAAGGATGCCCAGAATGCGGCCGACCCACCAGCGGCAGGGCATGATGACCCTGCAGGCCACGCGGCAGCCCCGGTAGTGATAGGGCCAGGGGTGGTACCCGCCCAGCGGCTCACATATCCTCTGGCAGTGGGTGTGGCCACGCGTGCACTCCGTGCAGCAGATTCCTTGGTGGTCCAGCATGGGGTCAAAGGTCATGGTGCCCTCCTCTCCTTCCAGATTGCGTTGCTAGGGAGCGGAAGAAAATATTGATCAGTGTGGAACAGATTTTTTTTTTTTTTCTGTATATATTTTTCATTTAATACTTTTTTTTTTTTTCCCCTCTACGTCTTTGGCTTCCCCCAGGATGTGCTGCACAAAAAACTCATTCTCAATCTCATAGGTTTTAATGTTTGATGCTTTATTCTGTGGATTCTTAAGTCTTTTTTTTCTAAGGGGAGGATTGTCTTTCTTTACTTTTGACTTTTTATATATTTTTGAAGTGGGATTTAACATCTTTTTTTCTTTCTTTTTTTTTTAAGCGTATACTTTCTTATGTTTCCTGTACTGACATGCTCTGAAAGAGGAACTTAAGGCTTCCCATTCATTCAGGGTGAAAGAGTGTAAGGCCCCCATTCCATTTTAATGTATACATTTCCAAGGGGGAACTCAATGCATGCCTTCCTGTAGTGTGTATTTCATAGGTGGAATTTCAATGTCCTAAGAGTGTTTCTTTCTTAGCAAGTTCTGGGTGGGGGGGTTGGAGAATGTAGCTCATGAAGGTTGTCCCACACTCCCCAAATCTTAACAGCCCACCACGTGAGCCCTGGGTCTCTCTCTCACACGGTCCTGCCCCGTCTTATGGGGTGGTGAGACACACAATGATAAGGCCGCACAATGGGCGCTAGTCTCCCGCACTGAAAAGCCTGGCTGGGCGAAATAGAGCAGGGGTGACAGCCATTGCTTCTGTCCCAGTGACCCCAGCAGCTGTCCCCTGCTCCCCACAGCTGCTCCGTTACGGGGGGCTTACTGGCTGGTTCCGAGCGTCCCACATCTCTGCCCGTAACTCGCACAGCTCAAGCGCCTTTGTATAAATGTAGCCACTCTATAGGCAGCCTGCGTGCTGCATAGGGCCGGTACTAAAGTAAAGCGGTGCTGTCACCGGGGCTCTAGGCTGGAGCCCCTCTGCCTGATGGGAAAGGACAGTAGTATGCATGACCCTCTTGGATCAGTTTCCTCCTGTCCGTATCCGAACCTTATCCAATATGAGCCGAAAGACCAAGCTGAGCCTAGATCAGGGCCTCTAATGACAAAGCGGCGTGCTGATCTAGGGTAAGTTTTCCACCGTCCATATCCTAATCTTACCCATCATGAGCCAAATGGCCAAACTGATCCTAGATCAGCATCGCTTGTGTTTGCAGGTATAATTTACCTGGGGATGACTGAATAAAACCTGCCATCATACAGTTTATGCCAACTGCTGTTCAGTTTAACAGCCTTGGTTTTTTCTCTTGACCTTTTAGTTAGTTTCTTTTTAAATAACCCATTATCTTCATCGCTGCCATTATTTTCCCCATCAACTGTTAATCTAATGGACCTCTTAGAAGCAGACTCTTTGGTCACTGACTGCTGCATTTCATCTTTATAAAATATATTTTAAGTGCTTGCGAGGGGTTTAATGAATTGTGAAAGTTTAATGGAAACATTCAGGAGGCGTTCTGGTGTTTTTATCATCTCAGATATTTTATCCAAAATAGCTGGGGCTTTAAAAAATAAAAAGGAAAAAGAAAAACTGAAAATTGATGTAACCCCCCACATGTTATATCTTTGCGATTTAAATAATTATAATCCTATAATATAGATGAACCCAGGAAAGCAAGAGCGTTTCTGCAATGTGGGATTTATTTCTTGAAGTCTTATGTAGGCTTGCCATGATTCAGTCATTTAAAAAAATAAATGAGTGTTCAAATGAAAATTGATTCCATAAAACACAAACAGACTTATTCATCCATTTGTCCAAAAATCCGTCCATTACAAATTAGAATTCCCTGGCATATAGGCCTACGTCAGGTGATTGACAGAATATTTTATTTGCCCTCAAAGGCAGTTTGGCGCACACGTGCAAGCAGAAATATGCACATGGACTAGGCTTTTAAATGTAGAATGTCGATTGCAGCGTGCCTTGAGTTTTTAGTATGCAGCTGCGTATTAACACGGGTTCCCAAAGCACCGTTCTAACATGGGATTCGCTGCATATTACGTTTAGGATATTTATTCAATGTTGGTTATTTTGAGGTCGTGTAAACGCTATTGTATTTTAACGCAGAGCCAGTCGGTTAAATTAATAATGGGGTGAAATCTTAATTAAATATTTATTGTTTAAGCATGAAGTAGTATAGTTTTTAAAATACCAATTTAATGGAAGAACAGTTCTGAATTTAACCAAGGAAGGCAATTTTGGAGACACAATGACACCATATACAGCACATCTATTTGTTTTCAATGCAACAAAATGTTTTTATGTGAATACTTGGTGTAAAAGTACTAGCCAGTTGCAGATGCGTGGCGAAACGCGTGGATGAAGTAGGCTATAAAAAGTTGTGAACTTTGATTATTTTTGTGTATGAATAGCCCTTAGTCTCGTGTAAATCCTGATCAACAGCAGGTTTACGGAGTACAGAGCTTTAGTATCCTCTCGGTGGCGTTTAAAGCACGCTGCAATCAGGATTAGCCTGCGACTCTAATAACCAGTTTGAAAGTATGCTGCAATTGGAACAAAGGCTATTTGGTCTTGATCTTGATCTACTTTCGGAAAATATGGAAAGTCTTGAAAATGCGGTGCTATGGTCTCCAACTTGAAGGCAAGCTGCAATCGACCCGTAATGTTTGAACTTCCCAGTGAGCAAAAGTAATGAATAACTGGACGTGCAGAAGTATACATTAATTATTAAATTGATTCTCCTCCAAAATCTAGAATTTTTCCAGAGCGGCTTTTAGTTGTTTAATAAAGTGAAAGTTTTGTTTAATGTTCAGTGTGCACGGGGACAACATTTCCCTTCCTCGACAAACACTGAAAAAAACCTGCTGTAAATAAATGTTTGATTTTATTTAGTGAAGCTGAAGGGCAAAACTGGAATCGTCGCAATTGTAATGATAACGCACCGGATCTCACACACACTGCTGCTTACCTGTGCTCATGAGATCTACTGTAGAAAATGACTTATGTCCATGATACTGTGGCAGCACTTGTGGCAGAACAAAAAATGTTTTTGTTTTTTTTGACGACAAGGTCAGGCTGTTTACCTTACCTTGGGGTTGACTTTGGGGCAGCACTCACCTGATAGGGGTTTTCAGGGTTATACGGCGGCTCTTCCTCCTTGTCTTCCTCGACCACAGTGGCTTTCTTGGTAGTGGCTTCTGGCTTGTGTTCTGCCACAGTTGGCTCTGGGATTGGTATCTCGGTGGCCATGACTTTCTCACGGGCCGCCTCTGCTGGGGTCATTGCCACGGTGGCTGCGTCCGCCGAGGTCATCTCCATGGTCGCCGGATCTCCAGAGGTCATCTCCACGGTGATCACGTCGCCGGACGCCATCTCCATGGTGACCAAATCTGCGGATGCAATCTCCATGGTGACCAAGTCTGCGGATGCCATCTCCACGGTGACCAAGTCTGCGGATGCCATCTCCACGGTGACTAAGTCTCCCGAGGATATCCCTGCAGTGACGAGGTCCGCCGAGGCAATTTCTACAGTCACCAGGTCTGCAGATGGTAAACCTGCGGTGACCAAGTCCGCCGATGCAATCTCAGCGGTAACCGGATCTGCAGATAATATCTCTGTGGCGGCTGTGGGATCATAGGTCGTATCGACCGTGGCCATCTCGCCCGTGACCGTGTCAGCTAGGGTCATCTCCACGGTGACCGCATCCCCCACGGTGATATCCTCTTTAGTGCCCGTCTCTTCAGTGGGACTAATCGCCACAGAGGCTGTCTCTGCCATGCCAGTCGTCTCCTCGGTGACCGTCTCCTTTGTGACTGGCTGCTCAGTGGGAGTTATTTCGACAGCAGCCATTGCCTCTGTGACGGCCTGGCGCTTTCCCCGCTGGACGTCCCTCCTCCGGCGTCCACCTGTGTGCACAGTGGTGATGAGCGTGGGCACAGATTCTATAAACTAACCAGATCGTCAGCTCTGTATTCTCAGCAGTGAAGGTCCTGTCTCCCTATTGTCCAAAACATTCTAATTTTATGTATCTTCTAAATATTCATTTTTGAGGCTTGAACAAGTGCAACACTGTGTCAATGGACATTCTGTATTCTAAGATGGCATCGAAACGCCAAACAAAATCTCCTGTAGTTCAGAAGCAGTGAGGACTGAAGGAAAGCAGGTGCTGAGTGTCTGGTCTTCTTTATAAAGAATCAAGTGATACTACACAAACATAGGCCCCTTCCTGAGTGGCAACCTCATCGAAGCCATTTCACACCCCAGGAAAGTACCCAACTACTGCATCAAGTTGGAGTCAATGGATCAGCCAATAAGAGATTCCATTTTTGATTGGTGGAGGGGGGGCCATAGGACAGCCTATAAGGTGTGACTTTTTGGTTAGGTAGTTCGCAGCCATGGGACAGCGGCAGCCTATGAAGTGTGATATTTTTTGTAGGCAGGAACAAGCCTTAGTACCGCATATAAGGTGTGACCATTTTGGTAGTTGAGGTGGAGCCTAGAGGCAGCCTATTGGGAATTACCTTTTGGGTATGTGGGGCGGAGCCAGAAAATGGGAAGGTCTCCGCAGAGCTCCAAGATTTTGGCACTGAGGAAGCTGTTATCCTTCAAGGGCTGGTCTGCAGCCACCCAGATCAGAGACTCCTCGTCAAACTGGGCCGGCATGATCTCATCTTCCTGACGGGCAGAAATATGCTTCAGAAGCGAATGGTTACAGAGTCCATAAAACGCTGGCCTTGATACGAGCCTACAGCCCGCACTTCTCATCAGTACTTCTGAGATCCATATTTCTGCTTTTTTTAAATGAAACCACTAAACTCGGCCTCCCTACGCCGTTTGAATTTCTAATTGTGTCAGCCATGGCTCCTAGTACAGCCAGCTCATGCAAACATTTTGAGGGTTTAAATACAAATTCCTATTGTATAAAAACAAAGGTATAACTGCTTTGTCGACTGCAGCGAATCACGTCAGACGTAACTTTCAGCTTCATATTTTCCCTGTGCACAAAGCTTAAAATGCTGAAAGCTGCTTTTTTAAAATATATATATTTAAAAAAAGAATAAAAAATGGTTATCTGCATGGACCAGCCAGCTTTAAAGAAAAAATAAAAATGTTTAGTAGCACAGGAATTGACATGAAAAATGACATTTTTCAACAACAACAAAAAAAAATGGAAGATAAATCGTTCAAAAGAGCAAGGCTAAAAGAAATTTGCTTCGGAATGACTTGGAGTTATAACCATAATACAATTACATTTTTAAAAAGAGCTATGGCAAATGAATGCAGCAGCTGTCGGTGTTGCTGGAGTAATGTGGCTGTTTTTGGCAGCAGCCTGCGCAGTGGTGGCTCTCTGTGAGGATGTTAGGACTGGTTATCACAGCTGAGACTGGACTCACTGCCTCAGGCTAAAATGTCTTCCGTGCTGCCGCTGAGTTTTTTGTTAGTAAGCGTCTTATTCTGGGCTGAGAGCACCAAGGTGGAAACACAGGGGAAAAAAACAACAACAAAAAAGCCAGAGAATCACCTCTATAACGGTGATGCCGCTTTTTAAATGTATTTCATGAAGGTTTGATTTAACCTGAATTGTATATTTGGCCTGTAGCATTTTTAATGTATCATGTTGTTGTAACGGTATTGCTAACCACAAAAAAATGTTTAGGATAAAATTTGAGGCAGCGAGTCTGGAGGATACAAAAAAAAAAAGAAAGAAAAAAAGGTCTCTATTAATGTGTACATTCAATGATCGAAGAAAGAAAAAGAAAAAAAGACCATTTCGTTACGACCTACCAAATCAAACATCAATGACTCTTTGTTCAGCGTTTCCACGTCAGGAAGGTGAGCTTTGGCCTGTGTCTTAATGAAGCATTTTTCCCCTCCAGAGAACCGAATCCCAGTTATGCCCTGTCACAAAAGCCATCGACATTATACACACCACAAAAAAACAACAAAAAATGACATGGCACTAGCAGGAGTAAACGGCATTCCTTGAAATAGTTTAACCCTTTTGACACCTTATGCTTTCTGCTGATTACTTCCCATTTAAAAGAAAAATCTACATTTTCCACCAATATTACAATACTCAGAGCAAAACTTTTCTTTCATATAATTGTGCATTTTAGTTTGGAATGTTTAATGAAAGGTTCTCAGGGATCTGCAGGGGTATTTTGTGTTTCACCAGCATCTTGAGCTAAAGTATTTGAGCCAACTTTGGTTGTCACTTCCAATAGCTATTTGATTATTTACATGAATTCTAAGCAATGAAAGACTACACAGTTATGCATTCATCCATGTATCAATCTTGTGCAATTACACAGTGTCAGACTGTTCAAAATGTCAGGCAATATACCATTTGAAATAAAATTCTGTCATGCAAAAACAACAAAGGGTATTGGAAATATTTGGAAAATCCTTGTCCTTGCCCCCCCCAAGATTATGTAGTACACTATGAACTGTTTGGGAATGTGGAAGAACTGTTGAACTCACAATGTGAAAATCGTGAACTTCCACGGCTTCATCAGGTCCACTTCCTGTTCGGAACATCTCCATATTATTTTCTGAATCAATTTCCATGGTGCCTTCCTCGATTTTCCCATTGATGCTCATACTGTAGTGAATATTGTACACCTGCTGAGAAAGCCCATCGCCGTTACTGAAACAGACCTAGATGCTAATCTGTCAACAAAATAGGCAAATCGGAACACATTCAAATTCACATTCAAAATTCTAAATGAGTTGCATTTTAAATGGTCTGTCTGCAAGAAGACACGGCTGCCAAAAACCAATGTATTAAAAAACAAATAAATAAAGCTTTGTGTTGAAATTCAGTAGGGACATCTTGGTAGAATAGGTGTAGGCATTTCCATTTGTGGAGGGTTGATGTCCATGTATGTTTTTGTTTCCACCAATTAACCCATGGCTCCATGATCTAATTGGCTCTATACACCAAAGCCAGTTAAAGTTAGTTGTAGATTAGACCACAGTTACAATTTTCATACAAGGACAATTATCAGCTGTCATTCATGCACTTACCAATTAATTTGGCTAAAAGTTCATGCATATGATTGGACTAATTAAATAATTATGAGCAGAATTTGGCATGAAATCCATAACAAGGTGGCTTAAAAATAGCACACAGCCTGGCATTGCCAGTTGGCAGAATTCCCTGTTCCCATATTTCATGAATGCCATGTTTCATAATGTCCGCTGTGTGTTGAATGACTGTCAGAAAAAAGATGCATTAGTTGCTTTAAGAGGTCAGGCCTGCTTTCATTTGTCTATAGCCCATACTATGTTTGCCCAGAGCCATTCAGAAAAATTGTTTCTATATTTTTCCAGTTACATCTGCCCTCAGATCCCTACCCCCCAGGGTCAAAGGTTAATCACCCCTACAGTGTAATACAAATGTGTTTGGGGAATTTTAAGAAAATAAATGTAAGGACTACATGTTATTTATGGCTGAGCACTTTCAAGCTCCCTTCAAATCTAATGAAACTAAGATTATGCTAGTGATACTGTTAGTGTCTGCCTCATTTTCGCATGCACTTCTGTTGCATCTTACATATACATCTTTATCATTGTTACCCAACTTAGGTTCTCCTTAATTATCCTTCGGTAGATAGCAATACTATTAGGGAATGAACAGTTGGGGATAATTCGATACCAGTAGGTCATTTGAAACGTATTAATATCTGTTAATTTGAGGGAATGTGGCTGCATGTTGGCTAATATGCTAAACTACATTGGTACTCAATAAATGAAGCCTCCCTCCCTGGCCCCGTGAGCATGCACGTTGTCCCTGAGCATTCCCCTGCACTTCCTCAAGCTCAGATCTCCAATTTAGGACCCACAGCAGCTCAGGCATAAAATAGCAGCGAAACTATAAATTAGGCTATGGTGGGCCACGCATTTGGCCCAGGAAACATTGATACAGTATGACTTGGCAGAAATAAAAGTAGTAGTTATCGGAGACTTAACATCCGTTACAATGTTTTTTCGCCGGAACAAAGTATCTTTCGACGATTTTGCCTTGGCTGGGTAAGCAGAATACGTCCGCACAGACACGCCCCCTCGGGCTCAGACGTTTCCTGCCCCGCGACTGAGGAAAGACGCGAGAAGGCCATGTTTAGTGTACGTGGATACAATGTAAATGTGACCAAAACAAAGTCCGGGAAAACTGAAGTAGGCTATAGCTCAGTTTGGGCCAGTGGATTTGTTATTAATTAACGTGTGCGTGCAGAATAGAAACACCCGCATGATATAGAACTTCAGCTGCATAACGCAGCCGTTTTTCTCCCCATAATGAAGACTTCCTGTAGCTGTACTGTTCAAAGGGGGCACACAAGGAGGTATTGTTACATTATTCATTTGCTTAAATTTATGTATTCGCTAAACCGCTGCCCTTGTGTGCGGAAACTGAAATATGTTCCATTTGTTCATATTCGCCATTTATGGATATTTACCGCGGGTTTTGTACCTTGCTGGAGGGCACAAAGGCAGTTCCCCACCGGTGAATTGAGTCAGCAGCCTTTCAATTACGAGCTTAGCTCCTTATCAACACTACGCACCAGAGGTGTCGGCTAGGGAATGCAATCGGACCATTAGACAGTGCCGCTAAACGTCATGGAGCTCTTCACAAAAGCTTCGCGATGTCTGGCGCAATCTCGCTTCTCCCAGGTCCACTCAGTAGTGTGAGGACTGAGCGCGCATGTAACACATTGGCCCAGATAGCTCTGGCACGCTCCAGGTCTAGGCCAATCCCATTCGACACAATGCATTGCAACATCCTCAAGTGGGACGGATAGCAGCGAACCTAGATAAAGGATCAGCACACCCCATAGGCTACCTGAGCTCACTGCCACATATCCAGAACTGCTACACCCATACACACGGAGGTCAGTTAGCCATAATAAACTATGCACACAAACATTCAAAACATTTCAAAATCAGTACGTTCAACGCAATGTACACCTTTGTGTAAGCTGGTAAGTGTCGCCTATACCTTCCAGGTGCCGAATCATTTTCTCCAGCTCATCATTATTATTTTTTTTACTACCCCAGAGAACTAAATCGATGCGTAACAAGTTTGTGAATGCGTATTGTGGCCATGCCCATAATTACTGGTCTTTAGTGCAGGGCGTAGTAATTTCCAATAAAAAAATGTGTGTATATATATATATATATATTTACAGATAACGCGAGTTCAAAAAATCCATACCTTTTCATTTTAAACGGACTCGAAATATAAAGTTGACACGAAAATGAGTATCTACTAAAACTGTCAAAACTTAACTTCAGTGAACGATTATTGGATATGGCAGTCTAGCTTTATTATGATATAAAAAAGTATGTCTGGTCACGTGGCTTCGAATCATACAGGCTACACGTTTATACAGGGGGCCAATTTGATGAGGCAGCAAGAAAGCACACCTCTCGATCCTAGGGTTACAGGTAGACCATCTGGACACACACCCAATAGCTGTACAAATCACCCGTTGTGAATGGCTTGCGCCAATCAATGCATACCAATGAACAAATGCTAAATTAGTACAGAAAAAGTCTTACATGCTTGTCGTCGACTTTCCAAAAGTAGAAAGCACCAATTGCCCCGAAAAGCAGGAGAGCTGCTCCCGCGATAAGAACCGCAGCTCCAATTTTCAGAAGACGGCTACTACTGGAGGGCTTCACCGTCTCTGCCGTGTATGCCTTTGGAAACGTAAATGCAGAGCAGTAACACAAATTATCAAGGGTATAAATGAAAGAGGGGGAAAAAACATGTTGCGAAGATAAGAAAAACATTTTAATTACTTTCCAATCATACCTATGCTACATTGATTTTAATATCTGCAAATATGCGTTGCTTTCATTTGCACGATTTGAAAACGTATGTGACCTACATGCATTTATAATCGTATCTGCATTTTCTGGAACAGTAAATGTATTCCGGCGCTGTTCTCGAATTTTAGTGGCACGGAATATGCAAAACCACTGAACTTCCACACACAACATATGGCCCGTTTTAGTTTTTCTGCTCGCTTGTGTTTCGAAATAAGATATTTTGCGTGTATTTACAGTTAAGGTCATGTCCTGTTCTGGGATGAAATGCAAAGGTTTGTGATACTCACAGGTGGTAAACATGGCTCTATCTCCTCTGGCCCAGCCATAGCGATGGGGATTTTCTCCGAAGTCTCTGCCATGGCTGCCCGTTGACTTCTGAGCCGAAGAGTACACTAGTTCATTTTCTGCACCTCCCCAAAAGTGAACGTGACGCGCTGGGCATGGAACGTGTTATATTACCTGCCTGACAGAACATACTCCTGTCAAAAAGTCATAGGTTGGCATTTGTGCTCTCATTCGTTTTATGCCCCCTTTCTCTCGTCTATTTTATGGCTTATTTGGAGCCTATCTGAAGAAGAGGCACGTAAGTGTTATCGGTACTTAGATTTACGGGCATTGACTTCTTCTTGATGGATGTGCATACGGTTATCCAGCACACTGTAAAATGGTTTATGCCGGTTGCCACTCAGACTAGTGGGCTATTCTATACATGTACATGATGAACACACAATATGTAGCTACAGAGCTTGAGCGGGAGAGACGATACCGGGCCATTGTGTTTTATGGCATAATAGGCCAATAGGTCGTTTGGTGTTTTCTCAATTTCTCTTATGTAGAAATGCAACTTGAAGCAACATGCACTCAATTCTAAATCTCTTGAAATCACCAGCCAACTGATTGTGGCATCACTCTGAATGTTTTGTTAAACACTTAAAATGGCATGTCCTAATGAACAGTTCCGTATACTGATACAAGATATGGGATGTGTGAGCCTTGTATCAAGTTATGTAAAAATTACTTAAGTAATCACTGAATTGTGGGAAAACAGCTTGGCTAGCATGGGTCAGTGAAAAATCATCAGCAATCATTTTGTTAGATTCTTCTTTAATTGATAATTTTTTTGACTGAGCTCACTTTGACAAATCTTAAATGATGGTTGCCTTTTTTTAAAAAAAATTTAAGCTCGAACCCTTGACTAGAATTGTATTTGTTGTCATTGTCATGATCATTATCAATAATACTAGCAAATAGTGTAGCACTACTCGTTGTAGAATTAGCATTATTAGTAGTTCTGTCAGTGCTCTAAATGCACAAATGTAAGGTGTCTAAGACAACAAAACGTCCATTTAGCAAACAAATTATGTGCAAATTTTGTCATGGGACAGAACTTTAGTGTTTTCAAATATATGAGCGTGATCCCACAGGCATGTTATGTAGCAGGGTGGCAGTGTTGTACCACGTCCCTGATGAGAGATAGAGTGGAACATGTCACATCTTCTCAAGCGCCAAGCAGAGAGGCCGTGAGCAGATCCAGGTCGTGACAAAGGCTTACTGGTATTTAGCAGATGTTTTTATGCAGAGTGACTTACAGTGCAAACACAATTACCAAAATCGCAGATCCAAGTGCGCCTGTGTTTACACTCTCTCTCTTTTTACTGTTATTTTTTCCATGATTATGGGACTGATGCAGAGTTCTCAGGGGGAACTGTGTGCGTGTATGTGTGCGTGAGTGTGTGTGTTTGTGTGTGTGCGGTTTTAGTGGAAACTAGGTGCTAGTATAATAATAGCTTTGGGCTTTTAGCAAATGGTGTGGCTCTAACTTATACAAGAGTACATTTTTGTGTTTGTGCAGCTAATTGCCTGCAAAATGTTTGACCCATTAAAAAAATATTGCAAGAAGCCAGTAAACCGTAAACCGTAAAGCGTGAAGTGTTTTTGAAGTGGCTGGCATGGGTCAGATAATTGGATGTGAAATTTGCTTCTAATTGGGACACAACTTGCAGTTCCATCACCAGATGGTTGATTTGTTTGATTTTCCTGGTGGGGTGCATTTATTGTAGACAGTTTTTCTTCAATAACATTTTCCCCATTACTGTAAAAATTTTTGTTGAAATTGCAACTCTGCAGGGGGAGTCATTACAACAGATACGTTACGTTTATATTTGTCTTCCTTCTGCTTACTCATCCAGTAAATAAATATTTTAGTCTGTTATTTTAAACAAGCAGGTGGTGCGATGGACATTTCAGTTGGGCGTCGTATAGCATTAAAAGATTAAAAACTACAAACAACCGTGAACTCAGTGTGTACCTAGGGCCCTCTCACATATGTAATTCAGATTCCAACACGGCCTTCAGATGTAACACCTGAGTGTGAAATGAGGTGTAGGAACGGAAGTGTGTTTGCTTTCACACTGGTCAAACATGATCTTTTTGTTTATAGAGACACTTGACGTAGTTTTCCTGTTGAACTGCAGCTCCTAACAAAAGAAAGGGAGGTCAGAGATGTACATTCTCACAGGCTTGTTTGCGTTTCATTCACTGAAGGCGAATCGATGGTTTTGTTCAAAAAGTGGGTCTGGCAAATCCCCCAAAAACGGTGGGACCGCAGCCAAAACATGCTGCGTTTTGCACTGGCTGCTCCATGTGTCTCGGTCCCCATGACACTGATAGCCAACATCTCACCCCCATACAGCCAATACTGACTGTGTCCAATGACCACTGCAAATGTGCTATTACAAATGAAACAATTGTATTTTTCTGTTTCTTATTTTATTGGATTTTATAGTGTTTGGATACAAGTCTATTTTACACATTTGCTTCAGGTTTGTGAATGTGCAAGGGCTATGGCCACTCAATCTGAGCTCTATTTGCTCAGTGCTCAGTGGGTGTAACCAGAAGCAGCAGCATCACTGTGCTCTGGCATTAGGTTTTGTTTGGTTTTTGTTTTTACTGAGAAATGTGTATTCTACAAGTGCAACAAACCTCTTCCAGCAGGGAAGGTGTACCAGGAGGTGTACTACCAAAGTACTAACAAAGCTGACACCTGCTTAACATCAGCAGTTTGATATAGGAAGTGTACAGGGTAGTATGGCTGCTTAGCTTCAGCATTTCTACATGAGAAGGGTACAGGGTAGTATGGCTGCTTAGCTTCAGCATTTGCACATGAGAAGGGTACAGGGTGTTGTGGCTGCTTAGCTTCAGCATTTTTATATGAGAACGGTACAGGGTGGTATGGGTGCTTAGCTTCAGCATGTTTACATGAGAAGGGGACAGGGTAATATGGGTGCTTAGCTTCAGCATTTTTATATGAGAAGGGTACAGGGTGGTATGGCTGCTTAGCTTCAGCATGTTTACATGAGAAGGGTACAGGGTGGTATGGCTGCTTAGCTTCAGCATTTTTATATGAGAAGGGTACAGGGTAGTATGGCTGCTTAGCTTCAGCATGTTTACATGAGAAGGGTACAGGGTGGTATGGCTGCTTAGCTTCAGTATGTTTACATGAGAAGGGTACAGGGTGGTATGGGTGCTTAGCTTCAGCATGTTTACATGAGAAGGGTACAGGGTGGTATGGCTGCTTAGCTTCAGCATGTTTACATGAGAAGGGTACAGGGTGGTATGGCTGCTTAGCTTCATCATTTTTACATGAGAAGGGTACAGGGTGGTATGGCTGCTTAGCTTCAGCATTTTTATATGAGAAGGGTACAGGGTAGTATGGCTGCTTAGCTTCAGCATTTTTATATGAGAAGGGTACAGGGTGGTATGGCTGCTTAGCTTCATCATTTTTACATGAGAAGGGTACAGGGTGGTATGACTGCTTAGCTTCAACATTTTTATATGAGAAGGGTACAGGGTAGTATGACTGCTTAGCTTCAGCATTTTTATATGAGAAGGGTACAGGGTGGTATGGCTGCTTAGCTTCAGCATGTTTACATGAGAAGGGTACAGGGTGGTATGGCTGCTTAGCTTCATCATTTTTACATGAGAAGGGTACAGGGTGGTATGACTGCTTAGCTTCAACATTTTTATATGAGAAGGGTACAGGGTAGTATGACTGCTTAGCTTCAACATTTTTATATGAGAAGGGTACAGGGTAGTATGGGTGCTTAGCTTCAGCATTTTTATATGAGAAGGGTACAGGGTAGTATGGCTGCTTAGCTTCAGCATTTTTACATGAGAAGGGTACAGGGTGGTATGGCTGCTTAGCTTCAACATTTTGACATGAGAAGGATACATGGTGTTATGGCCGCTGGTGATGGTATTTGAGTGGTAGCACGTTGGGTATTGGGGAAGTGAAGGCGACATCTCTAAGCAGCTACAGCTTCTCACATCCGTGACACTGCAGGAGGATCACATGTCACCAGCCATCTACGGCAAGGAGGATTGGCTGCTGCCCATTCTAACCACAATGCATCGGATGCAGAATTACCATGCAAATCCATCTCTCCGGGAGAGAGCTGGGGAAACAAACGCCTCTGATTAGCTTTGTGTTTCATGTTAGCCCCACTGTCCTTATTTTGAGGAGCTTGACTGCACCTTCTAGGGCATTTATGTATTTATACGTGAAAGGGACTCTTAATGTTGTCTCAGTAGCACATAGTGTGTTACTGTGTTTTTCGCAGTGTGGGGCATTTGATTGCCTTTGCTCTGAGCGATGAGACGCTCTGTGCGTGTTCAGGCACCATGCTAAGGTGTATTTAAAGGGGAAACCTTAACATTGTTCTAGTTCTAACTGACTTACACTTTGGGTAAAGAGCTTACCTCGGTGCATAAGAATGACTCTGGTCTCTGTGCCCCTTACTGTCATACTGGCTAACAGTTTTTGTTCTGGGTCAACCTGTTTTTTTTTTTACCCATTAAATTTGACATTTTTACTGGTGAGAGCGCGGGGACTTGTTCGTTTCGGTGAGATGTAGTTAATTATCATCAGATCATGCTGTATACGTTTGGTACTTCTGTGAGGAGCAGCTTCCAGCTGCAGCACCACTGTTTTTCCCAACACTGCACCTGTGCCTATGACAAACAATAAAGATCTCATCTTCCCTATGACAAACAATAAAGATCTCATCTTCCCTTTCTCTCCTCCAGTATTGCCCAGGAGGATGTTATAACACTGAGTAACGGCACTCAGCAGAAGTAACACTGGGAAATGTAGTTCAGCAGAGATGATGTGCCCTTCTTTTCTCTTTCTCATTGCTCAGTGCCCTGTGGTTATGATGCGCCAGATGTCCGGCCAGCTGCTTGCAGTGCTTGTAGTGGTTGTTTGCTCTTGTTTATTAACGGCAGGTGCGCCACCCTTCACCTGGCGTGTGTTTCGGTTGTGATATAGCCCTTCTCTCAGCCAGCGATGTGCGTGGAGTCGCTGCTGGGTCTTTTCCCCTTTGGTGAGTGGTTGGGAAGCCGTTCCCCGGTAGCGACGCTAGCGGTTTAGGGGTGATTCTCTCCTTGGTTTTGCCATCTCCTTGCTTGGCCCCGTCTCTGGCTCAGTGTGGCGCGCAAGGTTTGACAGCTTTGCTGGAGTCCCCTAGGGGGCTGCAGACTTTGAGCAGCTCTGACCTTGCGTGGTGTGATCGCTGCCCTGTGACAACTGCTGCTCAAGTTGTTTTGCAGCGTGGGCTTCTCCAAATGCTAACACTGCACTCTTCTCTGGAACTGTGTATCACACAGTGTGGGCTTCTTCAAATGCTAACACTGCACTCTTCTCTGGAACTGTGTATCACACAGTGTGGGCTTCTCCAAATGCTAACACTGCACTCTTCTCTGGAACTGTGTATCACACAGTGTGGGCTTCTCCAAATGCTAACACTGCACTCTTCTCTGGAACTGTGTATCAGACAGTGTGGGCTTCTCCAACTGCCAACACCGTGCCGCTCTCTTGCAAGGTCTGTTACATAAGGTGGTTACCCAGTGTTTAAACCTGGGAGCAGGACTGTCCGCTGATTTTTGCCTTTCATAGTCGAGCGAACCAACCTCTCTTTGTGGACTACATTTCCCATCATTTTTGCCCGCAAATTGCAAACAATGATGTCCTTCATGGAAGAAGATGAAGGTACACTTGTAGGTGAAATGACAGGTGCGCGCAGACACAAAAAAACGACTGCTGCCCAGACTACCTAGGAGGACATCCGCTCAGCGTCCGTTTTGGGTCCGCTATAATGTCATTTACGTCCGCGCAGACCCTCCGGACGACCGTACCCTGACTTTTTTTGGCGACTATGAATTGGCCTAAAGTGTGGCCTTCTCCAACTGCCAACACTACACCTGGCTATAGCACCTATAGGTCATGCTGGCGATGACAACCTATCATAGTTATGCAGACTTGAACCTCGCTTTTAACCTAGCTGTCTCTCTAAAACAATGTGTTATGTAACTCTTTTTTTTTTTTTTGCCTTTCACATTTGCATAAGTCGACCAGGCCTCGAATAATTTTATAGTTTTGTAGCGTTTTTTTCGGCATTTTTGAAAGCCATTTTAAACCAAAATATCTATGTTTTCCTGTAGCAGGAATCCTAAAAAGGGCAACTTTATAAAGGTTTACACAAAAAAAGACTTCCCTGGAGAGAGAGAGATGTCAGCAATGGTCAGTAGCTTGGATGAAGCTCTTGTCAGATTTTGAGATAGATTTGCCTGGGTCCAGACCTCATCGTCTCTCTTACATTAAAGTTAACTCTCACCCAAAAGACCTGAAGTTTGAAGACCTTTCCCACTGTTTGAAGTAGTGCTCCTCTGGCAATATCTTCCGCTCGAAGAAGACGGGGTTACCCTGGAAACGGTTGTCTTGTGTATATTTCGTGCGATGACCCTTCAGCTTCTGCTTGTGTTGAGGAAGCGGGTACACTTAACATGAACCTGGCAGTTTGTTATCTGATAAAAGTACATCAAAAAAGAAGTTTGCTTGAGCTAATGGCGTTGTGACCTCCCTCACGTCAGCCTATTGTTTATCTATGAATGTGGCATTAGTGGTCACAAAGTTGTCTGTCGTTTTGTGCAGAAAAGATGATTAATTGGTAGATGGGATTATGAGCAACAGAGTGAGTTGAGAAATATATGACAGTAAAAGATCATCTCAATATTTATTTGCACAATGTGATAAAAAATCTAAAACAGACACAGACCTGTACTCATACACATTCATCAGTTTGATATGGACCTTTTACCAGCCTCAGTGGTATGATATCATCATCATTTCAGGCCTTTTTTAAATAATAAGCATGCTTTTACAAAATCAATAACAACAGCTCATTTTACATAATTTTGTTTTGAATCATTATAAAAATATACTCTGTATGTACAAAACATTGCATAATATACATAGTATGTTTAACAAAGTCAGACTTGATACAATCAAATGAGAACTTACATCAACATTTCAAAATGTGAATGCACAAATAATTCATAAATGTATATATTCATAAATGTATTATTTAAAGCCAAAAATTAAATAACTTTTAAGCCCCTACAGTCATGAGGCTTTATTTAGATTTCTCACGGAAAATTATAAATTAATCTGACGAGTTTGTAAAGCTTTAGTCGCCATTCGCGGGGCACCGCGTCGTGGTAGGGGCATACACTGGGACAGTAATCTCGTCAATTTCCTGTACCCTGACAGGTCGTGGCGGGGAAACCAGTACGTAATCGTATTCCCTGTGCAAAACTTTTTCATAGACGCTCTGTAAGCCGACAGTCTTGGGTATGTGCGCCTGGTAGTAGTTGTCTCGACGCAGGGTGTCTCGCGGCAGCGATGCTGTCTTGGCGAATGAGGACAAGTGGTCCTGGGAGGGCGTGGCATTGGACCTTACGGTCGACGGGCTCCAGCACCGGTCGGAGTGACCGAGGATCTTACATTCGCTCGTGCACGCCCACAAACCTGAAAAGATCAACAAGAAAAGTTGTGTTAGAAAACAACACCGCCAACACATTATCCGCACACAATTTCTGCACAATTTTTAAGAGAAATTAACCGGTGCAGTTATTTAACAAACCCGCTTTGCCCATGTTCGTGTTGCCACATCTTATTTTTAATTCAGGTGAGCTACTGGTCTATGAAATATTGGTAGTACCATTTCTGCCATTACATACAATGTTTAAAATGCACTTTCATTGGGAGATTTTGCTGTTAGCAAACAAGTTCATACGTTTTGTTAGCTTATAAAGCAGGAATATGCAGAACTCACCACTTTGGACGTTGACCTGTGGACAGTCTTTTTTGATGCCGTCTCCGCTTATGTCAGAGTCGCTGTCGTTGAAGTCGCTATCTCCCTTCCCGCTGTCCTTTCCACTGAATTGGGGATCTCTAGCTGAGATGGTTGTGTAGGAATTGCCCTTCCATATTGTAATTGGTCTGACAGCTTCTTTTCCGTATCCAGGTAACGTAGAATAACCCTATTAAAAACAAAAATCCCAAACATCAATATGAATACAACAGTAGCAGGGAAAATTGTAGGTGACTACACAAGGACAAACACAAATCAGCAGAGATGCGAAGTAACGATAACTGACCTCAAATTTGACTCCGCGGATTCTGTTTTCGGGCTCGTAGACGCACGTCGTTTCGTTGCCATCTTCTGGGTCGATCTCTGCATTGTGAGAATTGGCGAATGGAGATTTATTGGAAAACGCGCGAGACTCGAACACGTTGCTGCCACTGTGGCCGGATATGAGCGAGTGGCCATTGTTTTTCGCATTCTCCAAGTGGGGCATGTCCACCGTGTCCTGGAAGCCACCACTTTTCTTCTGCCTTTTGCGCCGATTGCAAGTAGTGGCAATTAGTATGATTGCCAGCAGGAGCAGTGAGCAACTCCCAGCTAGAACTACAATGATCACAATTGACGTGTCCCAGTGAATTGGCCCTTCCTCTGTGTTTTGTCTGACCACGGTGCGGTCGCTGGGGGGAGCCCCAGCAACGACAGCGAAGCGAATAGTTGCTGTGGAAGTCAGTGAAGGTCTCCCTTTGTCATTGACTGCGATGGAGATTTTCAGACTTTCGTTAACATCGTAGTTCAGTTCACGATTAAGGCGGATCTCCCCTGTGGCTCTGTTGATGGAGAACACCGAAGCCTCCCCTTTGACCATTTTGTAGGACATCTCCGCATTTACGCCGTCGTCAGCATCTCTTGCCTTTATCTGGGTTATAATGTAACCTGAAGGCGCATCTTTTGGGAGAAGGATTTCGGCAGATCCATTATTAAGAAGGGGTTGCGTAATGGAAGGCGCGTTGTCATTCTGATCAACTATTTTTAGATTGATGGCTGCACTACTGTGGAGCTGCGGCGACCCCCCGTCGCTCGCCTGGATTCGGAGCTCCAGATGTTTCATGACTTCGTAATTGAAACTTCTCAGGGCATATATCGAACCTGTAGCCGGGTCTAGAGAAACAAAAGTAGATATGGGAGAGCCCATGATGTAAGAGTCTAAAAGCCTGTAGCTGACTTTACCATTGTGCCCCAAATCAAGGTCCCGCGCCACTACGGTAGTGATATACGCGCCTGGCGCATTGTTTTCCACCACGGAAACTTCGTACACTGGCTTGCTGAACAGAGGGGCGTTGTCGTTCTCGTCGCTCAGCCTAATAGTGTACTGTGTGATGGTTCTGAACGGAGGGGAGCCCAAATCTTCGGCCACCACTGTTAAGTTATATTCGGCTATCTTTTCTCTGTCCAGGGATGCCGTTGTGACGATCATGTAACTGTCCTCGTAAGCCTGCTGAAGTTTGAAATGGTCGTGCCCGTACAGAGTGCAGTGAACCTGCCCATTCTCTCCAGAGTCTCTGTCCGAGGTGCTGATCAGCGCCACGAAGCTGTCTTTTGCCGCTGCCTCTGTAATGTATGCAATCCCCGCCGTGATGGAAGTCATGGGCGTAATACTGATTTCTGGGGCATTGTCGTTGACGTCTTGGACGTGAATAACTATTTTACACATCGAGGGTGTCGGATTGGAACCCAAATCGTAAGCTTGTATGTCTAATTCGTAGGTTTTCTTGTTCTCGAAATCGATTGGGCTCTGGAGCGTTAAGCGTCCGGATTTTCGGTCCACTTTAAAAAGTTGTCTTATCTCAACAGGCACCTGATTTCCAAACCCGTACACAACTTCGCCATTTAAGCCCTCATCGGGATCGACGGCATTTAAGTCCAACAGAAGAAATCCAACAGGCGCATCTTCGAGTATGTCTATCGAAAAATTGTTCTGATCGAAAACCGGGCTGTTGTCATTGAAATCTTTCACCTTGACATTTATCCTTGTGGTGCCAGACCTGGATGGATTCCCGCCGTCGGTAGCAACAAGCTCCAGCACATAGGACGACTGTGTCTCTCTGTCCAGCTCTTTCATTAGCACCAGCTCCGCAGATTTAACCCCATCCGCTCTGATCAGCACATCAATGGTAAAATGGCTGTTAACTGAAATTTGATAGCTTTGGATGTAGTTTGTGCCCACGTCCTCGTCCACGGCAACGTCCAAGGGAATTCTGGAACCCACCGCGGCATTTTCTGAGATATCCAGTGTCGATTCCTTGTTGGGGAACTCTGGAGAGTTGTCATTGATGTCCTTGACCTCCACTTCGACGTGGATCAATTTGAACTGTTCTTTGGAAAAGCTTACAACGTCGAAAGCGATGAGACACTGAGGAGTGTGCTTGCAGATCCGCTCTCTGTCGATTCTTTCACCGATGGTGAGCTGCCCGTCGCTCTCTCTCAGTCTGACAAAGGAAGCGTTGGACTGTTTCATCATCCGAAAATTGGTCTTGGTGCCCATGGAAGGATTTAAGGACATGTCCTTGGCAATGATTCCGATAACAGTGTCAGGAGCATCTTCTTCGTAGGTTTGGTATTTCACAGTCTTGCCCTCAGAGAAAGTGGGTAGAACAGCCAAAGTGTACAACAAAGTAAAAACGAGCATCCACCTATGCCAGACAGTTAAAAAACCTCGCATTCTTTTGGAGCCCATATTAGTCGGTTAACTAATTGAAAACCACTTCACTTCGCTTAACTGTTTATTAAAACAAAGCAGTTGTCAAGTTTAATTTGTCTCTGGTTGGCACGGCAGGATGTCTAAACCTGGAATTAATGTTGCTGTGTAGCGCGCGCATGCACTACTAGTTCTCTGAAGCCTTTCACGCGACTCCAGAAACTGCAGTGGCGGGGAGGTTTATAGAGAGCCGCATGCAAATGAGATGAAGTGTGACCAATCCCCTGCTTTGAAATTAAAAATGGGACTTTTAAAAGACCTCTAAGCCTATTTGGAAATTCCTTGAATGTGCAAAGAACTTGGCACCGAAAGTAAAATGCAGTGCTTGTTTTCAGATTGTATTTTGCTTGCTTTTGCCTTTCCTGTTCTGCTATGGGCTACTTAAAATATGCCTGGAAAAGTGTTTTTGATGTGCTATCACGTTGAAGAATCATAATGATGACTTTGCTGATGACGATGATATAAGTATCATTAATAATACATAATAACAGATTATTATCATTACTATTGATATTACTACTACTAATATTAATAATAATAATAATAATAATGACTGTTATTGTGATAATAATGAGATCTTTAGTCTATCCTTTACTCATGTTTGATGTAGTAGAATATATCCGTGTTTGTTTGTGTAATTCCTTAAAACTATATTGCTATTTGTATTTCTCTTGTGTCATAATCCACTAAAGGCTCGCGGTTTTGAATAATTTTTAAATCTGTTTTTAAATCATGCCTGAATGTTTTACTCACGCGATATAGCATGATGAAATCTATAATTTGCTTTTGAGATATTTGTTTTTGGGTCGTTTTAACATGCATGTCACTGATTATGCGGCTTTTATAACCTTCCCCGCTAGCAGGTGAAGAAACCCCGCTTCAAATAGGATTTGGCTTAAGCGCCGGGAGATTTAGACGGATTTCTATAGTCAGATTATATCAAAGGCTTATGAACCCCTCGTTAGCAGTAAAGATATAATAGCATAGTGGGGTATCCCATTGGAACCATCAACGTCTGTATTATTCGCGCATGGCAGTCTATAGGGAGAGGAACTTTCAACTGTTTCTACGGAGGCCTGCGCCTAAGTTGAATATAATGAGCGCGCGCCACATGCAGCCTTTGTGCCGCCTCATTCAGCACCAATCACTGCCATAACTCTTTCTCTAAACGACGATGAGTGCTGAATTGCACGGGACTGTGGAACCCATATTAAAATACATTTAGGGAACGGGCAAGCCCGTCACGGTTATTTAAGGGATTTTCTCTTTTTGTTTCCTTGAGACCTTTCTGAGAAGCTACACTTGCCGCCCCAACAGAAGGGCCGGGGCTTAAGTTGGCATGGACCAATGGCACCATCTGCCCTCAGACCAAGGCGAGACAGTGGGTGTGTTAAAACAATCCGAGAGTGAAAGGAAAAGGTACCGCCACCAAGGTGCACGGCGCAGAAGCTTGGAATCTGAAAATAGATGTTTGATGTTTGAATTGGCAGATACCAGAGACTCCAGAAGCTCCTTGCTATTGTATATAAGGCCGTAGCCACCGTGTTCCCGTGAGGAAAATGCTTCGGGTAGGCTACATTTAAGGGGAAGGGGGTTATAGCTCTTCAAAATTTGTATAGACTCGCACACATACATCCAATAAAATACATTGAGTTTCAAGAGAAGTCTATACATTTTGAGTTCACTAATCTCTGTCGTCCACAGTGCGCCTCGAGAAATACGATGGTAATCTACATTTGTTGTGCGCAGTGAGAGCCAGATTCTTTGAAAAAGATTGCTATCAGAAACGTATTACAGAGTGTTGAATCTCCACTGGACGGATTATGTTACTTGTGGGAGATCTCGTGCTTTTAAGATCTCTTTAGAATGCCAGACAGACTTTCTCCAACTGAGCTGTCTTTTGTGAACTGTCTTTAGAACTTCAACATACATCTATTCTCTCACGTGATTGTTGTGTCAATCTTGCCGTCTGCACGCGAGTTCTACAATAGTGGAATTAGACCGAGCCACGAAATCCATCTTTTATTCCCAAAGAATATTAGCATTCTCTTTAAAAAAAAAAAAACGGGAAAACGGGGTTGGGGGAGCCAGGCATTGTGTCCACATTTGTTCCCGTGATTGCCAGGCTGTTGTGGTCTAAGTTGCTCGTCTGAGTCGTTCTTCTTTTGAAGGGGCTTATTTCTTTTTGTATGATAACGAAGTGATTTAGTCCTTTGTTACCCAAATTAACGATGGGCAAGAGGGGGTGGGGGGAGTTGATGCGGGTTCCAGAGAATCTTGCGAAACCCAGGCAACCTTTGCATACTTCACTCGCGTGCCATTACACTATCAGCTAATTACTCCTTAACACAATTTATGACTAATTGCGGCACTTTTTTTTAATGATTACGCTTCTTGGCACATTGTAAAGAAGAGCTCTAATATGCCAGTGAGTTGCTAAATATTGATCATAAGACCCCGCAATTACCCTGTATAACCTTTTTATAATTTTTTTTAATCCGAAATAAAAACCAAACAAGAACGTTAAGGAGGTTAAAGTATTACGTGCACAGGCACACACACACACACACACACACACTTTGGTAAGGCATTTAGCATGCAAAATAACCTTATTTTAAATTGGCTTCAGAAGAGCTCAGTACAGCCATATTTGATTGTCTTCTCCTTATTAATTTCTGAAGGTGCCACAAAAATCAGTCAGAAAACGTTATGCTTCATCATGTTTGCAGCATATACCTGCATATATATATATATATATATATATATATATATATATATATATATCATAGACATTGGAAGAATCCAAAAAATACTAAAGTTGGGGGGAAAAAAGGGTTAATGTAACTTCTGACTTGCTAAAACCCCTATTGCATTGAGCAGGCTAACTTTTCTATTAGGCTACAGATTCTTCTGCTCTTGCCATCTGCCACCTAAAAGTGAAACGAAGCGAGGAATCTCTGGATATACCCAATTAGAAAACAAAATGGTTAACAACTCATGAATACAACTTTTAAAGTGTAAGTAAAGGGGGAAAAACCTTTACGAGCTTGGAATATCCTAAGAAATCTGTCCCAAACCACGCCTCTTTTCTTCCAGTTCATTTCCAGCATTATCCAAAGAGACGTCGGCTTTGTGCCCTTACCGCAGCAATCTGTGCTGCCCACCCCGCCAGATTTCTAATGATTTTCCAATGATGATTTAAGAGTCTTTGTCGCCCTCGATTCTTTCATTTCTTCGCGGCCTTTTGAATATTATCGCCTTTTGTCTGATGCTCGCCTCATCGACTTCATTGCTACACGGCGTTTGTGTGAAAAATCCAACCGGGTCAGGAGAGAACACATTAAGGCTCACAAGTTAAACAGGATAAAAGAATGATAATGCGTCAGTGGAATCAGGGTCAGGACTACAGCCCTTGCCAATAAATTAAAGGCGAGCAGTATGGCTGCACTATGTAGGCTAATAGCCTGATTATGCCACTGGCTGTCAAAATACACCCTATGTTCACAGCGGGTTTGTTTCAACATTTTAAAGGCAAAGTGTAGTTGCAACAGTAAATCGTCAAAACCGTGCAGTAGGCTAATCGTGATGATCTTATCTATATTAACCGAATTGGTTGTACGTTTCTGACGTGGTCACGTGGAATCGCCGGTATCTGAAGCCTCAGTTGTTCCTCCACCACCTTAAATGGAATCGTTACATCGTGCCAAGTCTGTGCCTTTGCGTGAGTGCGTAGGCAAATTGTGGTGGTGGTGGGGCGAAGAGGTAGACCACAACATCTCATCGTTTAAAGGGTTAAGAGAAACGATGGTCTTTGTCTTGCTGTTAGAGGTTCTTTACTCTAACCAATGTTAACAAAAGCGGTCTCTGTGGGTATTCAGATGACGTCGCGTGCCTTTGCGTCAATCACACTCAGCTCGTGTGTCTTTCTGTGCTCTGATGAGTGTCTCATCGGTTCTTCACAGTAAATCTTTCAGCGCCCCACTGGGGCCCAAAAAGAGGGTATAGCGACAAAGAACATAGTTCAAATGATGCACCCTGAACGTGGTGAACACACACAAAGATTCATAGCCACCTATTAGTCTACTTGCCAGCAATGTGAACCCGAAAATGCTGATTACCCCAAAGTTTTATGTTGTAGGCCTACAGTACGGGTCTCCAGCATTTAGAAACTGCCGGATGCTAACTGGTATACAGTATGTTGGGCAATTAGCATAATTATAAGTCATTGGCATACTCACCTATATGGACAATATTTCAGCAACTGCTTGGACAATATTGAAGTGGTTTATGCTATATCAATTTCTTTGTTTAAACCAGAAGTGGCCATATTTCAACTCTCGGTGGGCCGATTTTGATAAAGTTTGAGTCAATTTAAAAGTTTTAGACGACGCTGAATCGATTGGATTGGACAGATAACTTATGTTTTTTAAATAATTGAAATAACTTCAACTCGGTTATAAATTGTAGGACATTTATGAAGAGAATTATCCAAACGATGCAGAACATGTACATTTTAATTCACAGACCATTACACTCTGAGCTGACTCTCAATTGGGTATTGGAGGTAACAAAGGCAAGTACCATACCAAACTAGAGTAATATGACTATGGCTAAATAATATCCTAAAAAAGAGAGAATTGAGTATAATACAAGTAAAAATGTTTAACAGGTAGAACACATGAGTCCTGGATCAGGTTTTAAAACACAAGTATACCCAAAATTATCAGAGCCAATGTGCACTAGTTACACAACGCGTTACAACTGGAAAACTTTCATCAAGCAAGAGCGCCTTGCACTTCTACTACTCTTCACTGTTATAAACCATATCCTCATCATCATCCTCATCATCTGCTCTGTCTTCATCTTCTTCCTCCAGACACTACATTCTTGTCGTCTTGCTCTTGTCTTATCCAATGCTTCAGCATCGTCGTACATCTCATCCAATGACTTGGAGAGATGGGAGCACATACAGAAATATTGGATACACACGGCGACCTGCTCAGGGCTTGGTGGAGATGCCCTTCATGCCTCCTACTCCCTTCCCTTGCTTGATGCATGTCTGCTCCCCAAACATATCTCCACTCACTGCAGCTGCACCATCTGAGTGGAGGTCATCCTTGGCAGTAGCAGGAAGGTGCTGCATATCGCGCAGATGCCATGTGATCCATCTTGAGTTGTGGTGATGACCGGCGGCAAAGAAATAGGGCAGCATCTCTTCAAGGCAGTGTTGTTGCAGCAGCCAGTCACCCTCTCTTTCTGCTCGCCAGAACTTGTGAGCTATTATGGTTGGGGTGATGAAGCAATCCACTCATAGCTGACAATCCAATTGATTCAGCGTCCTCTAAAACTTCTAAATTGACTCAACCTTCATAAAAATCGGCCCACCGGGAGTTGAAATATGGCCACTTCTGGTTTAAACAACCATTTAGAACTTTTAAAATGTCAGAAACGGATTCAGCATCCTCAATAACCGCCAAAACCACTCCAATATTGTCCAAATAGGCCAAGCAGTTGCTGAAATATTGTCCATATAGATGATTATGCTAATTAATGCTAATTATGCTAATTGCTCAACATACTGTATGCCAGTTAGCATCCGGCAGTTTCTAAATGCTGGGGACCCATACTGTACATTTATAACATAAAACTTTGGGGTACTCAACATTTCCAGGTTCACAATAGGGCTCTATAGGCTGGCAAATAGACTATATTGGCACATATTGTGCTTCAGAAATCCAAATGCCAAACACGTAACTTGCACATGTCGTCTAGCAATATTTGTTTAGTTAAGGTTGTATAGGTAACGTCTAGTCCGTATATTGTCAAGATAATACCACGTGTTACAAATCAATAAAGCACAAATCTATGGCCCTGATTTACTAAGACCTTTAGCGTGTGTAAAATCTTTTAACACAAGCAAAACCAATAACTTGACAAATGATTGGTCATCATGGTATTTTTTTTTGCACCAATCATTGGTTGTGTTATTAGTTTTGTGTGTGCTAAAGGTTTTTGCACCCGCTAAACGTCTTAGTAAATCAAGCCCTATGTGTGCAAAAACATGTGTGCTCGCAAGATAACTAGACTTCTCATTTACTGATTGCATCATCCACTCCTGGCTTCTATTATTATAAAAGACTTTAGGATTACAGACATCTATGTAAAAACATTTCTGATTATGCACATTACCAAGGCATTACCCTGGTAACACAAGCAACTTTTTTTAAACTAGACACTGTAGTTTAGAGTCACGTGTGAAATGTAGAAACTGCAGTGTGTGTTTAGAGTCAAGTGTGAAATCTTTTATATATAATTCCCTCTGAATGTCAGAAAACGTATCCAGTGTTACAAGAAAAATATCTGATGTGAAAACATAATGCAGGATGAGTGTGTACGCTGTGATTCTACCCTGCTGGTTGTGCAGAAAATAAGTCTCCCTGGGGTGTAAATAATTGCTGTTTGAAAATAAATACAGTGAAATAATTAACAAAACAAAGCTCTTAGAAGATACAAAATAAATTTACTGAGTTTTGTAATAAATATTTAAAGACTTGGCCCTGATTGTGTGTTTGTGTCTGTGAGATTACATGGTGAAGCTGTTCAGATACACTTATGAAAATATATATTTTTAAATACTTGCTATCAAATCCCAAAAGAGACATGAGCCCAGAGGCAATGTGTGCTATTTATGGTTAGAGAAGAGCTCTCAGATGATTAATTTACTGTTCATTCAAAAGTAATGTGAAACAGTACCTGTGTGCTGAGAGCTCAGATTAGCATAGCGTGTTAGCACGCTCTGTGTGTGTGTGTGTGTGTGTGTGTGTGTGTGTGTGTGTGTGTGTGTGTGTCCATATGTGTTTGGGTGTGTATGAGTGCAAGTATACGCACACAATCTCGGGTCAAGGGTTTAAGTCTTTTAAATAAGTTAAATTCAGAAGTAGGAGGCACCATGTGTATGAATATAATATTTTATTGATCCTGCCACTAGTCTTGAGACAATAAACAGGCAGAATATTTATTATCTTGGCTGAGAGCCATATCCCAGTGTTCTGTGCAACTCTTCGAGAGGCCCGCCTATTCACACAATAAAAAATACACCGATAATGACAGATACGAGAAGAAAAATTTAAAATACAAAAAGGAAGAGGATCAGTATGTACTATTCTTCAAAGAGTTTAGACAAAGTGAGCCGCTGATGGAAAATCAGACTATTTGAGCCTTGGCAGAGGCTCCCAAGGAACAGTCGTTGTGTTAATCCTCGTGCAATCGGCCTATTTCTTCGAACGAAATCGGCTTTTGTTTTAAAACTGTCACACATGGCGATATTATGACTACCAGCAGCGAGACTACACCTACACTACAAAGGGATTTGAAGGAATGTTTCATCTCAGGCCTGTTTCATCAGATAGGAACAGAAACCTTCCCTTCTTTGTTCCTCAAAAAAAGAGGGGAAGCTGGATGTGGAGCGGGAAGCTGGATGTGGGAGCTGAGAGAACACAGGAGTACCTGATTAACAATCAGTACAGAAATACAGAAAGTAAATACAAATGTGTTTTTTTCTATGAAGTGGTTCGGGAGCTGATTAGTAGCACAAAATAAATGAAGGGGGGAACAAATTCACAGTCAAAAGGTGAATCGGAAAAGTGGATGTTACTTTGTGACGTGCCTCTGATGTGTCAATATATGCATTGCTTTGCATTGTGTTTGGATTTTGTGCCAATATTCAAAATCGGCTTCGTAAAAGAAAAATCTTTCCAGCGGCTGTGGTTCTACCATATGCTCTCTTCATGAAATATGAGTTATTCTAATCACCATAGCTTTTTAGTTGCGCTGGATCTGCACCAATCGACTTGTCGCCATCTACCAGTCATCAATCCTGGATGGTGGCGATGATGATATGCGAAATCCCCCAAATACAGGATTTTTGTCCCTCCCAGAAAATAAGGCATCCAACAATCAAACTAGTCTAGCAAAATTCTTTCCATTCCAAAAAACAAATAAATAAACCCAACACCAAAACACCTAAGGTTACATTTGATAAAAGGCCCTGTGCTCGAAACGTTGTCAATAAACTGGTGTTTTTCGGAGCATATGAGTGCAGTTTCTCTTTTCAGGATCTCACCATAACCCAGCACCCCAAAAAGTGCATTTTATTTTTATTTTTACATTATTAGACAACAATTATGTGTACTCTGATGGCAAGACATGACTGACAGGTTTAGTGAATGTGTCATATATTGAGTTGATTGGCTGTTGGAGAGAATAAAGGCTAAAAAGGCTTTTACTGATGTCGAAAGATCCTGCAGTGTAGCCTACGGCATCTGCTGCGGAGTCTGCATTTGGCAACAGATTCATTGCAGATTTGCAACACGAGCCATGATATCCGGAGTATCCGTTAATACATTCAGATCGTGTGCCCTCAGTCCCAAGTCACACCTTTGAGTGGAGAAATCTATTTCAGTATTGTTCTAATGGTTAACATGGATCAATGCCTTAAGCTCAGAGTACAAACTACAGAAACCAAATGAAAAACCTGATTCTTTAGTTTTCCAAACTCTTTCATTTAAACGATCAATTGCCAGCTGGTTAGCCAGTTAAGGTCTCCAGAAAGCTCCCTTCCCCTTTCATATGAGGAAATCAATGTAGCTCTTTTGGAAATTAAACCAAGCAACAGTAAATACAACAAGTGTTTTGAATGATTGTAGCTAGTAATGCATTCTGTTAATAGTGATGTTAAGAGTAGCTGTCCCGCAATCTCCGTGAAAAGCGAAAGTAAAATGGCTCTCCGGGAAAGCTGCAGCAATGTATCATTACGTTACTTTACTTTACTGGCATTTAGCAGATGTTCCTTTCCAGATCGACTTAGAATGTAAACACAAGTGCAAAGATGAGGGACTGAAGTGCAGTAATTCCCAAGAGGGGGAAAGTATCGTCCCAAGACAGGCAGCAAGTAATTGAGCTGTAGTCTGTAAAGGGGGCTATATTATGCATACTGGATTGATTGAGTGATTGATTAGTTGATTGATTGACAGATAGATTCCCATCGGAGTCAAACAGTGAAAGTGCGGACACCTGGTTACTGAAACCCATCTGCCTGTGGGGGAAAAAAACTTAAAGAACCAAAATGGCAACGAGCTAAATCTGAATTCTGAGTGGCCTACATCTAACAAAGAAAGCATGGAAGCAGGTAGATGTATGATTTAGATTAAGCTAAACTAAAGCCTATGGAAATTGTGTATTATAAATTTGATAACTTTTGTCCCTACTTTTTGTGTGTGTATATATTTTGCACAAATCAGCCAGTATATACCTGGACTTGTTCTCTAATGTCACGAGAGAGGTAACTACTCAAGGAGGGAAAGTTATGCTGAGAGTGAATAAGCAAGCCTCTGCCGTGGTGCTAGATGGCACATAGAAGAACATGGCTCAACAAGTATTTTTTTAATTTACTCATTTCAACAATGTTTTTTCTCCAGAGTGACTCAGAGGCCCAGTTCCGATAGCTCAAAAATAAAAGCGTCATTGTGTGGGGTCAAATGGAGTTATTTAATGGAAGATGGGGTAAAAGGACTACAGTTGCACCAGACCATGCCAGGAGTGACCAACTAAGTGATGCCAGAGTTGTAGAAGGGATCAGTGTGAGATGATAGGTGAGTAACAAGTTCAGACAGGTTTTCAGTCTGCATGTAAAAAAAAAAAGTTTAAAAAAGCAAGCAACTCTTAATGCTATGAGGTATCCTCTTGAGGTAACGCAATAATGAGTGAACTCTTTTTAACGTGAACCATAAGATAGTTTAAATGAATTAACATGGCAAAAAACCAATAGCCTATACAGCCATACTAATTTCCAAAAAAAAAAAACACTAGAATGCGAAACTGAACGACTAAATAACTTCAACTTCCCGTCATTATACAGAGCTAGCTAAATAATGGAAATGTAATCCAAAAGAATAGGCTGTACGGAGAAAGGCCATTTTGTGGCAGATGGCTTCACATCTCGCGTCTCATAACCTCCTGCAGATGTTTGAGTTTATTTGAAGAGGGAGCAGGAAATCAGTAATATGCCGTAACCGAATTGTCAAAAGCGAGGACAATTAACCTCCATTTATTGCCGCCGCTTATGGCGTCACGTCACTCTTTGCCACTTAAATTGTCAGTAATTGTGAACAGAGATGAAAGGCCGAGCGGACGCACGCGGTGTTATTATAATGGGAGACTTAAAGAGTAAGGGCACATTATGCAGCAAAGTGGACAGTGATATATTATGTCCTTTCATATACCGCGAAGTTCAGCTATTGCACAACTTATGCTATTGTAAACGGCTCATGAAGGTGACTGTGAAATGGACCCAGAAATGTGTAGACCTATCCCATGCATGAAGAAAACACCATCCAAGTATTATCAAAAAGTTAAGATGTAAAATGTGTCACATTGCATTGTGAGGTCTTCAACAGAATATTTGGCAATTTTGATAGTTTGCCCGCAGCTACACCTATGAAATTAACGCCATTATATGTATAAAAGCAAAGCAGGTTGCATTTCCGTCAATGGTAGCAGGCTTTGCCAAAATTCTCCTCAATAACCGTTAATTTAGCTTCGACTAGCCTACTTCTGGGACAGATGCAAGCCTGCGGGGTTGAATTAAAGTCCGCTACAAGAGGCAGGCGAAAATTTAGTTTGATAATGAGCCAAGACTAAATCGATAAAGACACAGTTATATATGACTAGTTTGTTTTATACAAAGGGTATCATGGTGTGTTCGCACTGCCAGAGGCTGGCTAGTAGGTGGACACAGCACGGGGTTCATTGTTCTTAAATCACCCATAGCCGAAAGAAAGTGACTCGAAAACTCATTAGCAACTCTGGCAAAGCTGAAATAATATAGCCATGCACGATGCCGTCAGTAGCTAATCAGTAGAGTTGTATAGAACACGGTTTAGGAAAGCTTTTATTTTAAACGACGAACAAAATATTTACAGACTGTCCCCTGTGGTTAAGAATCGTTAAGCAGTGAGTTGAATATTAATTGAATTTGTGTCTATTGTAGACTACATATTGTCCCTATATTCAACGAACAATTGAACTGTACCATTTAGTGTTCCTCTGTATCTAAAACATAGCGTCCCATGTCACCACACTGCAGTGTATATCTTAAGCCTCTGAAATGTTCAGAGGTCGTGTAATTCACCTTGATACCCGGATAAAAGTAAACAACAATGTAGCAGTGTGCGACGGGTAGTAAAATGAGACGCCTATTAATTTAATAACGGAGATAGGCCTGTCATATTTCTTTATCTCGACATGATTTTAGATGTTGGAAATAACAAAATACAGAAAGTAGGCTAGCTATATACAAAGTTCAGTGTGGCATTACTCATAAAAAGTTGGAATGAGTTGGAGACAAAAAAAATCCCCGCAAATTAAGCCATTGCATCTCTGAAATATAACAGATGGGACAAGTACACACCGTCGTCATTTGGGGCTCCTCGCTACAGGGGTTAAAGATGTGATAATTGCGCGCATTCTTCTGCTAAGGGAAATGCCATCCAAGGCACGCGAGTTAGCGAGGAGTGGGTTGTTAAAAGGATGGTGCATTTTACAAAGAGGCAGAAGATTATGCAAATTGACCCTGAAAGACATCGCGGTAGTACCTCATGCGGAGTAAATTTGCCACCTACGTGCTCACAGCCACAAAAGTGCAATCTGTTCATCAAACATGAGAGCATTATTTATTTTCCAGAGCCGGGCACATAGTAACAGTGTTTATTCGTCAAACATAAATAATTTGACATTTTTAAACTCTGAACAGAAGGCCCACCATGTCGCTTATTTACGTAGCCTGTTAAATTCATTATAATTTCATATTTTTCTTTATGTTGAGCAGCATACTGTTTTGCCTTCGACTAACATGGTCGTTGCTAAATAAATTAAGTCCAAATTACTTGACCACAAAGACCGGCCTACTTTATGTTAGCAGAAAGATTATTAATTAGCCGAAAATTATATTCTCTCTACGCCTGTCAGATTTTAATTAGGAAGGCTGGTTTGCGATATAAAAAAAAAAGAGTCTGTATCTTAGACGACGTTATTAGTTTACCCCTTTTAAGTCAAGAAAGATTGCTCTTTATGTTAAAAATACATGAAATATATAATTTAGGCAAATGCCCATGAGCTTTCCAGTGTACTGTGATAGCTGGTTTCGCATGTGACACATATTTCTTCCTATTTGATAGTTTCAGGCTATTCTGTATCTCTAAATGTTTTTAAACTAAATATTTCAGACGAGACTGATGTCTGCAGCTGCTTTATTAAAAATGTCCAGTTGTCATCGATATGGGAAAGCTATACCCCAGATAGCACTCTTGGCTCTACAGAGATAGTGTTCATATTTAAGAGTAATAATGTGTCTACCTCCGGTAAAAACAAAACTTTAAAAAACAGACGGCATAACTTTAAGCAAATGGTAGGGATTTTATTTTTGCTTTTGGTGACAATTGCTTGAAGCCAAAATGTATCTCGTGAAGTCTTCTACTGAACATTTTTTGCTTTCTTCACCTCTAATCTCTCCCCTAAAAAACTGCAATGCACAGTCAGGTTATGGTTTACTGTTGCCACTGGCTGCTGTTTTCCAGCGCAGTGTTTTCATTGGCTATGCTCAACATGAGGAATGGGAGAGTGCAGCTTTGTGGATCCTGTTATGGGGCAGCGCTTCTAAGTGCTGTCAATCATTGCCGTGCACAAATCAACATACTTTGCTCCCCACTGCAAAAGCCTCTGATTGCTTCAAATCGGTGAGTCATTGTACAGAATATTGTAGCTCCACCCATTTAGGGGGTCACGGTGCCTCAATCTTCCATCCCGAGTTTTAATACATGGACATACTGTATTATGTTGTCATTCCAGGGCTTCAATAAACCAGAAGTGTGACCTATTGACGTTTTCAGAAGAAAAGTGCTGTACTGTCCATATTCGTCAGCGTGCATTTGTGATTCTGACATTGTCCTCTTGATTAATGTATCTGTGTGAATCAGTGGCCAGAAAGCTGTGAGTTGCTTTTTCCACCATTGTGGTGGAATCAGGCCTTCCAGTTTGGGCATAGACCTGTCCATGTTTTCTTTATAGCCAAGAGAGCATGAAACATTGAACGCTGGCGATCTGGTCTGGGCAAGGTTACAATCAGCCCTCAGAGGAGGTTGCAAACTGTATGATGGCGTGATGCCATCCAACAACAAAGCTCTTGGCCGGAGAAGATATTGTCTCAATTGTCCGGCTGGTACCGTGAACCTGACCAGGTTGTCATTCAGAAATAAGTTTGGCTAAATTCCAGGGCTGTGCTTTGCTAATAAACCCAAGGTCAGTTTTTCGTTCTGACAAGTGCGATCTTGTGTAGGTGGAGCTCCATTTGGAGGAGGTCAATTAAGCCGACTCATCTACTGACCTTTAATGTAAGGCTAAGACTTGGTAGAGCCAATCGGATTACTGGAAACTGATCCCACAATCTGTAATTTCCCTTGACAGAGGTTTGAGTGAGAGAGGAGTCTGGGGTTAAGAATAGAGAAGATGCAACAGTCTTTGGTCTGTGTTTTGTGATCATTTTCCCACCCCAGTGCCATTTCTTACAGGGATCCATGCCACTAGAATATACACACATTTGTCTGTGACATCTCTGATGTTCTTGACTGACTATGATATCTAGTACTGTTCGTCTACCCTTGTTATATGCAGTTACCTGCAATTGTAAGTTTCTCTACTGAGAGTGTCCAGTAAGTTTCTACATGTAAATAAAAATGTTATTGTATAATATCCACTGCTTTGGTAGACTTTGGTACCAGCGATGCAGATTGCACTGTTGCCTATGTGCAGCTCAGCTGACGAATGGCAGAGCAGAAAAAATAATGCACACATCAGAGAACACACTTTTGCACCTCTGATTGGCTGAGGATGTTGCAGCGATGCAACACGGCATGCACCTATGGTTGTACATTCGAAATTGGAGGAGAATAGAACCAAAAAAATATATAAAACTCAAGTTGTTTTTAAACGTAGAAATGAAGAAAAAGTAGAAACCAGAGGAAAAACGGCAGCTACCCCAGAGAGCCATGTCAGCAAGGTTGTCCAGCAGGAATTCAGCATTGCTCAGCTCAGCTCAGCGCAGTCTCTTCAGTGGACAACGGGTCAGAAGATGGCTGCCGACCACTGTGTTGAACAGAAAGCTGCCTGTACCAGCGGATGGGGTGAGTGGGAGTCTGAGATTATTAGTGTTGCCTTGCTCTGTTTTGCCTCTGAGGGAGAAGCCAGCAGGTTCGGGCAGCTGCCTGCGATTCTTTGTTCATTTCTGTGACAGAACACCTGTTGGGTCTGTAGCAGAGGCATGTGGATGATTTTGAGGCGGCAGACACTATTTTTTGCTACCGGCTCAATGAGAACTACGGTTGCATTCCTCAGTCTAATTGAGAGTCTACGCTAAGCCATCCTCCAAATAAGAATGATGCAGAATAGGTCCCAGATAAGCTCTGGAAACAAGCCCATCTCTGGGGGATATTGATTCTTGTCAGATAGCAAGAAGCAAGCTTTTGCATATCAATACAAGTAAACAAGGAGGATGGCATGTTTATAGTTTTCTTGTAAGATATTCTCGTTTCTGTTCCTCTTGCTATTATAAAAATTTTACCAAAAGTAATCACCTGCATTTGGGGCTGATGTTTGACTTGAATAAGTCACAACTACTCTTTCCATACTGTAGGACATACCAGGGGGGTATTCAACAAAGCAGGATAAGCAAGTTAGCCAGATAATTCTAAAATAATACCATCTAATAACCTGACACTTTCTTCAATATCCGCTGCTAACAATGTGTATTGATAATTCTGTTTTGTGGAATAACCCCAGATTTCTGCCTCCAATGAAGCTCATGCCCTGATTCTGCTAAAATGCTTTAAAAGGGTTAAATTCAGTTTAGTTACAGGAAAAGTTTTCCAAAAACTGAACAAACTTGGAGACTCGCGTGTGAAACTTCGACTATACATTAAACTGTATTTTAACTGATGGATATATTAATCTGCAATCTTTACTGCTTCCTTGGTTGGCTCTGGATTGGGCATTTTTTAAATTTTTGGAAAGACACAGATATGTGACATTGCTATAGCTATAACACAGTGGGAAATGTTGGTTTATTAATCGATCCTGCAAGACCAAACTCAACTCAGTGACAGCAACTGTTGGTTACACCTCGCTAGCAAGCATACAGTGGCCCACCTTTGGTCAACCAGCATATCGCAGATCGACACTTCAGTGGTCTGCCGTTAAGATAAAGATGTAAAATAATGTAATGTAAAATAGTTGGTGAATGGTTCTATCAGTGGACCGCTGTTGTGCTGATTTTCAATACAATGGCGAATTGACGAATGGCGGCCAGATAAGTGCTTGCTTGCATGGTGGGCAGATGGTCCTCCGGATGTTCTTCTGTGGTGTCTACAAATAGTCCATCCTGCAGCCAGTCTGTGGTCATGCTGTGTGGTGCCACTTCAGCGGTCTTTCTTATACTTCCTGGGCGCCATGAATTTATCACTTTTTTTGCCGACACAGATCTGAATACCTTTGTGCATTAACATTAATATTTAAAGAGAAACAAGGTTCAGTTTCAATGCAGAATTCTTGGACAGCAACTTGCCTTCAGCTGAATGTGGGCATTTAGCATTAATACTTAATGCCAAAGAGCGCTGATCTTTCATACACGCCCCGTCAAACCACACATGTTCAACAGCTACAGTTAATATCACAACTTTTTACCTTGAATGGTGGTGGCAAATTCATACCAAATGAATGCAAGGAGAAAAGCTTTGAAGCAACAACAGAATGCTTATCGGCATTTACTCCGCGGTTGCTACCCGTTAAGTTTAGATTTTTGCTACAGAGTAGGTGTGAGGATGTGGGACTTCATCTGCATTCAATTTACAAAAGCATTAGTATGTGCCCGATTATAGTGGCGTCAGCAGGAATTTGCAGACACAATTTCATTAGCATTTCAAATAGCCGTTTTTTAAATATATATATATATACTGTATGTGAGCTGGAATATGTGAGAGACGCATTTCCCTGTTTGATGTTAATTGAGGATGTCACTGATGGCTGTGAATAAAAATGAGCGGCCAGGTCCAGCCCGCTGAAAGCCGTTTGGGTTTCCTTGGAGCGGGAGGCTGTGTGCGCTCCCGCTGGGTCACGCTCGGTCCCGTCTGTGTTTTTTTTGTTTTCCCCCGTCCGGTTTGTTTTCTAAAAAAAATGTTTTAAGTTTCTCAATGCCAGGTCCAGACCTGTGTTCAAATACGTGTCTGAATTACTTTAACTGTTTTTGATGCTGGTAACATTTGAAAAACGCTCAGGCAGATCCCCTGAGGATTTTATTTTGGAAATCGGGAAATGTTCCCGGTGTCTAAAGGGTAACCGATGATTGCTTATTGAAGTATTTCTCACAAAGTAACTGACCCGAGTCTGGCCCGTTCTCTTTTTGCAGTGTGCTGTCTGTCTGACCCTGAGCCCAAGTTCACTTCTCACTTTGAGCGGGAAAGGGGAAGCGGGCCTTTCTTCTCCTCTTTATTCGGTGTGAGTCGGGGCACGTGAAGGAGGGGGAGGGGGAGGGTACAAAGAGGAGGGGGAGAGGGAAGTTGGGAGGGGGGAGTGTAGAAGACAGACAGAAGAGGGCTGGGAGAGCACTCCAGCCCAGAAGAAAGCTGGAGCCCCAAAGTTTCTCCCCGTATTTGCCCCGGATGAATGGGCTTTTCAAGGCAAAGAAAATGGGAGAGAGGCTCATTCATCAGGTCTGAATGCTGAGAGAAACCCCGGTGACTGTGGAGAGGTGTGTGTGTGTGTGTGGATGTGCGTGTGTGTACGTATGCATCTGCATGAAAGAGGGAGTGTGTGTGTGTGCGCAAGAGGTTGAGTGTGCGTATGCATGACAGAGGGAAGGTGTGTGTGACAGTATGTGTGCAAGAGTGTGTGTGGATGTGCAAGAGTGTGTGTGGATGTGCGTGTGTGTATGTATGCATCTGCATGAAAGAGGGAGTGTGTGTGCGCAAGAGGGTGAGTGTGCGTATGCATGACAGAGGGATGGTGTGTGTGACAGTATGTGTGCAAGAGTGTGTGTGTGTACGTGTGTGTGCATGAGAGGGAGGATATGTGTGTGTGCAAGAGAGAAGAGAGTGAGTGAATGTGTGTGTGTATGAAAGAGAGAGAGAAAGGTATGAGAGAGAAAAGGAGGTATGGGGTGGGGGTGTGTGATTAGACCCTTGGCCATTTCTGTTCGGGGTTTCTGCCACACAAGCATCAATCCTGCTCTCTTTTCTCTCCAAAGCCTTTGAACTACAGGCGACAATTTCTTTACCATAAAGCTCCGTTTGAGAAATTCTCTCAGAAATGCATGAACAAATGTGCTACTCAACATTTGAATTCAACCCACTCTTTTCTTCAAAGGCACATTTTTTGATCAGATAAAAAATAGTGGATTAGTGAAAAATAGATTTCAGTCTTCTCTGACAAAGTTACATTTCTATTTCTGTATGAATTGACTGGCAACATCTCACTCGCTTAAAACTTCAGCTCGAGCAAATCAAACGAACCCAAACAAAAAAATTTAATTAATAGCAAATGGCCCAAAACAAAACTGAGAGTGAGAGAGAGAGAGAAACAGCCCCTCGTGTGCGGCTACATAAACATGGTGAATTTCTTTTGTGCCCAGTCCTCCATCAGCTTCCTCTACCCTGGAGAGAAAACAGGCCCAATTAGGCACGGATAAACAGCATTTTGGAATAAAGCTTTTATAATGGTAAAGTGGTACAAGTGGTGCTCCTTAATTTTTCATGCCTCTTTGAGTATACCTAAGCATTGATGTTAGGCCTCCCCTGGCGGTAGAAGAAAAACACCTGAACAATGAAACGCCATAAATGGCTGAAAGCAAATGGACTCTGACATTTCTCTCAGAGCGTGCAGTACGCTCGTGTAAAATTAGAATTCGGTTATTTAGCAGAGGCAAATGTGCAAAGCGTAGACCCACCCCCCACCTTCGCTAAGCCCACATCCTCTAGGGCTGGGGCAGATAAACAAAGCATTGGGTATGCATAAGTGCCCACGTTTACCTGCTAAAAGCTTTAACCTAAGAGAGGGTCCTGGAACACAACAACTTACACCAGCCCCTCTGGGACTGTCTGACTGGCTGGTGGAATGAATGGAGCCAAAATGCTGTGTTTTACTTTATTTATTTATTTGAATGTATCCAGGTGCTGTGGGGGAGAGCTGCTATTTTACTTTATGATGCGTGTCTGACTGAAGCGCACTTAAAGGAACAGGGATGAGCAAACATGCAAGAGAGAGAGAGAGAGAGGGCGTAGGAGAGAAAGAGAATGGGTGAAAGAAAGGAACAGATGGAGAGAAAGAAGGAACCAGAGCTGTAGATGGAGGAGAAGGAAAGGGAGCGAGAGATTGACCGGAACAGACAGACGAAAGAAAAAGGGAAGGTGGACAGAAACGTGGACCTGCTTGTCCAGGTGAGCGAGAGGGCGAAAGCATGTGGATTGTCCAGGTGTTATTCTATAGGTGCGGTGGAGCTATGCAGGATGAAACGGCACCGAGCCGTCTCCCGGGGACACTAAGATGGAGCTTGATGGAGTGGCTAATGTGGCTCTGAGTCTGCTGTTCTGTCCTACACACTGATGGCTGCTGGGGAGCCGGGGCCTGTCTGTCACTCGCGTCCCATGACCGTGGGAATAGCGAGATGGTAGGAAATAGTTTTTCCCCCCCCACAAAGTTAAATGTAGACATTTACTGTATTGAACAAGTCCACGTACACTTGTGCCCTGACTGAGATCGGAACCCATAACCTTGTGATCATATTGACCTTATGGTAATGATGTCATAATAACAGAAGTGATCTCATAATAATAATAATGTCATTACAATAGTTGAGAATTAGTCCTAAGATGAATGGCTAGTGGTCCAGCAAACCAAGATGACAGCAAAATGGCAAGAACAGATGAGATAAGACGGGTTGTGTTTTTTAAAAATGCAAATGGGTAAAGGCTCCATAGTTCATATTAATATGACGGCAAACTGGGACTGATTACTCATGAATCTCAAGCTGGGGTGTAAAAGTGTTAAGTTAAGTGCATATCTTTTCGGCGAGGGTGATCCTGGGACTTGCTGTTTTGGGAAAAGAGAGGGGGGGGTGTTGAGTCCGCTCAGCTTGACAGAACACAAAGAAGAAGGCCAGTGAAAGAAGCTGCATTCTCAAGAAGCTGGACACACACAAAACCCACAAAAGTGTCATAACCGAGAGAGAGGAGAAAAGCGGTGGCCTCCTAAATCATCATTGGAAAGTCATTAGAAAGCTGGCGGAGAGAGGCGCACAGATTGCAAGTAGACAACACAAGAAAAGGCCCTTTTCTCCCCTCGGCACAATGACAGTAATGAACTGGAAGGGAATGGGCGGGGCCGTCCAGTGCATTTCCATCATATTGTCCCTGGAGCTCCGCTCCCCCTGCCCCGCCCCCTCTCTCCCGCCCCTCGACATTTATTCGTCACTGTGTTACGATGTGTTAAGAATTTTATTCATGTGTAGTTAACCATTGTCGGAGCGCTGCAACATTTTATCTGTCTGACCCTTACCCCTGGCCATATGTTGACGGAGAGCCCATTTCTGGAGCCGGTGGGAGTGGGGCATCTGGTCCCAGGCTGTTTCCGAGTACTGTACTGCACAGCTCGACGCTGTTTCCGAGTACTGTACTGAACAGCTCGACGCTGTTTCCGAGTACTGTACTGCACAGCTCGACGCTGTTTCCGAGTACTGTACTGCACAGCTCGACGCTGTTTCCGAGTACTGTACTGAACAGCTCGACGCTGTTTCCGAGTACTGCACAGCTCGACGCTGTTTCCGAGTACTGTACTGCACAGCTCGACGCTGTTTCCGAGTACTGTACTGCACAGCTCGACGCTGTTTCCGAGTACTGTACTGCACAGCTCGACGCTGTTTCCGAGTACTGTACTGCACAGCTCGACGCTGTTTCCGAGTACTGTACTGCACAGCTCGACGCTGTTTCCGAGTACTGTACTGCACAGCTCGACGCTGTTTCCGAGTACTGTACTGCACAGCTCGACGCTGTTTCCGAGTACTGTACTGCACAGCTCGACGCTGTTTCCGAGTACTGTACTGAACAGCTCGACGCTGTTTCCGAGTACTGTACTGAACAGCTCGACGCTGTTTCCGAGTACTGTACTGAACAGCTCGACGCTGTTTCCGAGTACTGTACTGAACAGCTCGACGCTGTTTCCGAGTACTGTACTGCACAGCTCGACGCTGTTTCCGAGTACTGTACTGCACAGCTCGACGCTGTTTCCGAGTACTGTACTGAACAGCTCGACGCTGTTTCCGAGTACTGTACTGCACAGCTCGACGCTGTTTCCGAGTACTGTACTGCACAGCTCGACGCTGTTTCCGAGTACTGTACTGCACAGCTCGACGCTGTTTCCGAGTAATGTACTGCACAGCTTGACGCGGTTTCCGAGTACTGTACTGCACAGCTCGACGCTGTTAATTGCAGTCTCTTTTTTTTAAATGTACTTTCTCTTCTGGCATCCCACACCACCCATGCACCCTCCAGTTTTGAAATTCTGCGCTCAACGCCCCTGTTCTCCAGCCCCTCATCGTATGTTTATCCAAATGCAAGGCGTGTCCACCTCAGACAAAGCAAACTGCAACCCTTCAGAATACAGAGAGAGAGAAAGAGAAATGGAGAATTAAAGAGGGCAAAATAAAGACAGAAAAAAGTATGGAATGCGAAGGATAGCAAGAAAAAATAGAGATGGAGGGAGGGGAGAGGGAAGTGGTTTGAATTTGTGTGGACGCCTTATTGGCAGAGGTGGGGGTTGTCTGACCCCAGTGTAACAGTGTGGTGGAGGATTGTAGGGATTGAGGGTGAGCTCAGGGGTTTTGGTGCAAGACGGAGACCTAGCCCTTTGGATTTTGCTTTGTATGAAAATGTGCGAGCGCCTCGACTTGAGGCGCGTTTGAAAACTTGTCATGCAACAGAGTGCGTCTGAAGCCCTCACGGTCCAGTGCGTTCGGATGGGGGATTGAAGTTGGGGGCTTGGTTGTCAGTGCCAGATTCTCAGTTGAGAGCCCCTCCTGGACGTGGAGAGGTGGGATATCTGTACCACCGTGAGTGTGTCAGGGCGTGAGTGTGTGTCAGGGCAGTTTCTCTGGAGAAATTGAAGTGTTGGCAGAAAGATGGGAGGGAGAAATTTGGGGATGAAAGAAACTGCATTCCTTCCTTCTCTTTTTTTTTTTTTTTGGGAGTCAATGGCCGTGAGACCAAGGCCGTGTCTGAATCAGCACTCTTCCACACTGCTGAGTAGCCTTGGTGAGTAGATAGGACGAGAAAGTTATTGAGTAGGCAAAAATCTTTCAAATTTCAGTATACTTGAAACACCCGGATGACACACTTACTTCCGGGGTTCCAGAGTACATTTGGGAGCACACTTCAAGAAGTACACAAACATTTTGGTCACATAAATATGAAGTGAAGCTTTGTTTCAAAAAAAAAATAAAAAAAATAAAAATGAGGCTCAGCTTCGCTGACGTTTCCCTTCAAATACAACAAAAACAACAAGTGACATGGCAGCGCAAGTGTGGGGCACAGGGTTGCCATATCTTGCAAGCGACTTAATTTTTACCCGTGACTGCACTTTGAAAGTATCCCAATTTAGCTGTAAAACCGCGGTTATGGCAACACTGGTGGGACGTCTTTTGACCTGCTTACGACACTTCCACAGTACGTTTGGAAAATAGTATGGCGGATATTTTTTGTGGACTGCTAAACCGTGCGCATTAAACAGCACACTTCTGCCAGTGCCCTGTATGCAGGAGACAGGGCGCAGTACATAGGGCTCTGATTCGGACACAGCCCTAGATCTAAAACGGCAGTCCTGGAGGGACACAGGGTGTGCAGGTTTAACTCCGGTCCTGGACGGCCACAGTGCCTGCAGGTTTATCTCTGGTCCTGGAGGGCCACAGTGCCTGCAGGTTTATCTCTGGTCCTGGACGGCCACAGTGCCTGCAGGTTTATCTCTGGTCCTGGAGGGCCACAGTGCCTGCAGGTTTATCTCTGGTCCTGGAGGGCCACAGTGCCTGCAGGTTTATCTCTGGTCCTGGACAGCCACAGTGCCTGCAGGTTAATCTCTGGTCCTGGACGGCCACAGTGCCTGCAGTTTTAAAGCCAGTCCAGTAGGGCCACTGTGTCTGCAGTCTTTGAGGTTTTCTTTTAATTATCAGCCAGTTTAGGCCTGAGAAACAATGTGTTTGAACTCTCTCGCCAATCAGTGAATTAAAGTAAGCACTTAAGCAGTGAAAGGTACCAAAAACAGCAGTCACTGTGGCTCCCCAGGTCTCGAGTTTAAGAGCTGCTTTTAGAGCTACTGCGAAGTAGAAGTCAGAATGCTCAAACGGCACATTTCATCAGATGGCAAGGCTCGTCGCAACATGTGACTGAGGGGGGAAAAAAATCTAAACATATACAACCTGCCCAATTAACCACAGAGACTCATCTCTGGAACACACGATAATTGTGGCAGAGAAAGCCGAGCAGCCTTTCTGTCTTTATGATGACTGTGATAGTAAAAAATTAAAAAAGTGAGAGAGAGAAAAGTAAACAGAAATAAATAAATAAAAGATGAAAAAGTTCTACTTCTCCAGCTCTGCTTTTAGAGAAATGATCTTTGACAACAAGGCAGCGATTTTCTTGTAGTGGAAGGAACCAGGACTGGAGAAGCCTCAGCCTGAGGAGATGATGTGCGGTGAGAGGCGACGCGTGGCTGGAGGTGTTGGGCCCGGGGAGGGGGGAGTGGCGCAAGCGAGTGCAAATCAGGGAGCTGCAGGCGGTAAACAGGAAGCAGAGGATGTTACGAGGTCTGACAGAACGCCCCCCCCCCCCCAATCACCATGCGAGCAATACCGGTTTCCACGCCGGCACCAACCGTACCCCCGCACTGTCAAACCACACCCACACCCTCTCCAACCACTGCCGTACACGCTCTAACAATACCCACACAGCACTAACACCACCCGCACCATGTCCACTATGTCCATCTACAGCCAAATCTATGTCCTCTAATCGCGTCCGTCTCCAATTACAAACGATACATTACATTACATTACAGGCATTTAGCAGACGCTCTTATCCAGAGCGACTTACACAACTTCTTATTACATGTATCCATTAATACAGCTGGATATATACTGAAGCGATTCAGGTTAAGTACCTTGCTCAAGGGTACAACGGCAGTGTACTAGGGAATCGCACCCGCACCATCTCTAACCGCGCACACGCCCGTTATAGCCACACCTACGCAATCTCAGAGCGCCAATGCAAGAAATTCAGAATGGACAAATCATTCTCTGCACAGAGCTCCGTGTGCGGCCATCCAGGGGAAAGTAAGCACGCTACCCACAGGAAACGACATCAGAAAGCGCTAAGCAGGCAGGCTTCCTCCTTTGTACTGGAAATCTGAGCAGATTTAAAATAAGAAGTGTAATATTTACTGCGCCCCAAAAATAGCTTGGGCAGCTTTTGTGAAACGCTTGCAGTGGAGCCTCTGCCTGAGCCGTTTGGATCAGAGGAAAGGACTTACAAGGAAAACACTGGAGGGGAGAAACCATGGTCCTTCTGTGCAAATAAACCAAAGCAGGGGTGTGCTAATGAGGGAAGCAGGAAGGCTAGGAGCTTTTTTTTTATGGTGTAAGGAAAAAATAAATACACGGCCAAGGGTGGTCAATCAATATCCTTCCTCAACTCTCCTATGTCCGTCACATTGATTATGTGATTTCCGCTGGAAACCGTTCCTGCAGGACAGCCGGGCCGCTTTGCATTGTGGGTAGGGGTTGAAAGGTTCCTCTCTGGAAAAAAAGTGCGATCCTCTCAGGTGCTGAGGATTGTAGAACGCAAGAAATATTAAACCACAATTTCCTCGGCGCAAACGACTTAAAACAAAAGTCCCGCTGCTCTGCTACCTCTGAGTTGCTGAACGCATTCATAAGACCCAGCGAGTGCTACTAGCAGGAGCACAGAGAGATATCTGTTTATAAATGATGGATTGCAGTAAGGCCGGTACACAATTTCCCTGTTGTAGAAAATAATAGAATAGGTCCTCATGGTGATAACATTTGTCCTTTTTTGTACAGGCTTTTGAAAGGACGGCACGCATAGCCAAGGACACGGCGCACAGGAAGAGCCTTAATTTTCAGCTGGAATTAAATATTCATTGTATTTGTGAGAGGAGGTTCATTTCAATTTTATGGCTCCAGATTTTTCAAGTCATTGGGCAACATAGCTCACAGAGAGAAAGCCTGCAAAGCAAAAAAAGTCATTATTTCTTTGAACAGCAGTGCATAAAGTGTGAGTTTTAACATATCAAAAACCCATCTCTTTGTCATTTGTCTAGACAATGTTTCTGTTGCTTGTCTGGATGGACTTTCAATAGAAACATTGACCATCAATTTCAGCTGTGTATTTCCATTTATTTATCCTGGTTTTCCACTTCATACTTAGATAATGCATTCATCTATGAATTCTATAAGTTCAATACCCATTTCTTTCATGTCCCTGGTATGTGAAAGATTTGTTTAATCCCTTCCTTGCAACCCATATAGGGAATTTATGGCCAGAGCATGCTGGGAAATGCTGGCATTGTGCGTTTAAATCCAGAGAATTCTATGCAGGTTCTGTGCAGTCTGGTTCTGTAATACTGGCCTCAGTGGTGTGTGGTCTTCAAACTGAGGATGCAGAAATACTCTGACATACTCACAGACATACTCTAAGTTAGTGCTAATGTAATCCACATCAAAATGGGAAAATAGGGATGAGAATTCTGTCTTGTGTTAATTATTTATTCACTTAAATTATGCCAAAATCAAACACTCTAACAAGCCCCTAGGAGATGACCCACTTCCCATTATACACACACACACACAAAGAAACACAGGTAAAGACACACACATTCTCTCGCTCTCACACACACACACAAGCACATGCTGACACACACATTCTCTCTCACACACACTCACACTCACACACACACAGAAGCATGGGTGCAGGCGCACTCACACACAACCACACACCACACACACACACACACACACGCACGCACGGGTGCAGGCACGCACACGCTCCCCATTAGGCCTGTGTATAATGTGTTCACAGCCTGCTCTTTTGAGGCCAGAGGGGGAAAGGCAAGACTCCGGTCTTAGAGACGCAGTCAGCGTGGAGCGGCCGTGTCGCCATGACAGCCCTAACCCTTGTGCCCGTCTGTCTCTCCCCTCCTCACATGGAAATGAGACTTTTCCATCACATCTCCGCTGATCTCTGGCTTAAATACCTCGGAGCAAAAAAATAAAAAATAAACCCTGCATTGTCTGGCCTGTTAACAAATTCTGCTCCTGACAACTGTTCAATTATTAAATGGGAGGCAAAGAATAAAGCCTTTGTTCATTTGGCAAATAGACGATAACACTTCGGGGGGAAATGGAATTAGAGTTCCACGCTAAGAATATTATCTGATTAATCATTTGTGCAGGCCCCAAAATGTTATAATCCATGTACCCAATTATATTGGAAGAGCAAACAGTTAATCCCTAATTACTGTTGAATTGACCATCATGCTCTGTCTATTGTGCTGCTATTACTGTTCAAATTGGACATGAGAATTCTGAACTCAAACTGGTCTGATTGTCTGTCTTTACAGAAAATTAGACCGTAAACATTCATTTTATTTCCCAAATCATACATTTGTGTTTGACAGTGTGAGAGAACTCGACCCACCTCACATGTGCGGCTGGAAGAAAAATTCAACTGATTTAATCTAATTCCACCTCTTAAAATGCTACTAATATCAGGATGTGAAATTAACTCCATACTTTAAAAAAATCAATTAAGCTTGGCTGCACACCACGGAACGCAGAGAGGGCACCGGGGAGATTACAGCGGAGCTGAAGTGGAAATTTCTTAGACTGAGACAATTAATTACTGAAGTCTCCAAGAAAGCACCCTCCAAAGAGCTGGAGAGGACAGAAGAGCTCTTAGGATGTTTCACAAAAGGCTTCGTTTTATCTGCTCTTGTTCCCAGAAAGCATAGAGATGTGCTACGTTTTTCGGGAGAGTTAATTTACTTTAAGAGAGCCCCTTTGAAATAACTGCCTTTCAAAAAAAAAAAAAAAAACTGGAGTGATTAACCCCTTCTACCCTGCGCAAACACTTTCGGCCCCTACAGCGGTGCCGAATTTGGAGGGGGAGGGGGGGTGGTTTGGGGGTGAAATTAAATATTAGAACATAGGATTAATGACTTTCTTTCTCCAAGAGAGCTATAAGCCTGCAGAGGTACAGTTATTTAAAGTGTTGAATGGGTTGATTATTAGGTTCTGGAGGTGTAGTTACAGTAATTGTGCAGGGATGGGGTGGCCTGGCTCCTGCGGCCCAATGTGAGATATTTTCATTGTGCCCGAAATCCCGAGCGGCACAACGAGGCAAAGTCTATATCGCCAACCACGCTGGACCGGTTACGCGCCCCGCGTGATTCGTGGCCCCCAAAACAATCCGTGGTCACGTTCACTGAGCATTGCACCAAAACGCCTTCAGAACCAGTGTCCCTCGCTGCTGATCTCTGCCTTTCTCTCAACTTTGGGTTTTGTGGGACAAAAACTAAAATTATTGCATGGCATATCCAAGAAGGGCTTACAATAAATTAAATTGCATAGCTACGTATTGGACCCAGCGAAGCATTCTCTCTCATTTAGCCAATGTACACTATTTTGAACGTAAAGTTATCGTCATGAAGCAATTATGTTGTTTTGGATAGCTATTGTAAACATTAATGTAATAGGTCTATCTTGAAGAAACACAGGCGCACGCACACACATGCTCCCCATTAGGCCTGTGTATGATATGTTCACAGCCTGCTCTTTTGAGGCCAGAGGGGGAAAGGCAAGACTCTGGTCTTAGAGATGCAGTCAGCGTGGAGCGTCCGTGTCGCCATGACAGCCCTACCCCTTGTGCCCGTCTGCCTCTCCCCTCCTCACATGGAAATAGACCCATCTTGTTTTAATTCCCGCAACGATTTGTCTTGCCACTTTCAGGCGGAAGGATGATTTTATTTGATTTGACTCACACTTTGTACTGATAGGCTACAGTGTATTGCCTGTTCCCCTCATGTTTCTCTACAGATTTGGGATGTAGGTATCAGTAGATTTTGTTTTCCTCTGACCACTTTTTGACCCCAATCACCTCCAATTAATAAACCTAATTGATCGGCTTCAATGAGCTTGTGGTATTAGAAGATAAGATAAACAGCTGTAATCCTCTGTTATTTACTACTATTTAATTCAAATTGTTGTTGTTATAAACCCCTTTGTTTCAATTGTATTAGCGTGTAATCCTGAAGTCAATTAATTACATGGGTCTCAACACATTTTCATTAAAACATTAAAGGAATGAGTGTATTGTGTTGGTTAGGGTTCTTACGCAGCGTAAAATGACGGATGAGATTACTGTACTCTGATTATAGTGTCCATTGCTACAATCTATTAAGAGATTGTTCGAAATAGCCTATTTGGCCGGTTTCTGATAATGCATGCTTACTTAGCCTAAATATAGTAGCTTACATTAAAATATCAGCAGGCTGATTTAATTAACCATTCAATATAGACTGTTTGAGGTCTCCTCACAAGAGACTGGCTGTCTCATTTAATAGTAAGCTGTTTCATAGAGCAAGTAAGGGATTCAATCGACTGAAGACAAGCCGCAGACAGCAGCTAGTAACTGTGTTTACTTAGGGAGACACATTTCAAAAAGACGCTGCTTAGTTACGCACCTGTTCGAGAGAATATGCCAATTATGTACAGTTTAAAAAAAATAATAAAGACTCATTTTTCTCTTTCTTGAAATGAAGATTGGTTTAGGTATAATCGACTCGATCACAGTGACTGCATAAAATGTGTTGTGTAATTTCTTTCTCTCTGTCGCCATCATGTGTTGGAATGTTACGCGAATCACTGTTCTGGATTCTTTACAAACGGAATATAGCCGAATGTTTTACTTCTTCGATGCTACTGCTAATCAACCCGATTTCACACAACTCCACAGTGCACTTGCAATTATTACAGCGTCTGCCAGGAATATTCGGAGAACGTAGCCTATTTGGAAATAGTAATAAAATATGTGTAGTCTAGGCTATTGTTTCGTTTGTCAGTGGAAGGAAAAGGCGGTAAAATGGAGTAGCCTCTATTTTAGGGATACTCTGCAAATAATGTGCATATGCAGTAGGCTCGTTTCTGTCAGGTCTCACGGGCTTGAATTGCATTGTTTAAAACCCTCAACAAATACAAAAAAGACAAGACTTATGCTGAATAACCAAGGGATAAAAACAGCACAGATTGTTCGTATGTACAACATTACACGAAATAGCTGTTCATATTCCAAATAAGAATACAAATTTTCACCTGACGGGAGAGGTTTGCTAACACCTCCACAGTTTCCTGTTGGTTTATGTGATAAAAACCTGGTCGCGAATGGGCATGGTGGTGGAGCTCTGAGCATGAAGCAGGGCGCTGATCAAACAGGTAGGCTATTCCACTGGCACGGTTCCAGTTAGGCTACCTGCATTCCGGGAGTGGGGCGCTCGAACCATCAAACAATAATATGGGGGAAATGCGTGCTGGAAGGCACAGTTGAAATATGTAATTAACTAAAAAAACGAAAGGTAGGCTATAGCATACATTTTGCGCACGGTTAAAAAGCAGAAAAATAAAATAATTATATAACTTGTAGGAACTATTGCGTGTCTAAAGCGAACAGAATAAACCAACAGGAACAGCACATCAAATCAAAGCTGTCAGCGCCTTCCCGCCTGCCCACTAAGTCGTTAGACTAAAGGGGAATTTGAAGCATTACGCATTCCACACAATAGTTATTTTTAGTTAGTCTAAACTTGCAAGGAGGGTAGGATTGAAATAATAAGTAATACATTCCCGCTTTTACGTAAACTAGTAACCTAGACTATGCCATTTTGTAATATCTAAATTATGGGGAAAGAGTTTTAGGCTTAAGTGTTCACGATGTGTTGATTTGGGGAGCGAGGACATACAAATTATTGTCTTAAAATGTATTCATTTTTGCACCGTGAAGTATAATGAACTTAACTTGAATGAAACCATTCAGCAGAATATTATACAAATGATAAGCAGGCCTAGTACAAAATAAGCTGTGCGAAATATTTACATATTTATGAAGGTAAGATTGAGTTCAGAAAGGACCTTCTCATCGCTTTTGTGTCAGCTTTGCTATGCTTTGTGGAAGATTAATAGGCGGTCAAATCGTAATATCTCTGCGTGTTCGGAATGACGTCAATGAGAACTTTCAAGTTTGTATTCATTTGATTAAGAATGATTTCATTGTAATAAATTAATATGGTGTTTCTGCTCTCATATGACAATTTAGACTTTGATGTGAATCTAATCAACACTTCTAAGTAGGCTATGTTTGAATTTGAATACTGAAATATTGTTTTCCTGACTGCTCGCCTCAAAAGAACAAAGAGAAGATAAATTCCGCTGGAATCCTACAGGTGTCGCTCCGTTCCTAATATACGTACTTGATAGGTGCTTACGGTGAACCAAGGAAGTATTTCGGCATCCTACATATAGATATGTGAAACAGACAATGGACGTGGGGTATTGGATTAATGTAATCACAAATATACGCAGCAGAGTCGAGAGAGACCCGATCTTTTCCTTTAGGAAAGCCCACTGGAACTCTCTGCGAAGACCAATTACACACTTTGAATCAGAATGTATACACATTTGTATATAGCAGTGGAAAAAATAGGATTTAAAAATACAAACTTCCTTGGACCTACCTTTCTTGACTGACATGCAGTTTTGAGGTCGACCAGATACAGTCGCTGGTTCAGTCTTGTATTGTTTTGCATTGGATTGTATTAAATTATGTTGACTGCAGTAAGTTAATGGTGACGATTTAGGTCAAATCAGACAACACAGTTCTTCTATCCACGTTCAGTTGCTATATGACCGTATAGCATGTATGACCATGTATGTGAATCATTTACAGTAGTGATAATCCAAAGGGGAATAAATTAAAAATGCATCTACATAAGATACAAAAATACTCAAACGTGAAGATTATAGGTTTCATTTTAAGTCATCTAAAAGTTGTGCATTTATTGTTTGTGACATAATGTGATGGAACAGAACAGCAGTAGCAGCAACATAATTCCCCCCCCCCCCATTTTTTTCAAACACACAGAGAAGATTTCAGCTCAGTGACTATGAGGAGGGTCCATTTCTCAGTCACTATATTGGACAGGAGTGAGTGAACCTTGAGATGGGTGGCTGGATGCTCTCTGTGAAGGGGGCACTGGACTGCACAATGGGGTGATGTGGGGGTGGGGGTGGGGGTCTGCATGGAGGTGGCAGAGCGTGATTTATTTCCGAATGCTAACGTGTCTTTTGATCTTCTGTCAATATTAACATTTGGCAAATTTGGCGTTGCTTGTTAATTTCAGTCCCTTGTTTGCTTCAGCCATTTGAGATCTACCTAAAAAAAAAAAACTCAATAACTAAACTAAATATAACACAAAATAAAAATGTCATACTAAGTTGTGCTGCGTGTACTTTCACCACAATATATCCACTGAGAACAAATAAAGGAGATTGTTGGCATTTTTTGGCAAATGCATTAGAAAATACCTTAATTTTTTATGTAAAAATAATTTATATTTTACAGAATTTCTTATGCATTTTATTACAAAAATGGGTCACGCTGTACAATTGTTTCAAGCTTGCCTTCACACACAAAAAGGCCAATGGCTGAACAGATATTCTAGAGCACTGTTATTCAAATCACGGTCCTCGAGGGCCGAGAACTACTGGTTTTCCACCCTCCCTTTACCTGGGAGTCAGGTGTGAAGACAGTCTGGACAATCAATAGTACTAATATAGTGTTATATATATATAATATAATGTTCATTTTTAACGCTAAAAGTGTATCCTAACTGAACTGCTATCTTCATCCTAAGTGCAGAATGAAGATGGCGGTATCCAGAGTGATGTGTTCCCTGGGAGTAGCGCTGCACACTGCACCTTCGCCAGCTCTGTGTCTTAGCACCTAAGCTTAGCGCTGGAGGTGTTAGTGCCTGCGGGACCCTGGGTCATCTCAGCATCTGCTCCACAGACCATTTGTCAGGGTTTGAGCTTCTTCTCTGGCGTTCAGACAGGCCCCAAATGGCTTAAATTAAACGTCACCTTTGCATTTTGCAACTGGCCTCATGTCCCCTCAGGGGTGAAACAGACACCTCTGTGGAGTTATAAGGGAGCAATTTGGGTGGGGGGGGGGGTTATTGGGTGTGTGTGTTAGGGCTCAGGCGGGCAGATGGGGGGGATGGGAAGGAGGGGGGGGGGCTTGTAGGGAGGTCATAAAGAAGTACAGAGGCACGGCCTGAAAGCAAATGGACTGAGTTGCCATGGTTATGCTTCATTTAAAAAAAATTTTTTAAATAAAGTCCCAGAGAATAATATAACCTTTCTAATCAGACTGGCCAGCATTCCCTTGCCTCGAGGCATTTACTGTTGTAATTTGCCAGAGCACACTGCTGCACACACACAGGCTAGTCTACTGATTTCTCCAGTGCAGAGAACGCACTCTGCAAGGCCCCCGTATTAATTTCGTTGTTCCAACGGTAATCCAAAACACAGAAATAAATGTAAGATACTTGTCTGTAAAGATATTTCTTTTGGGGAATATTTTCGAGTAGCATCTCAGGTTTGAAAACGGTCACACTCTTTGGGCAGATTGCAGAAGGTTGAAAGTTTCGACCAGACTGCACATTTCAAGTCTCAGGCAACGAGGACCAATCTTATGCACACATTTCACCCGTGCTGCGGTTTCAGCGTTTTTATAATAGGCTACTAATTTAGCATAATTGTAAAACCTAAGTTGGCGAAATTATTATTATTATTTTTTTTAAACAAAATGCATTATCTGTAGCCTACCGACCTCACAACAGAAATTCGCTAAATCTTATGCAACTCGATTTTCTAAATCGAACTGCGTGGCCTGTGCTTATAAACGGACACTGGACAAACATAGTTGAAGACAGTTAAACAGTTTTTAATTTGAATCTGGATGGAGTTAATGTGATCCCCACGGCTGGGGGTTCCCGGCATCTTCCTCTTTAATTAAATACATTTTAACACCAGGCCAGATGGTCCATCCTCTGCCTTTAATGCTCTTAATGCCGCCACACACGTCTATAAGCTGGGATCTCCAGCGATCAACGGCCCTAAGTGACAAACAAGCCCATCAATTCTGGCTAACAATTAAGAGCCCAGTTTATGACTTAGAAACATCCCCCGCTGTCTAGCTTCATATTTCCATAAGTCATCCATAAAGTGCAATTTGATCCGATCTTTAAACGGAAAATGGTAGCATATTTGCCCGCAAACACTATATTTTAAAACAAATCGCAGCACACGGCTCTTCTGAGATTAAAAAAATATATATATATTTTAAAATGTCATGCATGTATGTAGCCTATATGTATGTAGGCCTACCTATTTATTATGACATAGCCTACATTCCCATTTTTTGCATGTTAATCATAACCTTTTAAACACTGGCGAATTCAATCATTTTGTATCTCCAATGATAGCCTATACACTTTAGACTGTGAGCAAGTAATAAAGTGCACATTAAAACTTAAGTAGCTTTGATTTCATCTTAACACACGAGATAAGATTGCACCCCTATGAGCTTCTTAGATGCAAACAACTCATTCCGTCGAATTGTTTGGCATTAATTATCCATCAAAGGGCCTGGCATTTAACAGGCCATGGATCCGCTCTCTTAGTCTGTATAAACCTGTCTTCATGGACCGGATTATTAATGTGGCACTTTTACTCGTGTCTCATCCCGTTGTGAGCTCACGTGTAGCTACTGCACTTCTGTACAATCCAAAAAGGGCACAACACCTGTTTACGGTCTTCTGGAACACAAGTCTGTTTTAATAGACTTTTTAGATCTGTTGGGGCTTCTTCTTTTTTTTTTATGGGAGAAAACTTTATTTTGAATACCCTCGGGTAAACGGATACTGAGTAAGAGAACAGTATTTAAAATTGTGTGATCAGGAATGGCTTGAGGGGGCAACCTCTTTTTTTTACATGCATAAACATTAACATGAAGCAAGATTTTGAAAGAAAACAAATGACACAAGTGCAACAGTGAGGCTGTGTCCGAAATAGCTTCCTATTCACTATATAGTGCACTATTTAGGGTATCGGCCATTTTGTAGAGTGTCTTAATTGAAAATGTCAAATTTTACACCCTAAATAGTTCACTCAATATCCCCCACAATGCACGACAAAATGTAGGGTACAAACGATGTACACTACATCACCGGAGACATTTTATTTTATTTATTTTTTATTTTTTTTGTTGGGGCTTCTTGATTAGATTTTATTAACTTCGTAGATCCGCTTGAATATAAAGAAAGAAATAGTGTCACCGTATAGCATAGCCTACTGAAATGTTTTAATGGCATACAGTGCCCTCCATAATGTTTGGGACAAAGACATATTTTTTCTTGATTTGGCTCTGTATTCCACAATTTTAGATTTGTAATCAAACTATTCACACGTGGCTAAAGTGTAGATTCTGTGCTTTTATTTAAGGGTTTTTACCCGTGTCTCATCCCGTTGTAAGCTACTGCACTTCTATACACATTTTGGTTTTCACCTTGTAGAAATTACAGCACTTCATAGCCCCCCATTTCAGGGCACCATAATGTTTAGGACATATAAATGTTCTGTAAATGAAAGTAGTACTTTGTTGCATATCCTTTGCATGCAATGACTGCTTGATGTCTGTGACCCAGAGACATCACCAGGTGCTGATTATCTTCTCTGGTGATGCCAGGCCTGTACTGCAGCCATGCTCAATTGGATTCAGATCGGGTGTCTGACTTGTCCAGTCAAGAGTTTTCCAGATTTTGGCTTTAAAAAGAATTTGTTGCTTTAGCAGTATGGTTGGAATCGTTGTCTTGCCGTAGGACGACGCGCCGTCCAATGAGTTTGGAGGCATTTACTTGAATTTGAGCAGACTTCATTATTAATCTACTGCTGATATCAGCAGTTACATCATCAATGAAAACCAGTGAGCCAGCACCTGTGGCAGCCATACAAGCCCAAGCCATAACACCCCCACTATGTTTCACAGATGAGGTGGTATGCTGGATCTTGGGTAGTGCCTTTTGGCCTCCATATTTTTCTAGTGCCATCACTCTGATACAAGTGCATCTTGGTCTCATCTGTCCACAAGACCTTTTTTTCAGAACTCTGCAGGCTCTTTTTGGTACTTTTTAGCACACTGTAACCTGGCCGTCCTGTTTTTGCGGCAAACTAGTGGTTTGCATCTTGCAGTGTAGTCTCTGTACTTCCGTTTGTGGAGTCTTCTGCAGCCAGTAATCACTGACACGTCCACGCCTGCCTCCTGAAAAGTGTTTCTGATCTGTCGGACAGGTGTTTGGGGGTTTTCCTTCATTATGCTGTGAATTCTTTGGTCATCAACTGTATAGGTCTTCCTATAGCCTACCAGGCCCTTTTCAATGACTGAGGTCACCGCCAGTGCTCCGTTTCTTCTTAGGGATGTTCCAAACAGTTGATTTTTTAGCAAGCATACAGTTTGACTGTAACAGTCTCTGACTGTTTTTTTCTTATTTCTCAGCCTCATAATGGCTTCCTTGAATTTCATTGGGACAACTATAGTCATCAGGTTGACAAATGGCAATAACAGACTCCAAAGGCAATCAAAAGCCTAGAAGACACGATACTGAAAGCTCTCTTATACCTGCACTAAGGAAGCATTGAAGACGTCTGACTAACCAGAAACACCCGTGAAGCCATTTTACCCAAAAAGTACCCTTAAAAAAAAAAAACGGAGAATCTGCACTTTAACCACATGTGATTTGTTCGATTACAAATCAAAAAATGTGCAGTGCAAAGCCAAATCGAAAAAATATATGTATTTGTCCCGAAAATTATGGAGGGCACTGTAGATATTTGCTACTTCAAAGCTTCAAACAAAGCTACATTTAAACCAACGCATTCAATGGCTAATTCTACAGTAGCGACTGAGACGCACATTATAGGCTACCTACGTATAAAGACAAGTAAAATAAGTAAAGTTTATTTATGCGTGGCACTTAAAATAAAACATCGTATCACTAAATATTTAGATAATGCGATATATTACAAATGTGGAAATATTTGGAACTGTAGGCCTAGTAAAGATCACCAACTGACAGTTATGTAAAAACGAATTGCTATATAAGCCTATAGCCTACAACTATCACTTATAAAACACATTTACTTTTTATCACTATGCTTAATGCTTCCATACGTTATATGCTCTTACATTAGTTTAATATGGCCTGTAGACTCGATTTAAAACAGCCTTTATTCGTGAGTAATTTTTGTCTTCCCATGGGTATGGATTTACATTTGGATATAGATCTTCGCCCACAGTTATCATAACTGACACATTTGTTAACCTTTGTTTTATCAACACTGCCGTACAATCTCCATTTGGACCGCTGATCAAGAACCAAACTGACCTGATCCCGGAGGCTGTTATCTTCCTCTGAGATTAAAGCAACATAGCGAAAACGGATTGATAGCCTATACACACTCCATGGGCCTATTATAGTGACCATGTTCCACTAGCGAACAATTACTAGCCATTAAATTCAGCCTGAACCGAAAGCAGGACACCAACTTCAGCAAAGAGCCAAGGAGCTCACAAATAATGGATCAGAGATTCCTTTGTCTTTGTTCAAGGGATTTTGGACGTTTATTTCAATGGTACTTTACGCTGCGTGAGGCGACATTCTAACCGCGGATTTAGGTTTTTTCCCGAGTACCATATGGTAACAGGTTGGAGTCGGCAGTACTGAAGCAATTCACCCGAGACAAGATCCTTTCTACAATTTAAAATCAAGTAGCCTACTTGATAATGAAACCCCAGGCGGAGTTTGAAACGGACAGGATCAAACGCGGCCCAGGGTCGTCCAACAGAGCACATTGAAGCATGGAAATCCCTACAGACCTTATCCGTGCATAGGGCCGCTTGTAGGCTACACTTTATGTCTGCTCCCGTGCTCTGAAAAAGTATGCAGTTGCGCCTGTAACTACAAACCAATAATGGGCTTGTCGTTTGATTTCAATACAGCATAATAAAGATTTGAGGGTCGTCTAAGTCGAATTATTTTTTCCAATTTAGGACTGTGTTCTAAAAGAAAAGTAAGCAACCTGGCAAGCAATAGTTTTAATTGGTATTCATGCGGCGACATCGAGATTAGGCTTCTTTGTTTTGATGAGCGGGGACTCAACATTGGCCTTTCACAGACGCGGTGATATAAACAACAAACTTAAAACGTGTAATTGGCTAGTAGCTATAGTTAGCCACAACATGTGTTTCTCACTCTGCAGTTTTGCTGATATTATTTACAGTGCTCTCCAGAATGATTGGCACCCTCAATTAATGCTGGATAACATTAACTATTATTTTTGAAATGTTTTCTCTACTGTCAAACTCTCAAAATCTCAAACACAAAATGTAGCCTATTTCACAATTATTGACAAACCCTGCATTTAAAAACGTATGCAGCCTCCCGTTGCCAAGATAATGGCACTGAGTCTTCTCTTTGAGACCATTCCTCCATACAAAATCTTTCCAGATCCTTGGTCCTCGCCTGTGGACTCTCTTCAGCTCACTGCAGAGGTTTTCAATAGGGTTCAGGTTAGGGGACAATGATGGCCATTGCAAAATGTGGTCAGTCAACCATTTATATATAGATTTGGATGTGTGATTTGGATCATTGTCCTGGAACATCTGACCACCAACCCACTTTTAGCCTCCTGGCAGAGGCAGCCAGACTTTGATCTAATATCTCATGGTATTTGATGGCGTCTGTGATGCCATGTATCCTAACAAGGTTCTCACGCAGGGCCTTAGAAAGTAAAACAGCCCCACAACATAACAGACCCATAACCATAATTCACAGTGGGGATTAGGTTCTTTTCTGCATGACCACGCAGCTCTTTTCCACCAAACCCGCCTCTGGTGTTTGTTTCCCAAAAAGCTCTACTGTTTTCATTTTCAGATGTTTAGTTATTTTTTTTAATAGCCATTTTTATGAAGCCATGATTTACGAAGGTCTCATTTTATTTGTGTGTTCTCTGATCTTCACCTGTTGATGGATGACTAAAGGATTTTGGCCTGTGTGTCATCTCATATTTATACCCAGTGAAACAAGAAGTTATGGATGAGCACTTAAGAGTTCCTAAAAACTCAGGTGTGCGTATGAAAGTAAAATATGAATGGGGATATACGTCAATTAGATGTTGTTCACAACAATATATGGGTGCCAATAATTTGTGTTTTTGAGAAAAATGTTACTTTAAATAAATAAATAAATTGATAAATATCAAACACATTTCAAAGACCAATAATTTTTGAGGTCACTGTATATTAATTCCATCTCTTAAGCTGTTTGCTGTCCTGGTTAAAAAGAACCTACTGCAGCAAGAAGCCTGTGAAAATGAGATCCAATCATGAGTCATAATGTGACAATGTGACAAAAAAACTGTAATACCCACCCTCTTGTATACGTTGCCTACATTGCCTACGTGCGAAAGAGCACTTAGGCAATTCAAAACCATTAAGCCTCTACTCAGAACGTGCTGGCATCCATTACACTTTTCCCGTTTGTAATTAGTCAGATTGTGTCACCTATAATTGGAATAAGGAACTTGCGTCTGCCCTCCCAAGCGGCTCGGCTATAAAAACAGATTTAGCACAAACCTGTTGAAGAGGTAACACCTCAACCCTATGCGGGAAAACCTCCCACCCATTTGTTTATAAACAAGAAACCGTATGCCATATCGTGTTTATTGGATAGCCTGTCAAACAAATGACGACAAGTGGCAAACGGTACGCTCTCAAGTGGTTAAATTAAGCTCGACTCGTGAAAAATGTTTTTTTAAAAAGTTGAATTTAACAGAAAAGAACAAAATAAATAAATTCTGAATTGTGATTCCCCTGCCAGTTAAAGAAAAATGCTTAAACGACCAGCAGCACTTCTGCAGTTGACTAATTCTATTGGATAAAAAACGAACAGGCTAAACGACGTAGTGACTAGATCATAAAAGCCAGGTCGGGCACATTCGGTGCATGCTGTTCCATCACTTTCATGGAAACTAAGCGTTTAGTTGACGTATTTTGAGCAGTTTAACACATATTGGTACTTGAGCTGCTAGTGGCAGATATTCTAATTTATTATGCTAATTTCAGTCCCGCCTCTTTGCAACCCACAGAGCTACGAGTCTCTATCTAATCCTTTACAATGACCAGGCAACTCGTGTGCCACGGTGTGTGCAGATTATTTTTAATTCAGGTTACTTGATCATTAACGACTCTATTAAACCCGCGCCTCGCGATTGATTTTATAGCTATATACAGTGCCCTCCACTATTATTGGCACCCCTGGTAAAGATGAGTAAAAAGGGTTATAAAAAAAAACACGTTTGTGAATTTTGCTTAATCTCACCACAAAAAAAAAGAAAAAAATCCAACCTTTAATTGAAGCAAATTTATTATGAGAAAGAAAAATCCCTCATCAAGAAATAATTATTTTTAACAAAACCACATGTGCCACAATTATTGGCACCCCTGCATTTATATATAGAATAAAGTAAAAAATATATATATTTGGTCGCATATCCTTTGCATGCCATGGCTTCCTGATGTCTGTGACCCAACAACATCAAAAGACTCTTGATATCTTATTTTCTGGTACTCTTACAAGCGATACTATAACATCTCTGCATTTGAATGGATCTCTATGGGAATTGGGGGGTGGGACTAGATTTAACTGTAAATTATGCTGGAACAGTATGGAATACATGGTTTGTAAAATGGCTTTAAGTCATCAAGGGTCTGAGGTATCAAACAAGCCTCAAACCATCACTCTGCTGCCAGATATGCAGTAGATATGGATGGATCACTTGAAGGGTTGTTTCTCCTGACAAATTTTTCTATTCAACTCTATGGAAAAATAAGTCGGGAGATGAAACCCTTCAAGTTATCCATCCATATCTACTGTATTTCTGGCAGCAGAGTGATGGTTTGAGGCTGTGACCTGTGACGTCAGACCTGTGATGACTTATAGCCATTTAGCCAACTATGTGTTCCATACTGTTCCAGTGTAATTTACAGCTAAATCGAGTCCCACCCCCCAATTCTCATAGAGATCCATTCAAATGCAAAGACCTTATGGTATCGATTGTAAGAGTACCAAAAAATAAGATATCAAGAGTCTTTTGATGTTGTTGGGTCACAGACATCAGGAAGTCATGGCATGCGAAGGATATGTGACCAAATATTTAAAATGATTACTTAATTCTATATAAAAATGCAGGGGTGCCAATAATTGTGACACACATAGTTTTGTTAAAAATAATTATTGATTTTTCTCATAATTTTAATTTACTTCAATTAAAGGTTTGTTTTTTTCTCATTTTTCCAGTGTGAGATTAAGCTAATTCACCAAACGGTGAATTTATTATAACCCTTTTTACTCATCTTTACCAGGGGTGCCAATCATAGTGGAGGGCACTGTATATATTAAGCATAATGTATCAGTCTTGAGTTCTGTATTTCCTAGACGTTCTGAACAATGTAATGATGAAGGTAATTTCCCCACAATTTGTCGGCTCATTTTTGGTCTGGTCCTCTGATCAATAAATCCAGAAAATGGTGTGCACTTCAATGCATATAGGCCTACTTCGGAAATCAATTTTGTCTTGTGGCTTAAATTCACTCCAGTGGTTATTTAGGCTAAATGAGCTTCATTTGACACTTCTATTTATACTTTAGATGTTGTAATCACTGTAAAACGTTCGGTATTAATTTAACTGTAACAGGGTTTAGGCCTGTATGAGTCAAAAAATCTCTGTCAGAAATGATTTAACACTGACCATTTTGTTCTGGGACTCTTTAGGGATTGTATGCAAGAAGGAGCCTGTTAATGTAGAATAATAGTGATAATAAACAACAGTTGTTTGAAGGCGCAATGTATATTAGAAATCGTTCGCAGCCCATCAAAGGACATTTGTCTATTGAGATGAAGTATACCATGCGAAAATAACGTTAACGAGCTCCTAATGTGTTAGTGGATTTATGAGTCTGTTTATAGCCTAAATTGCATTGACTACAACCTAACCAGAATTCCAATGCATAAAGATGGCTTTGCGAAAAGTTAACATTGCAGAAAAAATGCAGTATTAAAATGGCTTTCGAACAGAAAGGTAAATATTTTAATGTTCCACCATTTAACGTGACCATTTGTAACAAATTTAAACCCTTTTGCCGTTCGCAGAGAAAGACTATCTGTACCAACTGGGTGCCGTTTGGCAGATCAACAGAAGATCATTGGTCAACAGACGAACTGATTTGCATAGAGCACGTGTTAAATCCACCTACAGTTCTACAAACAGGTCTGTGGAGGTCAGACTGAAGTTTGGGACAGCTAGGCATTGCTAGGTAAACGTGACTTCAGATTCTTTCCTATTTTATGCAGCCTATTACACGCATTCAACATGTTTGAACATGTAATACAGAGTACATGCGCCATATTATGTATTGTAATATACACAGTGGAAAGTACTACGACTACGAAATACTATACATACGAAGAGGATTCGCCTGGCACCGAGATAGGTAATCTGTCTCAGGATTTGAGGATCGACCCGGCCGAAGACCCACAGACAAATTTTCGCTTTATGCAGAAGCCAAACTCATCTCTCGTTCATATGAGACAGAATGATGGACTTTTAACAGTTGGGGAGATCATTGACCGGGAGCAGTTGTGTCCTCGCTCACCCCAGTGCCTGGTCACGTTTGACATTGTCGCCTTTGCTAAGGAAAAGTTCCAGTTGATTCACGTGGAGATCGAGGTGAAAGACATCAATGATAACTCCCCAAAATTCCCACAAAACGAGACCTATTTGGATATTTCGGAAAATATGGCTGTGGGCTCGCGGTTCCCTTTGGACGTCGCGCTCGACCAGGATGTGGGGAGTAACTACATCCAAAGTTACCAGATTTCTTTAAACGGCTACTTTGGAATCGAGGTGCGGGAAGCGGACGACGGGATTAAACACGCCGAACTGGTTTTAATGAAAAGTTTGGACAGGGAAGCAGAGGATTTTTACACACTTCAGGTGACGGCTATGGATGGGGGGAGTCCCCATAGGACGGGGTCAATGACCGTTCATATCAGAGTGTTAGATTTCAACGACAACAGTCCGACATTCGAGCTTAATTCACTAAAGGTGGAGCTTTATGAGGACGCGCCAGTGGGGTTTCTTATTCTTAAGGTACACGCCTTCGACCCGGACGATGGTATTAATGGTGAGGTGGTGTACGCCTTTGTAGAAGAGTCACTGGACGAGGTAAAGCAGATGTTTCAAATAGACCCGTTTTCTGGCTCCGTAACTCTGAAGGCTTTGGTCGATTATGAGACAAAGAGGTCCCATCAACTAAACATACAGGCTTACGATTTAGGCTTAAACTCCATCTCGTCCACCTGTAAGGTTGTCATAGAAATTGTAGATGTAAACGACAACTTGCCGGAAATCAGCATCAAGCCAATGACTTCGATGAGCGACGGAGTCGCCTACATTACAGAATCCGCCGCCGAGGAGAGTTTCGTGGCTCTGATCAGCACCTCGGACAGGGACTCCGGCTCAAACGGATATGTGCGCTGCAGCTTGCACGGGCACGAGCATTTCAAACTGCAAGTAGCTTATGACGACACCGTCATGATAGTGACGACCACGACTTTGGATAGGGAACGAATTCCAGAGTACAACCTTACTGTTGTGGCCGAAGACCTGGGATCTCCCCCGTTCAAAACTGTTAAACACTACACGATCAGAGTGACAGACGATAACGACAACGTCCCGCTCTTCAGCAAGGCGGTTTACGAAGTTTCAGTCGTGGAAAACAATATCCCGGGTTCATACGTTGTCACTGTTGTTGCCCGCGATCTCGATATGGGTGACAACGGCAAGGTCACATACCAGCTCATAGACGGAGACGTTGGTGGTGCGCCTTTATCAACCTTTGTCTCCGTCGACCCGGTTTCAGGATCTCTATATACTGTCAGGTCTTTTAATTACGAATTAGTAGACCAAATCGAAGTTACCATTCAAGCTACAGACAGAGGTTACCCCCCACTGTCGAGTACTACATTAATACGAATCAAAGTAATAGACCAAAACGACAATTATCCGTATATAACACATCCCGTTTTGCATAACGACTCTGCTGAAGTGCCTGTACCTTTCAACGCCCCCCCTGGTTACCTAGTCCTCCGGCTCAGGGCTCGAGATGCAGACAAGGGTGTGAATAGCGAGGTCATCTTCAAAATTTTGGAAGATGAGCAAAAGCTTTTTTCCATCAACAAGGACAGCGGTGAAATTGTTTTGAAATACGGACTGACATCCATGTGTGGGGACGTGCTGCGGATCAAGATTGCCGTCAGCGACAACGGGAGGTCGCCGCTGTCCAGCAGCGCCACTGTACGTTTTGTGGTAACAGAAATGCAGCCCTTGGAAGATCAGATTGTCGCCATTCTGCAGTCAATCGACGAAGAGAAGTCTGAACTCGACGTTTCGCTCATTATCATCGTAATACTGGGCGGGGGTTGTGCCTTATTACTCATAGCAATTGTGACTGTAGCGCTGTCGTGCAAGTTAAATCACAAGGGGAGGCACTACGACTCCAAGAAAAACTCGGCACGTGGCCCCTTCGGAAGGAGCTCTCTTCCCGTGCACAAATCACAAGATTCCAACGTGTTCGCCAGACCCAGTGTCCTGGTCAACGAGCAGATTACCTCATCACGCCATGAATCCAGCGAACTTTATGAAGAGAGAAGACGGGACTCGCAGACTAAGGTAATGCCTTCATACTGAATGAGTGACAACTTTGACACCACATTCACTGCTGTCGAATTTAACTTGGTGGAAAAAATGCATTATGGTCACAAATGACAAGTTTATTTTTATTTTCCAGGTGTCCCTCTCCTCTTTCAGCAAGGCCTTTGAACCTGTAGCACTGTGGCAGTGTGAGGAATACAGTTTACAGCTGAGGTAAGGCCAATTATCACACAACAACAATTATCAATATTCAGTTTAACTCTAAGCTATAAAGTGTTGAGGCAAAATGCACTATGCAAATCAAGCGAATCAAATATACCAATTTCATAAATCAAATGTACTTAAACAATATGTATATATTTTCTCGGCATGTTAAACTTTACTCATTGATTGCTCATTCTCCTATATTGTTCTTTTATAGTTTATGAATACATTTTTATATTGAACTCAAACCCTGGTTGGCTGATGTTAAGCCACAGGAAGGACACTCCTGTTTGTATGTGGGCCAGAGGACTTTTTTGCATTTGTAGTATTTTTCAGATTTGTCCAGTTGCTGATAGCATTGTATTTGACAGTGCACATCAATAATCAGATAGCCTGTCTGGCACAGCGCCGCAGTGCTTAATGTGTTTCCCTTTACTCGCAGTGGGACCGCGGATCAGCTGAGCGTGAAGGACAGCGGTAAAGGAGACAGCGACTTCAACGACAGCGATTCTGACATCAGCGGAGACGGATGCAGGAAAAACAGCAGCGTGCCTCCTCCCCGGGCAAACAGTGAGTTTTTCCACCTCCACCTTTTATCAGCAAAGACCACACGCCATAGTCATTCCAGAGTCATTGGCAAGATCGAGGTTCACACATTCACAACGGTCCTATGGATGTATTGACAGACCAGGGGTCACCAACCCCGGTCCCGGAGAGCCTCCGCTTCTGCTGGTTTTGTTTTGTTTAAAAATATGTTTTCAAATGTTTTAAATCGGCAACCAGTTCAATTGAAGTACTCTCGTGTTCTGTTTCAGGCACGTTCCATCCAGCCAGCACCCTTGCCGTGGATCGTCAGAACCGCTACTGTGCAATCCCAACTCACACCACGGTCGCCTGCGGCAACGCGTACACTGTAGCTTTTTCCCAGGTGTCAACAGCCTACAACAGTCCCCATGCTAATCCCACCTCCCGGATAGAATCGGGCTATCGGACGAGCGTCTCCAGAGGTCCGACCCTGCAGCAGGGTCTTAGTGCCAGCCACACCCTCCCTTCTTACTCCCAGCACGGACATCGCTCAGGCATGAACCCGGATGTGCAGGGCCACGGTGTCACAACCACGGCTCTGACCGAGGTCGCAACTTCTTTTTAACGGCAGGAAATTGCAATGTAGTTCTGCGTCAAACCGATAAAGGGCGCAGGAACTGATAACATGTTTGAAATGCACTAAATACTGGATATGTTTTGTTGTTGTATTCACTGAAATCTGTTCAGCACCTTCTCCGTAAAGACCTTCTACAAGAAAGCGGTTCCCTTCCACTGTTGGACTTAGTGGTATATACGAACTTGGACAGGGTTTTAGTGGGGATGACTGCTGTAAGAAAACACATGTCCGCGATCAAAACTTAGCTTCACATTAACATTAGCTTGAAATGTCTGTGGAAAATGTTTGTCCTGAAACACACTTTATGTTGCCCACATGTCAATATTGAAATTGATTATATGTATATATGGTGTATATGATGTAAATACCTTTCTTTTTTTATTTAAAAAATATATTTTTAATGATTTGAATTACAATGGTCAGATGTGAACTAACACATGCTAGAATTTTCTAGAGAAATAAAAACTTGAAACAAAATAAAGCAGTACAATTGATATTCAGAGAGATGAACTTGACAACCAATACATTTTCATTTATGCGTGATTGCACTTTTTGGTGGCTCAACAGACCATCAGGCTACGGGACAGGCTACTGAAAGCAAACTTTTGTGTGATAAAAAGTCTGTTTCATAATTCAGTAATACATTTTCTATAACACAGAAAGCCATTAAAGTTATGGGTTGGCCTTTCTTACCTGAAATATGTGCCCTGTTAAACATTATTTGTATGCATAAGAAATAGAAATTCAGTTATTTTCCATTCCAGTGAGTTTTGCTCCAGACCGTGACTAAAATGTACTGACTGAAATTGAGGCAGCTACACAGTCGGTCAGTTAATGAACCACGGCAACGTGAATCGGGCGCGCGCACCACACAAAATGAAACTCACTCAGAAACACCGCGTGAGAAAAGGCAGAATCGACCTCCTGCCATTAAAATGCCTCACAGCAAAAATAACCCATGCAAGTTACGTTCATCGTACTAAAAAAGGATAAACAAAATTCAGAAGTGACGTGGCGCTCCGCCTGTAAATGGCACGTACGCCGCAGGAGCATTTGTCATGGTCCATTTTTGCATTCTTATTTTTACATTCTCATTCCGTGGGAAGCTTTTGCTTCAACTGGAGTAGATCCCAGGATGATCATTGCCTTACAGATACCAGGCCCTGTCTGCACAAAACTAATATATTTACAAGTGAGCTCTGTCCCGTAGAGGAGCCCATTTTGCTCTGATTCAGAGGTAAATGTGCCCTGGCTGCTCTCAGTAGTACGAGCATCAATGCTGTCCTCTGCAAACACGTACTGCTGCTACTGTATTGCTGCTGTTCAATTCAACTTACAGCCCAACTTTACCTTTACAAACAGTGTGGTGTGGCTTTAATGTTCATGCACTATATATATGGTGCCCTCCACTATTATTGGCACCCCTGGTAAAGATGAGTAAAAAGGGTTATAAAAAATTAACTGTTTGGTGAATTAGCTTAATCTCACACTGAAATTGTGAGAAAAAATTAAACCTTTAATTGAAGTGAATTTATTATGAGAAAATAAAATCCTTCATCAAGAAATAATTATTTTTAACAAAACCACATGGGCCTCAATTATTGGCACCCCTGCTTTTATATATAACATAAAGTAATTTTTTAAATATTTGGTTGCATATTTTTTGCATGCCATGTCTTCCTGATGTTTGTGACCCAACAACATCAAAATACTCTTGATATTTTATTTTCTGGTACTCTTACAAGTGATACTATAACGTCTCTGTATATAACTTATTTTTCCATAGAGTTCAATAGAAAAATTTGTCAGGAGAAACGACCCTTAAAGTGATCCATCCATATCTACTGCATATCTGGCAGCAGAGTGATGGTTTGAGGCTCGTTTGATACCTCAGACCCTTGATGACTTACAGCCATTTTACCAATCATGTATTCCATATTGTTCCAGCATAATTTACAGCTAAATCTAGTCCCACCCCCAATTCCCATAGAGATCCATTCAAATGCAGAGATGTTATAGTATCGCTTGTAAGAGTACCAGAAAATAAGATATCAAGAGTCTTTTGATGTTGTTGGGTCACAGACATCAGGAAGTCATGGCATGCAAAGGATATGCAACCAAATATTTAAAAAATGATTACTTTATTCTATATATAAATGTAAGGGTGGCAGTAATTGTGGCACATGTGGTTTTGTTAAGAATGATTATTTCTTGATGAAATTTTTTTTTTCTCATAATAAATTTACTTCAATTAAAGGTTGGATTTTTCTCATTTTTTCAGTGTGAAATTAAGCTAATTCACCAAATGGTATAACCATTTTTTGACAACGAGGTTGAAGTGCAGGCTGTCAGCTTTAATTTGAGGTATTTCCATCCATATCGGATGAACTGTTTAGAAATTATAGAACTTTTGTACATAGTCCCCCCCATTTTTGGGCATCAAAAAATATTGGACAGTTTAACATAATGTAGAATAAAGTAATCATATCTTATATTTGGTTGCATATCCTTTGCATGCCATGACTCCCTGATGTCTGTGACCCAACAACATCAAAAAACTCTTGATATCTTATTTTCTGGTACTCTTACAAGCGATACTATGACGTCGTCTGCTTGAATATAAGCTTGTATCAAACTAACCATCGCGGCTTTGTCCCGAATGAGTTGAAAGTGGAAATGACGTATTTTAATATTTTACTGTCCAGAGTACTGACTGCATTAATGTTTTTTCGAATTTATTGAACCATACTTTTTTTTTGGAATTTCCATTTCTGGGTCTTTAGAAATCTCTGGTAGAAGTAAAAATCGAGCGATGTTCGGGCTAATGTAAATGTGATTGTGAAACCACATTGAAACTGTAGGCAAGATGAAGGGGATTATCAATTCAGTGCCCTGTATGCATTAATTTACCTTAAATACGCGAACACCAATGTCCTATTAATGAAATCAATGAAAATAATTTGGTGAGCGATGCGGGCCTCTACATCAACTCGGGACATTGGTATTATACATTGGTATAAGAAGCCGTTTATCTTGTTTGTTTATCATCGGAGTGAAATTGTTTTCAATAAATCAAAATTTATACAGTGATACATTTTTATAGGCTATACCTATAAAGGCAGAAACTAGTTATCATATCTCGCCTAACGAACATTTTGGCATCGAAAAGCGAGTCAAGGTGGATCTCAAGGTGGTAGGTATACCGAACTTTGAATGGTCAAAAGCTGGACAGAGAAGTTTAAGATTCGTGCGCCTTTCAAGCATCGGCTTTCAAGTGATGGCAACTGATGGACACCTACTATCAAAATCCGGAACCGTGGTCATTCATATCAAACTCCTGGACTTCAACGACAGCAGCCCGACGTTCGAGCACAGCTTCCTCAAAGTTGAACTATAGGACTATAGGTACTCTCCCACTACAGCTACGCGCCTTTGACCCAGACGAGGGCAGGGATGGAGAGGTTGTTTACGAGGTTTATGGAACAAGTGCCTGCAGACATAAAAGGAATCTATAAAATCGACCTCCATTCCGGGCGCTTGACCCATGATAAAGGGATTTATTATGAAAAACATAAACATTATGAATTGAAAATCCGGGTTTACGATGTGAGAATCAACTTCGTGCAAGCCATGTGTAGGCTACAGTTACAGCTGAAATTTTGACGTGATCAAAAACGCCCATCACGAAGTTTGAGTTCAATGGGGTCACGTTGAGCCGGAGGGAGTTTGGTGGCTCTGATCAGGACCTCGGACAGAGACTCTGGCAGGAATGGGCACGTGCGTTGCAGCTTGCAGGGGCACGAGCATTTCAAGCTGCAGCCATTGACAATCTGCAACGTATGACAATGGTTTCATGACCCTGACAACTGCAGCTTTAGATCGGGAGACAATTTCCGAATATACAGTGGGAGCAATAATTATTTGATCCCTTACTGATTTTGGAGGTTTGCCCACTTACAAAGAATGGAACTGTGTAGAATTTTAATCATAGGTACATTTTAACATTGAGAGACAGAATATCACAAAATAATCCACAATAACAACATCATATAAATTTTTATAAATTTATTATCGTATTTTCGCATGAAATAAGTATTTGATCCCCTACCAATCAGCAATAATTCTGGCTCCCACAGACCAGTTAGTTTTCCATTAAGAAGCACTCCTAATCTCAACTCATTATCCAAAACACCTGTGTCAACTCGTTACATCGTTATGTAGCTGTATAAAAGACACCTGTCCACACAATCAATCAGATTCCAACGTTTCCACCATGGGCAAGACAAAGGAGCTGTCTAAGGACATCAGGGACAAAATTGTAGACCTGCACAAGGCTGGGATGGGCTACAAGAAAATAAGCAAGCAGCTTCGTGAGAAGTTAACAACTGTTGGAGCAATTATTAGAAAATGGAAGAAACACAAAGTCACCGCCAATCTCCCTTGGTCTGGGGCTCCACGCAAGATCTCGCCTCGTGGGATATCAATGATCATGAGAAAGGTCAGGGATAAGCCCAGTACTACACAGGAGGAGCTTGTTAATGACCTGAAGGCAGTTGGGACCACAGTCACGAAGAGAACCATCAGTAACACACTACACCGTGAAGGATTAAAATCCTGCTGCGCGTGCAAGGGTCCTCTGCTGAAGAAGGCACATGTACAGGCCCGTCTGAAGTTTGCCAAAGAACACCTGGATGATCCAGAGGAGGCTTGGGAGAAGGTGATGTGGTCAGATGAGACCAAAATAGAGCTATTTGGCATCAACTCGACTCGCCGTGTTTGGAGGAAGAGAAATGCTGAGTACAACCCAAAGAACACCATCCCCACTGTGAAGCATGGAGGTGGAAACCTTATGCTTTGGGGGTGTTTCTCAGCTAAGGGGACAGGACGACTTCACTGTATCGAGGGGAGAATGAATGGGGCCATGTACCGGGAAATTTTGGGCGACAACCTCCTTCCCTCAGTGAGAGCACTGAAAATTGACAATGACCCAAAACATACAGCCAAGGCAACAAAGCAGTGGCTCAAAAAGAAGCATATTAAGGTCCTGGAGTGGCCTAGCCAGTCTCCAGACCTAAATCCCATCGAAAATCTGTGGAGGGAGCTGAAGCTTCGAGTTGCCAAGCGACAGCCTCGGAACCTTAAGGATTTGGAGAGGATCTGCAAAGAGGAGTGGACCAAAATCCCTCCCCAGATCTGTGCAAACCTGGTGAAAAACTACAACAAACGTCTGACCTCTGTGCTTGCCAACAAAGGTTTATCCACCAAGTATTAAATCCTATTGTTCTATGGATCAAATACTTATTTAATGCGAAAATACGATAATAAATTTATAAAATGTATATGATGTTGTTATTGTGGATTATTTTGTGATATTCTGTCTCTCAATGTTAAAATGTACCTATGATTAAAATTCTACACAGTTCCATTCTTTGTAAGTGGGCAAACCTCCAAAATCAGTAAGGGATCAAATAATTATTGCTCCCACTGTAACTTCAGTGTAGTAGCAGGGGGATACGGGGTCTCCATAGTTCAGAACAACGAAGCAATGCACCGTGCGCGTGACCAACAACCAATCCGCTTTATGCAAATCGATCTTTGAAGTTTTAGTTGAACAGAACAATGTCGCCAGTGTAGTCTATAGGAGCATGCGCGCTAACCCATGATCCCGATATGGGTCAAAACGCCGACATAACCTACAAATGAATCGATGGATTAATCTAATGGACAGCTTCTGTAACCTTTGTGTCGATTGACCCTGTCTTGGTCCAGTTTATTTTTCAAGGTCATTAAATTATTGACTAACCAAATAAATCAAAATGCAGGTATCCAAAAACGGCATAAATTAGGATACAGGTAATATACAAGAATGATCACGCCCGCACCATGTCAGGTGTTGTGCCGTTTTTCGACTCCTCTGCAGATTTCGACTCCCCTTCACGTGAACGCGCAAGTCAAGCTACACGGTATGCTATGAATGATCTCCACTTTTCTTTTGCTTAATTTCTCCAATTAAAATTAAAAACGGTAATACCGTGGATTGTGGTGGGAACGTAGCTATGAACCACGTAGCTACAGTGTTCTATTGATTGCAGTGGGCCATAAAATAATTAATAAAAGTCACTATGTTGAACACTATCGTTTTCATTGTAAAGAGAGGTAATGAGCATGCAGAGAAAAGTTTTAATTGGGACGTCATTCATATGTCCAGTTTCCAGTCGTGCTCCAGATATATCCCTGTGTCAGATGGTGGGCTGGAAATTGTATTCACCTAATTGAACTATTGCAGGATTAGCTTATTCAATCATCTGTGTTGTTGACGGGTATTATCTGCACGGCTGGCAAATAACACTGATACAAAATCACTCGTGGTGCAAGTACAGTAAGACCTTTTCTAGAAAACGGGATCAGCAGGCAGTCATCTATATTTACATTTTTTTCATTAAAATGCCTAATTTGGTGTTTTTGTGTGACGTTCGCATTTCAGGTCCCTTTGTCAGCAGTCCCCAGTGGGATATGAGTTCCCCGAGGCCAGCTCCCAGCATGCTTCTCTTTGACAGCCCTGGCAGTTCGTATCAAACGGAGAAAAAGAAGCAATTGCAGCAACCTCAGCCAAATGAGCTCCCTACTGACATCGCGAGCATACCCCCCGCAAGGAGAAAAGTCCCCGTTTCGCACCAACATCCCTAAAACCAAAGGTTTTCTGCATGTGATTCCCAGGGGTGGAAAACCAGCGGACAGTGCACGTCACCGGCGCAGTCGGCCTCACAGATACGCGCAGCTGGGCGCCTGGTGAACACCGCGGTTCCCCTGAGTGACACAAGAGCTCTCCACTATTTCTTTAGATCAAACGAACCATCTCATCCCTCTAAAGATCTCACGTTCCCGTTTGAAGTGTACGATCGGAGACGGAAGTATACAGGCTTTGTCTGCAGGCCTTGCCAGCTCCGTTAATGGGGAGCCCTTGTGTTTTCAACCAAACCTTTTCGGCTGAGATAACTGAAGATATTAACCGCCCGACGGATGTGAGGGAGATTACTGTCATTTAGCCACAGATTCTGGAGAACCCACCAGATACTCAACTCAACAATTCATTAAGGGTCATGACCAAGTACAATGCTGTGGGGATGGTGTTGTGTACTGCAATATAGTGTAGAATCTGAATATCTAGTGAGTCTATGAAATCCGTGCTGCAACTCTGAGTCAAACGATTCTGCTTGGCTTCCTTTGCTCAGGCTATTATTGGTCAGGTGCTCCTGACATATATATGAACCGTTAGAAAGTAGCAACTCTATGACTTGAAAAGGTGCAATACACTTATGATTTGTATAAAACACAGCAAACAGATAATGGGGCTTTAAAACGTACATATATTATCCAATGTTCTCTTCTCCTGTAAACTCTATGAATCCTCTTATTCCCTCAGGGCTGGGAGGGGATGTTATTCACACTAAATGTGAACTCCTCTAAGAAGTAACTTTGAATCCCAGCAGTTGGCTCACACCTAACCTATACAGCTGTATAAACTCTTTCTTAAGGATGGACTTGATCATGAGACCTAGACCTGTCCCATATGTCCTCCTCCTCACATCATAGCTCAATCTCTTCCTCTGCAGTGCGTGGGATCTTGTCTTCATACATATCATCTTCCTCCAACAAAATTCCCTCCCCTTCCTGTAACACACGTCTTCTACCTTCCAACCACTCCTTTCTCTTCAAACTAGCAATCACATTAATAGTGCAGTTGTGTCCAGTGTGCATATGGTGAGTGTTTCACTAACTCAGGGTGGATATACAGAGATGATGATGATGATGATGATGCTAATGACAATGATGGTTATTATTATTATTATTATTATTATTATTATTATTATACATAAAACACCCACTCAAGCACACCACAAAATTGTAATGTCAATAGTAAAAATTGTATATAGATTGTTAATATTAAAATCATTAACTTTTGTGTCTGAAGATGGTTTTGGTTCTGGTTTTAGTTCTGCAAAATAAGAACACCCATGTGCTGAGAATACATTTTTAAAGGTATGTCCTGAGAATAATCTATTGTACGATAGAACAACACAAACACAGTCAATGTATGCCTGTGGACACACAAGGTTAAGGCAACACATATAAGTAGTAGACTACCATAAAATAAACATAGGCTACGTATAACATGTAGGCATACTAAAATAAATATTGGCTACAAAGTGTAGACAGGATCACGGGCAAGAGTGAGTAGGCCTAAACACAGTAGATCTTTGTGGGCCTAAGACAGTTCGCCATTCACTTTGAGGGGGATACACGCCCCGTCAGTTTTCCGACAAAATCCCGTCCCGTTTACTTTGAGGAAGGACAGAGTTTTGCTTAAGCACCACTCCTAGTCTGGTCAAGATATTTTTGTTGTCAGGTTTTACGAGGAGTGAGACCAGCTCAAAAAGACAATGCACCCCCGTTCCACCCAAGTGGTAGATCCAAGCTAATGGCTGTTCGTGCAGTGTTCGAGACTGGGATCGCTGTGGTCGGAATGAGGCACGTTGGCCTAATCTGTTGCAAACTCTTAGGCAAGTGTCGGTACATTTAAGTGGAAATATTCATTTTGAACGTAATTCTGTTTAAGTAGCTGATAGTTAACTAGTATTTTGGAGCTCATCAATGTTATATGCGGAATTAGCGTGTTGTTAACTATTTTGCACGGTCATTCCGTACAGAAAAAGTAGGCCAGTTCGTAGTTCTTAAGTAGCTAGCTAGTGACCTGTTCCAACAGGTGCGAGGGAAATGCACAATCAATTTCATCCTTAAAAGATATGCTGCTAGATATATGGTACGCTACGTTTGTAGATTCCGTTTATCAGCTTCGAAATGTACGTTACACAAGGCAAAAGAATGGACCGACGCTCAAATTAGTAGGCCTATCATTGTGTAAATTTCCCTACATTAACAAACTGAGATCACAAAGCAAGGAAGCCTCACTGGGAGCCCGACAGAAGGAAGCAGAGTATTCGAGGGAGAATAATGAAGCCAGCTCAAGGTAGGCATTTATACTTTGAGTTTGAATGACTACAGCATTGCTTTGGAATAGAGCTTGTTTAATTTGTGTGAACTAAAACAACCAATACGGTTTGTTGCAACTTGGCCTCATTTTGATGCCAATACATTTAATGGCAGGCCTATATTTTGTTATAGACAGTGCTTTGTACGTGCGAGTAACTTGGCGTTTGTTTACATTGAAAACGTATGTTTTTTTTGTTTTGTTGAGATGGGTATTTTCAAGTCTGACTCACCAGGGAAAATGATTTAAGAAAATGTCCTAACCAGACACATTTAACTGCCTACATAATAAGCTTATATTGAGAGTGGCAAAGGTTCTTCAACAGTAACCAATTTGACTATAATTACCAGATTACTGTTTGTCTTCCAAAGTTGTGTGAGCAGCGTGCGACTGCACATTCAGGGATGGAGTCAGAGACTGGCAAGTAGCTTTGGACACACACACACACACACACACACACACACACACACACACACACACACACACACACAAAGTATATTCACTATGTATACTAAGTGATACTGGATGTGTTGCACGAACACTATGAGAAATGTCCAGCTGGAATTTGAGTATAATCAAAGCATTTTGATGCGCCTGGTTAACCTAATGTACATTTTCATACAAGTTAAACCACCATATCCATTGGACTGCCACTGCCTGATGGCCTGCGTGTTCTGGTTTGCCTCGCTTTTGTGTAAGCCAGGGGTAGCCAGTGATGTTTCTGTTTTGGCTTTTTGTTCCATCTCCGCTTCATCACGTGAGATTGATGGATGGTTAAAAGTCTGACTCTGAATCAGTATCAGTATCAGAATCCCTTTATTCGCCAAGTATTTACATACGAGGAATTTACTGTGGTTGTTGGTGCGTACATAAACCAACATAATATAAAACATAACATAAAACAAAACAAAAAAAAAAAAAAAAAAAAGTAGTGTGCAAGAAAATATATAAATATAATATATAAAAAAAAAAAAAATAAAAAAAATAATAAAAAAAAAAAAAAAAGAAAGAGATATTTACAGTGTTTTTTTTTTTGGAAGTAGGTAAAGTGTAAATGAATGGTGAAATGCTGAATGTCTCCAGCACATGGTCCCGGCCTGCATTCGTTACACCTGATTCATTCAGATGAATCCAGTTATGTAGTTATGGGTTTGGATGGAGGAAAAAAAACCAGGACAATCTCTGGCACTCCTGGACAAAGGGTTGCCTACCCCTGGTTTGGGCAAATTTAAAGGTCACTTACTGGACAGCGTTTTATCCACTGAGGTTCTCACCGATAAGGAGAGGCTTTTAAGCTTTTTGCATCACAATTAATGCACATTCCATCCATACTATTGCTGATTGTTCAGTATGTGTCCATGACCTCATGTAGTGACATATCACTTGATGCAAATGTGTATGTTTGGTTGATCATTATTGGTTTTGGCACTGAAATGTTATATTCGGTATATTCGGGTTCCCACTTAGTTGAAGTAGGATATGAAAGATGATATTTGAGACCATTTTAGTGGAAACGACTAAGACCTTGAAACTTACACCGAAGGTCCTTCCACAGTACATTTTATTGTTCTCAAACAGCTCAACTGTCCTCACACGTGACTATGCTGCCACCATGTGGGAACTGCTGTTAAAAACGTATTCCTCTTTTATTTGCTTGGAATTTCAATTCACGGGTAGCCTTCTATCATCACTATAAACAACAACAACAAAAAATAAATATAAATCTGACTCATTGACGATTCATACTACATGGAAAGTCTTATGGTGTACGCAATTTGCGCCTTTGTGGCGAAGGAAGTTGACGGCATACCCACCTTTAAACATGCCATGGATTTCTTATTACCCAAAAGGCAATGGCATATAGACTGGTTTCCCCCAAACTTTCACGCGTTCTTTTCACCTTAATATATGGATCGTGTTTTGATTACAAGTTTTTGATTTCACTACTTAATATATATTATGAATCACCTGGGGGAGGGGGGCTTTGGTGGATGAGGATGAGTTAGCCTTCTGTTAACAAAGTATGATAAGTTCAATTATTCATGCTGCGACCCTCCGCGGCTCTTCAAGGTTTCGCCGCGTCGCGTCAGACAAAACCACTGGAGCAAATATTTTTCTTATTACATGTCTTACATTGTGGGGGCTCCTCTTGATAACCTGCCAAACGCACTGTGTGCACGTGCTCAAAGTGTAAATGTATAGGCTACACGTCTTAATAATAGGCATTAAGCAAAATAAATACAAGAACAGCGTACTGTTTTTTATTTTATTTTATTTTCATGACAGAAGTAGGCAAGAAAAAGTGGAGCTGTCCTGCCTCCTGTTGGCGGATAGGTCTGGTGTTCACGTGAGCAGAGTAAGCAGAAAATTGCATTTAAAAAAACAAAACACGAATCACGCCTTTTATTTACGGGAACAGCGCGTTGTCTTTTATTTTACTACACCACAGATGGTACCAAGAGTAATGCAGTGAGATGTCGGCTTCACATCATACGTTATATGCGAAATGTGCACATTTTAACACAAATATTAGGCTAGCTCCTCTTTGGAGGTTAACGGTTTGCTCCACTCGGTAGGGTACTACGTCGGCTTTAAGGGCAAGGGAAGCCAACGATTTTCGAAAAGACATCTCGTTTCACCCGTCGGAAGGAGGTGACAGGGAATATTTATTTTAAAAGAATTGCGTGGGTTCATTGCCGTCGCCCATTAAATGTTTGGTCGATTTCCAAGAAGAAATCTGTTCAAAAGTGAAACTTCTGTTCTTGACTAATTGCAATAAAGTAGCTCACATTAATGCAGTGTGTGTTTCTTAATGAATAAAGACGTGGGGAAGTCATTTTAATTGAAAGGTGGATTGCATTTGAGTCCTAATTCCGCAGGTCCGATCGTTTCCAATTTTCTTTGAAGACACTGATGAAGCAGAAGGATACACTTAGTCAATATAAAGACAGAGAGAACATCCATAGTTGTTGGAAGATAATACCTTTTTAAAAATATCACATGCGTGACGCTATTAAATTAAAGCTGTTTAGTAATTTATATTGATTTCCAGATACTGAGCTAGTCTTCTTTTTGTCATGTCTACATCTGGAAAGTACGCTATGGGTGATAAAATACGTTTCCAGTGCTACATTACAGTACAGGGAAATGCATTACCACAACGCTGTACTTAACCACGCCTTTATGACTTTTCAGAAGGTGCATCAAATTGGAATATTTCAGCTTCTATGGTAGTGCAACAGAACTTTCAATCATAACATGGAACTGAATCTCTAGTGTTGGCAAAGCATCTGTGGTAATCTGTTCCTAAAATGGTGACGTGTAGCGTAATGGTGAAGGAGCTGTGTGTGTACCCATAGTGTGTCAGGTTGAGATCCTACAAGGGCCTGTTTTACCCCTTCAGTAAGGAACTTAACTTGAACTGTCTCCCTAAACATCCAGCTGCGTAAATAGATATGAAAAATGTTTGATGAGTAAATTATCCTTCTTGAGAATGTTTGTTCATCAAATGATTCAAAAGGAGACATTGCACGCCTCTGCCAATTCACCAAACACAAATGCAGTCCTAAGAGTTTGCAACCTGACATAGGAATGTATTTAAAAGGGTCCATCGCGTATTCAGGCCAAAATGACCTGTCAGTTCAGTGGTTTTGTGAATGAACTGTACCAGTGATTCCTCTCAATGTTGATTGACCATTGGAATTATTACTTACAGTAATTGTAATAGAGCTACCAGTGTTATTGGTTGAACTGTGCATTTTAAAAGGCTGACATATTTAAAAAGAACTTCACGGAACATTGGAAAGTCAATTTATCGACTCTTTTCTGGTACTTGTTATATTAGCAAATAATGAGCTTCAGGCAAAAGTGTGCCAAATGACTAAATATAAATATGTATTTTAAGATGGCAATATCTGTGGCTGCCAATCAGAGGAGATGTTGGTGGCATGCGAGGAGAAAACGATCTATAATTTGAATGCGTTTGTTTTGAATGCCAGTGTTCACAGTACCCCTGGAGTACAACAGTCTTTCACTCCCAAAACTCGATAACCCAACCCAACCCAGCCCAACCCAACCACGGCATATTTTCCAATTTGTATCAGAACGTTTATCACACCTTGTCACTGATTAATCAGAATGTATTTTTTTAGCTGATAAAAGTTTGAGGAGCTCTTTAACGGAAATTGTGATATCAAATCTGAAGTCATTATGGCTGACTTGCTACCTGATTTGCTTGCTTTTAAGGGGTAAGCTTTCCACCATTCTGGTTACAAATTACAATCCTATTAATTCTGGCAGAGATTAAGCTGGCTAAGTACACATACACACACACACACACACACACACACACACACACACACACACGCACACGCATGCACCACAGCACAACCTCCATTGCATTCTTTTTATTCCGGTCAAGTCACCTGGGAACAGTCTCCTGATGTCATTTGAACAATTAAGTGCACAATTTCCTTTCTAGTTCAGCGTGTCACAGTTTACACTTTGGGAATCCAAAGAAAAAAGAAACAAAACAAATTAAACACCTTTTTCTTTCAACTCTGGAGTACAACTTTAATTAGTTTCCCACTGATTAAGATCATTCATAGCATCCAGCCTTCAAACAATGGCTTCTCCGTTCTCTGCTCGCACCAGATTGTTCTGGTTTTTAATTAACAGCAAGATTACCAAGGTGATAAAGCAGGAAGCGGTAAAAAAAAGTAAATGAAATGTTGCATAAATTAGAAAAAAAAGAGACTTGCTCAGTCTCACAGGTTTTCGCCTTTACTTCCTGATTATCGGGGTACTTGCAGATCAATAGAAGTTAATTAATGTCATTTCTATGGACTGCCCACATCCAACCTGTTTATTCCTCAAAACCTCAATAAAAATTAAGTGCAATTATGCCAAGCTCAGAATTGATTTGAGATATAAATTATACAGCATCTTGGACGCATTCATTTTCTTGACATAATTTAAAGCACTTCCATTTACACACAAAACAAAATCGTTACATTCAGAAATAATTCGTTTGGCAGCAAAATGCAACTTGAATTTTTAGTTTTTGACAATACGATACTTATGATGTGCTAGAGACTGTTTCAAAAAAAGAAGTGTAACTAAAATGTTTTTAATGAAGTTACACTATTGGCTTTAAATTGAGAATGGTTATGTTTCAAGTTTGAAGGGAAAAGTAGTGTTCTGCGTGTCACTAATGTCTAACTCCACATGCTGGAATTTTCTCTCTGATAGCTGCTCTCTCAGCATTCTGTCTGCCGGTAAGGCTGTAAACGAAGGCTCGATTAGACCCTCATATAGTGCTCAACACTATCAGCACTGGCACCAAACCGTGGAGCTCTCCCTCAGTGCTCCATGGGACAATTTTTCAATTATACATGGGTTACCTTTCACTTAAGGCACTTTGAGATAAAATAGTAGTAAAATAAAAAAAACACAGTTTTATTTTGGAAATTTTAGGAGGCAATACCTGAGCTCTCAACTGATGGCAGTCTGCAGTAGACATGTTGTTGGGTCTTTGATAATTGGAACAAACGAGAAGTGAGAAGTCGGTATGCATCTGCACAGATTAGTCTTCGCTGGAGACAGATTAATCAATGACAGGTGTGCATATTTCGAGAAGAAATCTCATTTGTTTACACACGGTACATTATTTGCATAAACTGTTTCATAAATGTTGAGCCTGGGGAAATAAAATAAAAAAAATCTGAAATACAAGTGAAGATTCCTGCTGTAATGTCACGTTAAACCAAGCCATGAAAGCCCTTCAATGGCCTTTGCGATGGGTTTGTTTGGTTGCCATGAGCGTACAGTCACTTTAGAACCACTGACTGGAGACCAAGAAACAAGGTATCTGTTATCAGCAAAGCGTGCATTTACTTGGTCTTAATTGTTTCTGAAAACCTGCATAGACCATTAAGACAGTGTAGTCACAGTGCTTTGGAAAAAAAAACAAAAAAAACTCAGGAACCAAAGGGAAAAGCCATAGCAAGCCCTCATAAGATTACGGACAAAACTATATCAACTAATTTGGTAAGATGCAGTCTGTATTGATCTGTGTGATCTCGTTGAATGATAAAAACACTTGGCTTGAGGGTGAACTTGTTTTGCAGCGGGAAAGCATGGTCGTACCACAGTCTTGTAATAAAAACATGCCCAGTTCCATTCATTTGTCCAAACCTCTCCATAATTTGATTTCACTTCTCCTCCACCTATTAGTGTGATGACATATTACGCCACTAGGGGGAGGTAGAGCACTGTAGAGCTCAAGCACGAACTTGTGTTTATGTTAAATATTCTCAAAGGAGAGACGTAATGTAAGCGGTACGAAGCCTTCTAAAACCATATGTGGTCACATGAGAAGCCCAGAGAGAAATTGGCATGCAATTAACAAGGATGTTTTCTTTTTTTACAATGGATTATATTTATTGGTGGATCATGATAGTTTAATGATGGCTTAAAGTGAGTTGTATAAGAAGGGCCCCCAGCAGACACAAATAGGCTGCATGAGCTAATGGCTTTGTGACACATTTGGTATGGATGTACTCTGAATTTAACCACACACATTGTATTCTGATACCTGGAAACAGTATATTGCTGTAGAGCCCGGGGGTATATTAATACAGGTACATGCAAATGTGACTCACCTGTGCATGCATCATGAGTATGGCGCACTCTGCCTAACTCTGACCATGGTAGCAGAGATTTAGTTGCCTGGCAACGGCACAGCTTATTCTGCATGTCCCCCTCTTTTAAAGAGTGTTGGGTAAATCCCCCGCAGGTAGCTTGCCACCTGAGAATCTCTTTTCATGAGCCAGTGCAAGGCTAACGGAACGCTAGCTTCACCTACATGGACTTTCAATCTCACTGTCTTTTTCACCCGCTCCCTGTCTTTTCCCTCTGTCTCTCTTCTTTTTTGTTGTTCCTCTCTCTTTTTGTCTTTCTCTTTCTCTTTCTCTCTCTCTGTTACCATTGGCATTAATGTATGTGACCAATTTAGCCTTATTTGACTAAAGGAACTGAGCACTGAGCACGTAAAAATGAAAGTTAGTCGACTTTACGAAAGCGGCGGACCTAAACATTTTAACCATCAAGTTGTCACTTGGGAAAAATGTCAAATGACTGGTTTAATTGTGCATGAAGGCAACTGGAAATACTTATGTAATTTGCAATAAGCATACCAGCGGATCTTGGGTGGATCCAGAAAAATTAAATAATCTGATGTTCAAATGGCTAATGAAATCATCACCGGCCACAATGTTTGGGGATTTGCTCAAATCATGTGATGTCACAACTAAATCGGATTGTTTTTCACATTGTAATGACATATTCAGTGTAAGGGCTGACAGCCGACTGTGACAGTCCGGGCCTCACACGTCTCATTAAATTGTCAGCTCCTGTAACAGTATGTTCGAGATTCCTAATCGTTACGTGGTGTGCCCAATATCTGTGGTACTCATGGACCAATCCGCTGTACTCATGGACCAAACAATGGTACTCATGGTTTGATCTATGGTACTCTCGGTCCAATCTATGCTCCTCATTGTTGAATCTATGGTATTCATAGATCCCTCTATGGTGCTCATGGTTTGATGGGGTGCTTGTGGACACATGTATTGTACTTTGTTCAATCTAGGCTATGGACCAGTCTGGTATTCATGGACTATTAAGTGGTAGCCAGGGAATAGTGTAGAAGCGATGTGTCCGAAAACAAAACGATGTACGTGAAATGTGTGCAAGTTGTGGTGTGCAAGGGGTGGCGTGGAAAACGGCATGGGCTCTAATGGAGCTCCAGCTCTGTTCTTTCTTATTCTTTTTATTAAAAAGCCCAGCAAAGTGTGCCCTTTGGCATGGTAGGCATTTCAATGTGCTTTAATGCAGTAAGGTGAGGATAGTGAGGCTGATATAATGGGCTGATATCAGAGAGTTCTGCTCTGGCTGCTGCAGGTAAATTCAGCCTAGAAGATGGCTTTATCCTGGACCGGTGCAGGATTGATCAGAAATGGATGGAAACGCTGTGCAGGTAGACTGGTTTTGTTGTCGTTTGTATTCTGTCGGGCTGGGCTTCGTGAAATCAAAACGCCTGTAATGACCACCCAGGTGAAAAAAGATTATACTTGAAATATACTTTTTCAAAGAATTCTTTTTGTAGTTTTTGTACTAATTATGTACTTTGTGCTAAATTGGCAGCGCTTTACGTATACTAAGTGCACTAAAGTTGTTCAAAAGTAGAACTTAAAGTGCAGTGTGTATGTTAAAATGGGACTATTTTTAGTGTACATAAGTATATTTAAGTGCACTAACACAAAATATGATTTCTTGGTATCTTTAATACACTTGCAGTACAATTTCATTGTCACCAGTGCATTTGAAACAAACTTTAAAAGTATTACGGTGTGTTTGAGACTATACTTGAAGTACATTTTAAACATACTTCAAATTAAGTACATAAAGGAAAAGTATACTTGTAGTAACCTTTGTATACTTAAATAATATTTTTATTACACTAAAGTATACTACTTTTTCACCTGGGGCACCTTGTGGTTAAGGGGCTGAGGGCCCCTTTCTCAATTTGATTTGATCTTTAGCCAACACCCACCATGAATTGCAGCAGCTATTTTATAGACCAGTTTGTAAAAATGCCTAAATCATGATTCCATTGTATCATAGATCGGTAAAAGACATAGTCAAGTACTACAATATAAATGTTCATACAACAAAATAATATATAATTAACTATTGCAGGGATCACAATATTACAAAGTGTGTGCATCCAGACAATGTTTATTTGATCTGAAAGTGAAGTATGGGGGTATAGATGAGATGGAAATGCATTTATAAAAGTTGTTAAAAGGACCGTACCTGCTTTAGGATGTGTTCCTGAGCATGAGCAGGGGCTGTGTGCATGGCAGGCCCTTGGCCCAGGTGTAGTGAGTGCTGTGCCGTAAGATGGCTCCCCTGGGTCAGTGCGACTCATTGGAGGTGGCAGAGGTGAGTCTCTCCCACTACTGCGCTGCAGTGGCGATGGATGAAAGGCATATAAACCCGGTTAATAATTAATGTTCTGCGGCCTCTTGCGCTCTGTTATCATTGGCTTTAATGCTGCTTGTGAGCTTCCTCTGAGGATCGCAGCGTTTCCGTCTCGTCCGCTTCTCGCTCACCGTCGGCGTCTCCTGCGTTGTGTGGGAAGTGCAGGTCTTGTGTATTTCCTGAGGGGAGATTCAGGCCTGGCTTTATTGAGGATATGAAAGGGTCTTGTGCGTGTTGTCTTTTATTTTATTAATTTTTTTTAGTTCTCTCTATCTTAAAACTGGCGAGTAGGTACATTAGCATGGGCGTGGCCTACAGGCCAGGCTAAAGGGCTGCGGTGCTGCGGACTCTTCCAGTCTGGGTCATTCAGGAGGTCATATAAGGAGGCGAGCAGGTACGAGCTGCGCTGTGTCCTGCAGACAGGTGAGCGAGTGAGGGAGCAGGAAGGGTCCACAGCTCCGCAGCCCTTTAGCCTGGCCTGTAGGCCACACCCATGCTGGTGTACCTACTCGCCTGTTTTTAGGTGGAGAGGCAGGGCAGTACCGTCGAGCAGAAATTGCAAAGAAGAATGCAAATATATGTGCACTCAAAGGTAATGTCATGCAGAGAGAGAAGAAAAGAGGCATTTTCTCAATATGCGATTAACCGTATTCAGCTTATTCAGCCCCAGTGAGACCCAGGCCTTGGACCTACTGACCTGTGTGTGTGTGTGTGTGTGTGCTCAGCCCTGGTGCATGCTGGGATATGCATTGTGACACTGGAGAGTGAAAATAATCACTGCGTTGACAGGTCTTGTAAATGATTTGTAAATCTAAAGGTTCATCTTTTCATTTTTATTGTAAAACTGAAAGGACTAAACCAATCGTGATGGAATGGTCATCTTGTGGTTTGCTGCACCTGTGCGGTAGCCTCTGTGCGGCAGCCTCTGTGTGCATCTCATATACTTACTGCCCCTCGTTTACACAGCCGTTTCCTCCTGTTGCTCCTCGGGCTCAGGAAAGCACTATGCGTTAACTCTGGCCCTCGTCCTGGTCTAGCGGTGCACGTTGTTGGGTGCGTTAACGGCATTGGAAAGTTGGAGTCAAGGCTGGCCACAGTTCCATCTCACTTGAGTCAATTAATACATTGTAATAGACTTAAATTCAATTCATAAATTGGGAAAATCGGTCAATGTTCTGCAAGGTTTCCCCCCCCCCCCCCCCCCAACAAATTAGCCTTTAGCATTTTGATTGACTGAGTTTAAATGGAGCAGGGCCCGGTTCTGGTTAGCATATTCCGTTGGGAGGAGTTAGCCTGCCTAGCTGCCCTATGCTCATTTCATTGTGGGTTGAGAGTAGGTGGATTACCTCCTTTGTGTCTGGATGCATTTCGACGGGCGGGTTAGCGGGCGTGTCGGCGGGCGGAAGTGTCTGTAACCGCATCCCGCTGAGCTCACCTGTCAAGGACACAGAGTGGAGCCACTTGTCATGTCCCTGCTAGGAGTTTCTCTATGATGAGTGATGCCATCAGAAGTGACTCCACGGCAGTGAAAAGTGGCCCCCTGGTGCTCATTGGCTGGTGACACTCACTTCAGTGATGTCATCGGTGAGAGCCGGCAGTGGCCCCCAGTTCCTCACTCGTCAGCTCTTCAACCTGCTCAAAATGGCGCCCACACGCCAAACACTACAGATAAAGAGAGGATGTGACTAATCTAGAGAAAGTAGTGCATGTTTGTGCAAATTGTGAGTCATAACCATGAATTGTCCAATGATGGAAGCGAGAGGAAGATAAACAACCTTGCTGAGAGCAGTGAAAGTAGTCTGTTTGCTGGACACTAAATCTGTCTTTCATATAATCAGCCTTATTTTTATATAAATTACCCTTAGATTTAACACAGTAGATGTCATATCATTGTGTTCTTACATGGCACAGTCCAGATACAGTAGATGGCATAATAAACATGTTCCTTGTTGCAGGTCATTATGTTTGTATATGGGTGAAAACAATGTCTGTTTTGTCCCATGTGACCAATTGCACATAATGACACAATTTGTTATAATGCGTAATCATAATGATAATAATTATATTGTTGGGTTGTTGGGTTTCAGAGGGGATTGAACTTCAGTGTTAATGTTTTATGGTTTTTGCAGTTGGCATTTTGTAGCCTAGGAAATAGGATTTCAGTCTTTTTCCAGGTGTTACTGTTCACCTTGGACACAATTGGCCCTGTTTTAGTCTCAAATAAAGGTTTTGTTTTTTGATTTCTCAATTTGAGAAACGCATTTGATTTCTCAAATGCTTGCATTTATCAAATGGAAAAAAAGCCCTTGTTTCCCACAAATGTAATGGGTCAGGGGCGTGGTTCCAAGCTAATTTCAATGTGAACATTCATGTGTACATACATTGTGGGAGGGGAATTTGTGGCCCGTCAACTTTGTCACTAAAATCAATCGTATACATATATATCAGAGACAAAGGCGTGATTGATAAATCTGAAGTGAACACTTCAGTGCGAATATGAGAAATCAGCGCTCCGTATGAACGGACATATTTCATTTTTGAAAGAATTGATGGAAATCAGGGGCCCCATCCATCACTGTTTGCAGAACTTCAAAATCTCTGCAGAACTTCTTAAATCTCTGCACCTCTGACTCATTTAGACACTCTGTGACAGGAGGAGCGGTGGCATTGTTGACTGGGGTTTAAAAGCAGACGTAGACAGAGAGGTAAGACCGTAAAAGCACTCAAAGTGCACCCTTTTGTGTGGAAATTACTTGTCAATATTGAGCAGATCAATGCACCGGACGGAGTCCCAATACCGTTTTCAGCCTCATTCTGACTTCTGACGCACGCGCATTCACACGCATGCACGCACACACACACGCACACATACACGCAGACTTAAAATAAAATTTGTTTTTGGAGAAAAGCTATCAAAATTTGCCATCTTCCCTCGCAAGTATAAATTGTTCTAAAGATCAGGATGAAATCGAATGGCGATCTGCCAAGTGTCTTGCAGTCTGGGGAAGTCTTCTCTTCGGTAATAGGTTTTTTGATCTGAGCATTAAAACGGGTAAACCTGAGGAGTGGCACATTAAATCAGTTCTCACACACTCTATGACAGTTTGGCCAAATTTAATACACAGCATGATGCATGGAAATTCGTCCTGATTTCCTATGCCACGTAATTTCCCCATTGTAAGCATTATTTGGAAAGGGATTTTAATTTCAGAAGAGTCACAGTAACGAGTCAGAGATTTGATGTTCCTTTCAGAGGTGTAAAATGATGGTGTTTGGGATTGGCAGTGAGACCAGGCATTGGCTCCAATCCCAGATTGCAGTGCAGAATATTTTCAAGATGGACGTGTATGAATAAGACATTCTTGCACAAATGCACACGTATACACACAGTTGAATTGTGTAGAGAAGCAACAAATGCAATTCCAACCAGACAGATTTCATGGTATGTTTTCACTTGGAATCAAACCGCAAATAACATCCAAGGCACGTGTCACATTTAAAGTAGAATATAACCACCATTCATTTCCCAGATGTGCAACTTACCATGTAAGAGAACATACGTGCGTCCTCTTAATATGAGCAACAGAGCCAGACCAGGCTAACAAGTGTATATGCAACATGACTAAAGCACTAAATGTCAGTTAAGTGTGCTAAATTCTAATGAATATAATACAGATAACATCCATAACACTCTATAAAAAAAACAACACTGTAGAAAATGCAGTCATAACCTGAATTTATTACATAAGAGAGAAGTGCTGGTGCTGGGGATGGGACGGTAGCCAAGATTAACAATCAACAAGCGGCTCCAATAAATAAATTCTCTTTAAAAACGACTTGAAAAAACGACTTTTATTTGAATTAATTAGATTGATTATGTTACATTTGTACTTCAAGCACAACAGCGGTTAGACTGAATAATCCGCGATCAGCGTCTCATACGTCTCTGCACATCCTTGGCTGATATTGGCGGTTTTTGCAAATAATCCCTTAAGACCCAGTTGCCTCTGTGCGCTCGAGCTGCGGACGGACCTGAGTAACCCAACAGTTGCACCGAACCGACGAACCAATGGGATTCGAGAGAGAGAGAGAGACACGAGAGAGAGAGAAAATGAGAGGTAACGAGAGCGAGAGAGCGACAATGAGCAGATTTGCAAAAGCGCTTATTGATCTTTGCTGGAGTACATGAGCTGGCAGTTGAAACGCAAACAAAAGCACAGAGACTCAGGCCTCAGCAGACCCATTATTTATCTATCTCTTCATTTCATCATTTATTTATTTATTTTGAGAGCTGGAAAATGGACATCTTGTGACTGTTGTCACTGGGGTTGCTGCCCACATAAAAGGTTCGGTTTTGTTTCTGGCTCTTTTTCTCTCTTTGATACACATTTAAATGGCAGTACTCAACCAAAATGCGATTGGACATGTTGATTGGTTAACATAAGTTTGTGTGTGTGTGTGTGTGTGTGTGTGTAGGGGATATGGGGTACCACTAACAAGAAATATGATTGGGGGTCTTGGTCTTGCAAGCAAAAGGAGGGTTCTGATTGGTTCAGTGGGAAAACTCCAACTGCGTCATTATTGGTGCAAGGAGAATAGCAGGGTCAGAGACCCAATTTCAAACCCAATGGTTCTGTTCACCAGGTTACTGCAGCAGTGGGGCGAACACATCTACAGAATCTTGAGTCTCGACTACTTTGAAGAAAATTGGTTGGTTAATTGACGCCGACATCATCCAGCTAAAGAAAAAACTAAGTAGGCCTACAGACACAGCGGCAACTTGATTAGCTGAGAAGCAGGTAGTAGAACTACTTACTTAAGATACTTTAGAAGTACTTTGGAACATACAACTTCCAGGCAATCCATCATTCTCCGTGGGTTGTTATTGATCCCTCATGAACTGTGCCTTTATAAACCACTTGTAAGCGAATTGGTGTTTACCCGACTTGCAGACCTTTGCCCAAATCATAACGTGGAATCTGATGTAGCGCCTTGTTGTTTTTTCAGTTCACCGTTGATCACTTTGAATATGGTAACTTAATGTTTATTACATTACATTACATTATAGGCATTTAGCACACGCTCTTATCCAGAGCGACTTACACAGCATTTTTGCATTTATACATAGTATCCATTTACAGCTGGATATAGACTGAAGCAATTCAGGTGAAGTACCTTGCTCAGGGGTACAACGGCAGTGTCCTACGTGGGACTTGAACCTGCGACCTTTCAGTTACAAACCCAGTTCCTTAACCACTGTACTACACTGCCGCCCACAGTTTATCACTGTCAATGTTGGGTTTTAGGTTCACATGGATAATTGTACGGTAGTACTGTAAAAGGAATTTATTTCACTATCTTTGTCTTGATACTTATTGATGCTATTTGGCAGTTCTATATCTGTCACTGCTTCTGATGCTATTTAGCATGCAGTGCCATAGCACATTAATTATAAAGGCACTCTGGGTAATGCTATCATCAACACAAATTAGGTACATAAATACAGACCTCAATAATGGAAATGACCTACATGCAGTGCCCTTCAAAATTGATCAAGATGAAAACAAGGAAAGTAAAATAAGTAACACTGAGTATATATTGCACTGAGTTATATTGAAATTCTCAGTCATGTTGAGAAATATTTAATACTTTAATAATGATTCAGTGTAAACGACTAAAACGATACATTTGTCAACATGTTTTCCAAATGTGGATGGGTGCTTTGCTAGTAATCATGATTCCGTCATGGTTTTTGAGCGGAATTCCAGTTAATCTGGGCGTATGTAGTGTTCGTGTTGCCATAAAGGGAAGGGTGTCACTGCTATATCACGCTCTCTCTCTCTCTCTCTCTCTCTCTCTCTCTCTCTCTCTCTCTCTCTCTCTCTCTCTCTCTCTCTCTCTCTCTCTCTCTCTCTCTCTCTCTCTCTCTCTCTCTCTCTCTCTCTCTCTCTCTCTCTGTGTCCTTTTTCCCCATCCCTTTATTTAAAAAATGGGAGAAGATTTATTTAAAGTGAGCTGCATAATACAATCATCCCTCCTGCCGTTTGTGACGGAGGTTTCAGATAATCCATTCTCACAGGATGGGGTCTTTAGCGTAAGCCGACGCCGCGGAATCCCAGATCCTCCGTCTTTTGCCAGTCTTCACAAATTGCACGGCCACACGTGCCACTCCAACAAAACAACAACAAAAAAAACACAACAAAAAACTGGGAACTGTGAATCGCTGGCCGCTTTGCATCTGTCTGCAGCAAATAATGCAGCAATAAACATGACTAACAGTGTATTTTCTAAAGTTGCCCTATTTAGGTTATTGTTTTTCAAACAGTGTCAGACATGGTGCCCTAATACATTTCCTTTATTTACAAAATGAAAATGGCTAAATGTATAACAATTACTAAACTGGGCCAAGAAAAATGAAATAGCCTATAGGTTAGTGTCATGCATAGTACTTTCCTAAATCTTAGTACGATCTAGAACTTCGGTGGAGCAAGATGCCCATCCATCCGTAGTTAAAGCTACTCTCGTAGCGTTTGGCAAAAAACGAATAAAAACAATTATACAAAAAAATAGAACTGTTTGGCCATTTCTCCAAATTGTGTATCGTCACATTCATTTAAAATGCGATATTAATCGATGCTTATCGATTCGAATCTTGCAGATCGATGCAGTTGTATTTACACATTCGGATCGATGCATCGCGATGCACCGGTGCATTGTCCCACCCCTACTGGCCGCAGTTGATATTCTGTAATTTTCCATTTTTAATTCCACTGATTCATTTCTTGGGAGAGAGCCTATTACTCCCTCTCTGGCGCACAGTCCCATAGCCAATTCTCCAGAACATATGTGAACCAAAGGCCATATTGCAAATGCAGGCGTGGGCTCTGGAGATTGGATACAACACGGCGCTCTGTAATGATAGAATCGATATGTTGTTAAGGGGGGGGGGATATCTGAGATTTCTGGATATGTTCAAGTTTAGAAAATGCACGTTATCACATTCTGTGATATGAGGTTTTTTTTCTTCTTCTGAACTACACTACCGGAGGATAATCAATTTCAAACCCTGTGTGGAATTGACCATAAATCAAAGTTCAGTTCAGCTGAAGGTATACATCGGCTATAAAATCCTGCCTATGCTGTATTATCATTGGTGAGAGCTTAGTGTAATATGACCCTATATCCATACTGAGGACGCCTCAAGGTTACAAATGTTAAAAAACGTTTTACATTTGGCTGTTGTAAAAATATGGACGTTTTGCCCTGGCTCCACACCCAATAGTGTGTGTAGGCGTGATTATGAAACAGAGTAGATAAATCTCCTGTTATGCAAATGTAAGGGCTTTGCTAGGTTGAATTGTATTTGTAAAATATATATATATATATATATATGAGCATGTTTTTATTTACGTTGGAAGCATTTGCAAATGTGTTTAATAAGTTAACTAAGGCCCACATGCATATTTTTTGTGTTGTGGAGCTTTTCACATCATTCTGGAGCTTTTCAAATGTGTTCCATACTGGTTCAAGTAAAAAAAATTGCAATTTCGGGATTTAAATGCGATGTTTCCGAGTTCTTAGTAAAACGATTTCCCACGTGACATGATGTTTTTACTTAATTTGTCGGAGTCGCAATCCGAATGTGTAAAAACAGGGGGCGGGGTTTCAGACTTTTCAAAAAAAAAACCTACGTCACTGCCCTTTTCTAACGGTTTGTGGGAGTTTCAGATACTGAAACCAGAAAGTGAATGCCGATGCGTGTGGACCTTTAAACTGTAATTATATATTTTTATTCTAAAGCATAGACTTGCAGCTGCACACCTCTTTGTGCTGCATGTATATGAAATTGCTATCCTCTTGTTGGATTTATTTCCGGGATCATAATATTATAGGTACAGCTGTTTAAAGGTAGGCTAACTGTGTCGTGGTATTTCCTTTTGTTTACGACAGTAATTGATGGTTTGCTCAGCTAACTTTAGCCTAGGCTTATTGATTATAAATGGGCCTTCTCTGCGTTCTTGGTGATATCGCACTTGTGTTCCTGAGACTAACACTGATGTTCTTCACAGTCCATACATTGCTCTAGATAAGAGTGCCCACTGAGTCATTGTAATGTGATGTAATGCACATTCATGCCTGCCCTGGTTTCGCCTGACTGGAAGAAGCGCCAAACCAGAATGGCGGACTGATAATCCATCCAAAAGTAAACACAGTGAGAAAGGGTCACTCTCTGGGGGCGGAAGAGCTCGCCGGCAGGCTTTAATGTATTCTCCAGCACAATCTCTACAAAAATAATGTCCCTGGCCTGGATTTTTTTTTCGGCGTGGCAAACGTAAAACGTGACAACCTTGAATGCTTCCCACTCGCTGCTGCCCTCTCTCCCAGCAGAGTCCGAGCTCCAACAAAGACTGTGTTTGGTGGCAGGGTTTATTAGGGGGGGGTGGTTATTGTCACTTCCCCCATTCTCCCTCTTCTTTCCTGCCATACTCCATCTCTCTCTTTCCTCCTTCCCTCCTTTTTTTCATCTCCACAGCAGCACAGTTGAGGGAGTGAGAAAACAAATTAATCGGAGTGTCTGGGCTGTCTAATTAGCTGGGCGTGTGGCGTGCCTCATGCTAATCCTCGGGCTGTTAGCGGGTTTGCATCCTGTATGAAAATGGATGCAATTTTCAGGAAAAAATATTTTTATTTCTCTTTTGAGACGGAATTAAAATAGGATTCACACACTTGATGCATAGGACTCAGTGTCTGGAATCAGAGCAGGGTAATACACGGTGAAAGAGCGTCACTGTGCTAGCTGGAGACACAAAACCATAACCGTCTCCATGGTTTCTTACTTTGCCCACACTACGCTTAGATTTACAGTTGGGAAAGTTGCTAGATAGTTTAGCAATATTAATGTAATTTAGCCAAATGAGCTACTAACAAACGTTATAAAGTGACAAACGTTTATTAACTTTAGTGGAAAAGAAATGGAATTGAAAGCATTAACATTAAAAGCATTGACAACGCTTATTTTCTTTCCAAACTGTGTGTCACCAGACCAGGAACCAGAGGATGCAGACGAGTTATCCTGCTCTATTTTAATAATAATAATAATAATTAATAATAATTAATAGGTTTTATATAGCGCTTTTCTGAGTACCCAAAGACGCTTTACAGTGATGAGGGGGAAACTCGTCTCTACCACCACCAATGTGTAGCACCCACCTGGGTGATGCAACGGCAGCCATTTTTGCGCCAGAATGCTCACCACACATCAGCTGAGGTGGAGAGGGAGAGAGAATGATTTTAGCCAATTAAACTGGGGGATGATTAGGTGGCAGATTGAAAGAGCCAGGTTGGGAATTTAGCCAGGACACCGGGGAAACCCCTACTCTTTACGATAAGTGTCATGGGATCTTTAATGACCACAGTGAGTCAGGACCTCGGTTTAATGTCTCATCCGAAAGACGGCATCTCCTACAGCACAGTGTCCCCATCACTGCACTGGGGCATTGGGATTTTTTAAATTTATTTGACCAGAGGGAAGATTGCCCCCTACTGGTCCACCAACACCACTTCCAGCAGCAACTTAGTTTTTCCCAGGAGGTCTCCCATCCAAGTACTAACCAAGCCCACACCTGCTTAGCTTCAGCCATTCAGCAGGAGCAGAGTGCACGGTGGTATGGCTGCTGGCGAAGTTCAACAATGTGACATTCTTGGGCTGGGTTATCCCGCTCCTTCGTGTGGGCAGAGCCCTATAATCTTCTAGAACAATACAAAGCAAATGGAGGAGCCCTGAAAGGCTGTGTGAGCGTGTGTGAGCGTGTGTGAGCGTGTGTGAGCGTGTGTGAGCGTGTGTGAGCGTGTGTGAGCGTGTGTGAGCGTGTGTGAGCGTGTGTGAGCGTGTGTGAGCGTGTGTGAGCGTGTGTGAGCGTGTGTGAGCGTGTGTGAGCGTGTGTGAGCGTGTGTGAGCGTGTGTGAGCGTGTGTGAGCGTGTGTGAGCGTGTGAGTGCGAGCTTTCTCTCACGCAAAAAAGGTAAAACCGAAAACAAACTATGCAGTTATTAGCAGCTATAGGAGGAACGTAGGATTCTTACGAGAGGCTTTGATTCCTATTCTTTGTTGTATTCAATTTCATGAATGGAGTACAACAGATATTGTAAAAATTTAATATTTTGTGCAATTACCACGCTTGTATGTGGAAGGTGGTGATGTGCCTGACTTTGAGTCATGCAGTGAATAGTGAAACAAGAAAAATTAAGGTGCATTTAGGAGGAACGGCATGTGGGAGAGGTAGAAGCAGACTACAGACTGCTGTCTGTGTGTGTGTGTGTGTCTGTGTGTGTCTGTGTGTGTGTCTGTGTGTGTGTGTGTGTGTGCACGTGCGTGCGTATATAGAATAGAATAACTTTTATTTTCCCTTTAGGGAACTTCAGTTGTAGCCACCAGCAACAACAAAAAAGACATAGACAGTGGGGCAGACCCACAACACACAAACAAACATATCGAATAATACAGCCAAACGTCATGATTAAAAATAGCCCCTGCTGTCCCGAGATGTCCGATGTCATCCATGGTGGACGACCACAAACAAATTATCCCGGCGAGACAATTCGTCAATATTATAAAAATCTTCAGCCCGCTTTCCTGTCCCACAACAGACACACGGTGCATGAAAAAACAAAAGACAAAAGCCAGACACAACAAAAGACATTCAAATGAACAAACACGAACACGAGAGACAGCTGCACTACATGTCGCCATTACAGCGCCACGTGACATCACGTATGAGTTCATGTATGCGCACGCATGCTTGCGTGTGCATGTTATGTGAGTAAATTTGTGCGCGTGGATGTGTGTTCACGTGTGTGTGCGTGTGAGGGTAAGTGGGTGGACGGGGGAAACGGAGAAAGGAAATGGTAGATAGAAGGTAAATGGCAGTGCAGCAATCAGGCAAGGCTTGACATTTGTCCTGCACATCAATTTTGGAAAGTACACAGTCCTAAATGAGCACGAGCCCAGAACGAGGAACAGAGCCGCATTAAAATGACTACATCCGAATCCTCGAAACCGAGGGAGCACTCTCCAACCGCACACGGCCAAATTAATCAGATTGTTTTGTACAAAAAAAAAAAGATGATGAAAGAACCGAAGCCCAACGCAATAATTGCAAGGTGGGCTATTTCCACTGCGCCCATTGCGGTATCCTAATGCTTCCCCACAGCAACAGGAGCAGAGCTACTGAAAGGGATGTGGCTCTCTGATACACAAAATGAAACAAACAAACATTCTGCCTGTGCAACTTGTCTTTGAAATTAAATTAGGACTAACCCCCCCTCCCTCCTTTTCCGCCAACCTCCATCCCCCTCTTCCTCCCTCCCTCCATTCCCCCCCTTCTCCGTCTCCCCCCAAAGGAATGAGTTAGCGTATGTGTACATTCGGGTGAGACTGAAATGGAGTGTAACCTCTCCTTGGCAGGTGCTTTGAAAGCTGAACGATTGTCTGTCCCAAAGCACCGCCATAAAGTCTCTTAACTTGCCCAGGGCCATTATCTGTCAAGGTTGAATGTTGCACCAGACAGATGTGTAGTTCGTGACAAGCAGAGATACGGATACACCGTTTTGGATCTGCAATTCTTACCCCCCCAAGTGAATTAATTAAGGAGCATAGCCTCGTTAAGAGAAAAACAGAGGCTGTCAGGTGGCGTGTCCCGGTAAAGCACTGGCTTCAGTGCAGTGGTGTGTCCTCCTGTGTGGTATTGAATCCTGACTGTGACAGGGCTGACTGTGACAGGCTGGCTCAGCAGGGAAAGGAACAATTCGCTGTAGTGTCACCCAGGAAGTGAGGGGTTTGGTTGGCTAGGTAATCCCTGGCTGCATTCAAATTCAATTTTACACGCTCCCTTCCCTTGCTCACTTCCCTCGAATGAGCTATCTTGTGACGCAATTTGCTATGTGCAGCAAGCAAACTTAAAAGGTACTCTGCAAGGGAAGATTGACGAGAAACAAACAAAAACGGAACCGAACTGCCCCAACATTTCTGAAGTGCAACTAGTGATGTACAGTTCGCGAACTGATCTGTATTTTTGAATGACTCTGTATGCTGGTCGTCTGAGTCAACTCGCCAGTTTGGGGGAATTGGGCTTACCCACGGCTCTAGCTCTTAGCTCTGGCTCTTACTCTGCCTGCTTTCTACGACAGCCAGGAGCCGGTGTCACTCGTTAGAACCTAGGTTGAGCAGTAGTAGTGATGTGACCAACAAAATAGGTCGCACAAATATGTTTTATAATCATTTAAGAATACATTTTAATTTGATCTAACAATACTGCACACATTTTTGTGAATTAGATAATCACCCCAGCTCATTCCAAAGTGATTATTTCTACTGCTAACGGTCACAGTCACCTGCTACCCAACTCTCATCAGCACAAAATCAACTAGACTCATATCGCGGCAATATCCCGCGGCTCCAGAGCAGTGACACAAAGTTTTTTTGAGTTTTAACAGAGAGCAAATGCTGTAGCTAGCCTACACCATGAATAAACGGGTTTAGCCTACTCAGCGTGGATTAACCAGAAATCTTGACAAAGGTATTCTGTTATATCTAATGATATTACTGAGATGCCAACATTTTAATATTACATTTTTTTAAATATAAAGTTGTGGCATTTTTATTTTAGAACTCTTCACCAACAACAACAGTGAACAGATAAATACAATTTTGTATAATAGAATAAATAAATATCTTTACCAAATACTATTTAAAAAATAATAAACAAAATGGGTTCCTATACACGCATGAAGATCTGGCTTGTTTGTCGGATTTGGCTGGCTATCTCTCTTATACAGCCATCTATCCACCGCATTTTCAGTAGGCTAGCTACTGGATTCTAGGGTCTGATAAAAAATGTAATTTATATTTGCATAGACTAATAAAATAGCTATAGCTATTACATGTAATATCCAATGTCACAATCAATGACCGACAGCAATATTTTAAGCTATAGGCCTAAATTTCTGCTAGAATGTAAATTAATGTAAACTGGATGCGATTGCAAACTAGCTTGAAAAGTAAAGGAGAATGAACAGAAAACATTGAGCATAGGCTATTTGAAAATGAGTATCAATCAGGTGATTTAGGTCTGAATAAAATATCAAAGCTAGTTTACTAACTTAATTTGCTACCAGCTAGACGCTGCTGTCTGAATCGGCTTCAAAGTCCAGCTTGCACCTCTGGGAGATGCGGCTCGGGTAGTTTGAAAGAATCAAACAAACAAACGGTACTGTATTAACCAGAAGTACCAAAAACTCAGACCCTGACTCCGACTCTTCAAATCAAACGGTACGGAAAGAGCCAAGTTCTGTGGTGACCGTCCACTTTTTCCATGTGGAGCAGTGCATTGTTGCATTCCCTTCTTGCTGGAAGCGTGCATTTTATACCCTTGGTGGTAGGGAGGAAATATAATTACTCGCTCCCCTTTTTTAAATTGGATCCGAATCACACTTGATGTGGCTGCCGTATTTCATCCTGGCATTTTGGGGATTCCCCCTTGAAGCAAGGGAAGGGAACGACAGGAAGAAAGGATACATTTCGGATCCGCACCCCCTGTCACATTATGCAAGAGTGCTTAAGTGGGGTACAGGCAGTGGCGTACCGTCGGTTGTAAAATAGGCCTTCTACCTTACCGTAACCTTACCTTTATATGGAAATTACTCGCAACCTGTTTCCATTTATAGTTTTTAATGAATTAACTGAATAACAAATATCAATGAATATATCAAGTTTTTCTGTGCTAGAATTTTTCTTTGTGTCATAAAATGTGTACCACTTAAATATATGTAGTGATGGCAGGTGCACTGGAAAAGGTAGGGTGTACACTGTTTATCTAGCTTGAGTAGCCTAACAAGCAAACAATTAATTTGCAGAATAATCAAGACCAATATGTAGCCTATAATGATTAAGAAAGGATAACGACAACGACAACTTGAGATTGTTTAACAAGGATCAGGCAATAATCTGAATGTGTTAAAGAATAATACATTTTAGGATGACACTCAAATTAGTCAAAGCGATTTAAACATTAGAAAGCATATTAAAAGAGGACAGCCTCTTAAGTATCTCAAACCATTGAGCGCTATGAATAATTCAGGCTTGAAAATCAAATTAACGAAAAGCTATGAAACATTTAAAACCGGAGCATTTGAAAGTCTGAATCTTTGCATTATTATATATAATCATAAATGTGGATATAGAAAAATGCAACACAAGTTTGATGCACAGAAAAGTAATGCTATCTCAAAATTAATTTGGTAGCCTAATAATTGCTTATTGTTCTTGGTTTGTTAATTTGTCCAGTCATTTTATATATACATACTAAACTCCTCAAAAAAAGTTCGGAAACGTTATTTCGGTCGATTATTCCTCCCCTTTAATAATACCAATTGGTATTGTATTTTATATCGTTGGAAAGCCTGATTAGTCACCTTTACAACGAGGTACAACTTGTAAGGATCATGCATTCGTGGAATGAGCAACACAGCTAACCGTGTGGGTAGCGGCCCAAAAAAATGTGCCAAAATCCCCTGCAATATTCTTCTGTTGGTATTCACTCTCGTTTTGAGTTGCTTGGTGGACTGGATGATTGCACTCTCCCACAGTAATAAGGAAAAAACAACACATATTGGCCATTTTTACACTTTATTCATTTTACACTATCAGGGACCTCAGTAGCGTGTGGAAGATCCATACGCAGCCGCAACAGCTTGGCACCTCCTCCTCATGCTGGTCACCAGCCTGGTCACACACTGCTGTGGGATGGCATCCCATTCCTCAACCAGGATTTGTCGCAAGTCAGCCAACATGGTTGCGTTGGTCACTCTGGCACATACAGCACGCCCAAGCTGATCCCACAAGTGTTCAATTGGGTTGAGGTCTGGACTCACGGCAGGCCATTCCATCCTCTCCACTCCCAAATTCTGGAGGTACTCTGTGATGATCCTGGCTCTGTGGGGGCGAGCGTTGTCATCCTGGAGGATGGAGTTAGGTCCCAGATTCTGGAGATATGGGATCGCCACTGGCTCCAGAATCTCATTCCGATATCTCACTGCATTGAGATTGCCTTCAATGATGACAAGTTCTGTTTTGCCTGTGAGAGAGATACCGCCCCACACCATGACACTGCCCCCATTGAAAGGTGTCACACACCTGTGACTGGCATACACCTGCCAGCACTTGAAGCTCAAAACGAGAGTGAATACCAACAGAAGAATATTGCAGGGGATTTTGGCACATTTTTTTGGGCCGCTACCCACACGGTTAGCTGTGTTGCTCATTCCACAAATGCATGATCCTTACAAGTTGTACCTCGTTGTAAAGGTGACTAATCAGGCTTTCCAACGATATAAAATACAATACCAATTGGTATTATTAAAGGGGAGGAATAATCGACCGAAATAACGTTTCCAAACCTTTTTTGAGGAGTTTATGTAAACCATAATGACAGAGAGGCTGGGTAAGATACAGTTTGAATGTCCGATTCATAGGTAGTAAAGTGCCCGAGGCAAAGGGCAGTCAAACTGTATAATGCCCAGACACAAGGTCATTATTGCGTTTATACAGCAGATTACCAACAAAAAGCATAATTGTAATCAAGTGCGTTTTGAAATATGCAATTATATTGCAATGGAAATGTTTGCATTACTGAAGTATTCCAGCAAATATCGCAAACCCTATACCACTTAGCAATGAATGCAAATTAGTCTCTCTTCCTATGGGGGTAGATGGCAACCTAGCTTTATGCTAAGTTCCCCGTCAGTCACATTAGCCTGCCTAATATTAAAACGTTTAGTTTTGAGTCAAAATGGTCTCACAGCAAGGAAGATAAAGCACAAAATGCAGATTCATGAACAGTTTAGTTTATTCTGTCGACTACTCATGATGTATGATGCGATCTTTGACCTGCAGTCATCGGACACAGTGAGATTTTCGTGAGTTCAACAGCACTTTTTTTGCTGCTGTAAGGCTTTGTTTTCAAATTCATCAAAGCCTGCTAGTTACACAAACCCAATGAGTTTTGGGTGATTGATAGCACATAAAACATGCGGGACATATTTATGCTCATAATTTACACAGAAAGGACAAAGTCCAATAAATTGTTTCAGATGGCTTATTATAGCACTGTTGCAGGACCAGCATATCAAAATCTTTGTGAAGCTGTAAACTCTCTACTTTGGGCTGCAGCCCATTAAAATGTTTACGCTCTTAATTTCTTGTTTACCCCCAAAACATCAACATGCCGGTCAGTCTGATTTGTCACATAAAATGGCTGTATGACAAAAGCGATGAAGGCTTTGGACAGGTGTCGGGTTCAGAAACGGCAAGGAGATTGTCAACTGCAGTGATGCTTCTTGTCAACCCGAAGCTTTTGAAAGCAGTTGGAGCTGTTAAATTGGCCCAAGAGATCCGCTGTTAATTTGAGAACCCAAAAAGTTTAGGATTCTGAGTCTGGAATATCATTAATATCAGCTTTAAAATGAGCTAGAAGACATATTCATTAATTTAATGATGTTAATGTGATGGATTTTAGTGGCAGATAATCAAATGCGAAGGTAGGGGGATCAGAAACAAGTCACTCACGACTAAAATAGGGCGAACTTGAATAACGAGTGAAACACAAACTAAATCTCCCAAGCTCAATACTGGAGCCAAAACGGAAAACTTAGCAAAGAAAAGAACACCTTCGGCACATAAGTTCAGATGGCTGGAAGAGTGTAAAACAAACAAAACAAACAAAGAAAACTGTCTCAGAGAGAACAGCAAAGAATAAAATAAATAGCACAGAATGCTAACAGGAGGAATAATACCTATACCTGAAATAAAAGCTAATAGCAAGTCCCCCGTTAACATAAGCAGCATTTAATATCACAAGGTCGCTCGTACCTGGCTATACCTGGCTCAATGCAATGTCGAATGAACAAAGAAGCACCGGGAAGCGGAAGTGAGGAACTTAAATACCCCACAGGTAGAGGCACAGGTGAAAACAACGATGACGGAAAGCAAACCCCGGACGTAGAAAAAATCAGATTCTCAATCGGGAAATAAGGACGAGAAGCGCAACGGAAAATAAAAACCCACGAACCATGATGGTTAACTTTTCAGTCTCATTGCCTTTGGTGTTCCTCTACTTAATTTCTCCATCTAATACCTTCAAATTCACTTCCATGGACCCGTGATGCACGAATGGTATGATGCATACTTTTCTGTCTTTTGAGTAAGTTGCTGAAAACTGTTGAAAAGGGTCAGATGCCATTTTGAGAAAGAAAGTCAGCTGAAGTGGTGCGGGGATGGAATTAAGTCTGTTTACTCTGGAGGATGATTACTACATTGCCAAGGTGAGTCATATTGGCAGTATCGCCAGGACCCTTCACCTTTTCCTAATAACTGCCATGGGATCTTTAAAGACCAAAGATAGTCATGACCTTGGTTCAAACATCTCCTCTAAAAAAGGAGACGCTGTGTAGGAGGAATACCAACTCAGAGTGGCCCACCAGCATCACATTCTGTTGTATTCTAGATTTTCCTCAAAAGGTTTTGCCTCCAAGCCCTAAACAAGCCCGATCCTGCATCAACATTAACAGCAACAACAAACACACGAACAGCAATGACTATATCAGCATTGACAGGCCTAAAATGAATGCATATATATTTCTTTCCGCAGCTGTGATTTCTGTACGCTTGTAGCCTGGGAAATTGCTTTATATTTGAAAAGTAATTTCTTCTTTGTTTTTATGCTTTTTTTCATAATTAACAAAATATTTTAAAAAATGTCAGAAGAAAATGAGTGTCCCACCCAACATAAAGCACCATGCTAGATTTCTGTCACATCTGCCTAATTTAACTGGAAGCACTCGCCAGATGCGATCGTCGTTATCCGTACACTGTCAAAGTTTTTCTGTCAGTAACGCTGTTGGGAAACATGGTGTCTTGTTGTTTATACACAGGCGGTTAAAAAGGATCGCTGCCGTTCGACGGGAGATAAAGCGATCAGTTAACGTCAGCAGCAGGTCTTTACTCAAATTGCACATGTCCGGTTGCATTATTGTAGTGGCTCCTGGAATTTCCCGGAGATCAGGTAACGAAGCAGAGTTAGACCGCTGGCACGGCCGTGAATTGATGGCAAAAAACTTATTAACTAGTAGAACAAAAACAAGAACATTCCCATCAAGCATTCTGCCAGCATCTCATAGACATTGTAGGTATTGGCTTTGGGAACTTAAGGGAACGCAGAAATGGCTACAAACACTGGCTTTCACGATTAAGTTAAAAAGACACGAACATCTTATTGATATCTTACATTGCTCAGTTTAAAGAGGACCCCCACATGTATAGATGATTCATTTAAAAACACAGTGACACTTAGCTGAGAGCATGAATGCAGAAGAACAGGTCTTTCCTGTGTTAAACGGGACAGGAGATCTTCCCATCATCGTCACCACAAAAAACAAATCCTACAAAGGTATTATGTATATTGGAAATAACAATATATTGTGTTATTGGCGGCAGATTAAAACTTAACAATATGCTGTTCTTTTCTAAGCTCCTTTTTTCTTTTTTGTACAATGCGATGCAAACTAAATGCTATGCGACTTCTATGCAACTTCTAGCATCCGATATCGCAAGGCTGCATTACGTGACCGGTCTGGACGCACACAAATCATATTTTGTCAGCATTGGGTTCGGATCTGCCAAGCCGCTTGGCGAGGTGGCCTAGCACACTTTGAGATCGGAATTGCTTATAGTCTGGACGTAATCAGACTTCTCAAAACGCATTCACCGGAAAAACATCTTTAAACACGCCCATACTGGCTTGGAGACGAGTAGCACGCTGCACAGAACTGTTCTGTGGTACGCTGACGGTAAAGACGAGGCTGTAGCTGTTCACAAATGTGATAGAATGTGTGCTTTCGCATTCAGAAATTGAGCACCCAGTCGGAATCTGTGAAATCATGCATGGTATGGTTCCACCCGTGCTGGCTACGTTCGCGAACCTACGCCCTCCTCTCCACCGAAACAGCTGTTGCACGCAGAAACGCAGTGCTCGCATTAATAGCACGCCTCCGCTGCTGCCTCCTGATCAGTACATGCCTTGTGCAGGCCCTACCTCCACTACACAATCCGAACAATATGAAAGAAGCACAACTTCACGAACACGGAAAGTCATTTTCCAGGAAGTGTATAGCTCGCGCGGGGGAATGAAAACCAAACGTTTAATTTTTAACACATTTATGTCATGCTGCCTACTTGTGAACGTTTATGAATACTTCTCTTCCACGTGGAACGGCATGCGTTCTTTCTCAGTAGTTGCGCGAAACAAGCGTCTCTGTGTGTAGTGAGTCGTCGTGGTGATGCTCGGCTGATGACGGAGAGGTCAAAGCTGAAATTTTCTGTAAGCACCTCATTGGGCTCAGATCCACTGACCGGATGGAGTGTGGCGTCACACCTTGCAATCGGTTAACCACACCCACCACCTTCAGAAACATGGCAGAAGTAGGAGGCTTTCATCTTTAATGAACACCAGAGGGGGCGGCCCAAGTGGACGCTTCCCCCAACCTTCTTATAATCATATAGGGACATATCTAAGGGCAGTGTTACTAACCTTCGCAAGGGAGCCACTTTTGCCAAAGTCAGGAGTGTCGCTTTCGCTGCTCGACTGTCCCTCATCAAAATATTCACTCTCTACAGTTTTAGGTTTCTTTTGGATGACAAATTGATCCGTCGTCTAAAGCGATATGTAGATTGCTTTTAGTTGGGTAATGGGAAGTGTCCCTCTCAATCCTTGACTCTAATTTAAAAAATGCACTGTCTGCAGTTTCACTTTTCCATTTAACGACAATTTGATCCATCATCGGAACTGATATATACAGTAGATTGCAGTGCAGATAAAAGCATCCTGCCGCCATAGCTACTGCTACCTTTGAGCACCGTTTGCTCTCTTATTTCTTGCCCGTTGATGCATCATTGACACAGCGATGTGCGTTGTGCTGCCATACACTATTGGACCAGGGAGTTATTGCTCCGTCAGTGTACTGTCCAAACTGTTGGTAGGTACTGACTGTTTGAAAACCATTTGCGATTGCACTATATTTGGTAGACTGTACATGCAAATAGGATTATTATTGTGTGCCTCAAATTAAGGGTTTGGGAGCTACATGTGGCCCAGGGGCCTTGTAATGAATATAGTGGTCTCAGGGAGAGAACAGCAGCAGACGCATTTAAAACCTTTTTTCCCCTGATGGAGCAACAAAACAAAACAAAAACAAACGGGTAAAAAGCATTGCAATTATCGTTCTGGGGCTCCAGAATTCCATACATTGATATATAGTGCAATGTGTAATGACAAATAATCAGTAATGAGGGTTGTGCTGTAGAAATAACCGGACATAAATTAATTTGTTTGCTTTGAAACTATTGTTCAAACTGATTCAAGGGTTCCAAAGTGTGTTCAGTTGCCAACCAATTCTTTATCAGCAGGCATATATTATCATGTCCATCTTGAACTGTTCATATTCTTTGTCATGCCATTGCTGTGCATCACAAGCAGAACTGATTGTCACGTTGGCGTGATTAATAGCCTGTTTTGTAATCCATCATTGAATCATTATTTGTTATAGACATTACACAGTACATTTTCAAAAAAGAACAGGGAAATTTATGCTAAGTAATACCGCAGAAATTACATTTCATCTATTTGATACGTCGTGATAAAAACGATATCAGATTACTGTAATTAATATCTTTTTGAACGGAGCATTTCGTTCTTCAGAGGAGAAAATGTAAACGTGTTACGAAAACAAACAAACGAGTGTGCATTGCATATTTGCAGATGACACAATTCCAGAAAATAGTATATTGCATTGCATTTTATTAAAAAGTTGGCATGTATTGGAAATTTAAAAAAAAAAAAAAGATATTTGATATCAGTGGTAAGTGGATGAGGATATTTGAATATAATTATAGTGCTGGTGGAATGCACATTATAATCCCCCTCCTTTGCCGATGAGAGGGAAAACAATTGCCAAACATTTCATGGAATATACATAAAAGGTTGGTAAAAATGACCATTTTTTTAAACTTTCAATTTGGTGGGGGACCTCAAAGGCCATTGCTATGTAGGATCTCCCTCCAAAATATGAAGATTTTATTTGAGCCTCATTTGCATTGAGATAAAAAAGAAGCACAATTGAATGAATTAAAGAAAGAAAAAGGCGTATCTCAGGGGCGTGTGTATGGTTCTGCCGCACTGATGAACCCATTTGATCTTCAGTGGGGCTTTGAAGCAGAGCCTTAAAGGGCCAAATCCCACACTGATCTGAGCTACAGACCCTGTGCCACTGAAGTGGGGGGTGGGGGGCTAGAGTCTCCTGTGGAACCGCCAGAGGGCCGGAGCACAAATATGCTTTCAAAAATCCTCCATGGCTAATTCAATTAAGGCGCCACATGGTGCATGGATGAGCCTCATGTCCTTGGATCGACTCCAGGCCGTGCCAGTGCCGACTGCGACCGGTAGCTCCATAGAAAGCGCAATTGGTGATTGCGTGTCCCAGGGTACGGGTGGGTTCAATCGGTTAGGGACCTGCTTTCATGGCTATCTTGCGGCCCCTGCCGGTCTATCGCGCACCCGTGGACTGTGTGAGAAAGTTGCTTACGAAAGGTCTTCCTCCTACTCAACTCTGTGCGAGCTTAGCTGTAGTCCGGGGTGTGAAAAGAAGCAGTTGGCGACACCACATGTTTTCAGATGAGAACCGTGGATGCCTGCACTTTCCCGAATCGGCAGTGGGGCTCACCAATCTAAATCGGGGGTGGGAATGGGAGTTGCTCAGCACCACATTAAGTGCCAAATAAAAAAATTATTATAATAAAATAAAACATTTTTCAAGTCATGTCCCTATGTCACAAGTAACACAACTTAAGTCTTGCGTATCCCCTTTTTTTTCATTTTGAAAAAAAGAGAACATTTTGTCTTTGAACTTTGAACTCCCCCGTATTTTGGAATGGTTTGTGCTTGCTGAGTCTCCGACAAGACACGCGTACATGCAAGGAGCACCGCAGCCCAACTGTATGCGCTCCCCTCAATGCACTCACCAGAAAACCAGTAACCCCTGTCCATACTGTGCAGAAATCTGTCTTACAGAGGAACTCTTTATTTATTTTCTTATTCATCCTTTATTTATACAGGTGAGTCTCATCAAGCTATACAATTTATTTTTCAGTCCTGGCCAAGAGATCGCAGCATAAACAATCTCACGGTATAAAGTAGAGTACAGCACAGTACGATACAAAACAACAGCCATACAAATCAGTCCTAATGATTTTGCAGGTCACCAGCACTGTGAGCTAGCACTGTTGGGTGAGGGAGGTATCGGACGCAAACTGAAAACCCTCCTCTTCACACCGCATCTTGGTTCCCCTCTCATTTCCACCCTCTAACTGTACTAGTTGAAGTTATGCTATTGGTTTTAGGTTCTTCTTCTGAGGGCTTCGTATGGATGTCCCTATTCAGGGTTTGTATTTTGGTTCTTGCTTAGCTTAGTGAATTTGCATTAGTGCTTTAATAATGATTTTAATGATGTACCACACATGCTCGATAGTCTTGGATTATTGTTAGCCAAGTCTGTTACTCTTACTCAAGTTCATCAGCTCAATGCAAATATCTGCTAGATGAATATAATAATGTACTTAGTAATGCATGATGATGCCAAACATTGCCATAGCAGCAATTAACTGCTGTCAACTACTGTTCTTTGAACCAATCAAAAAGGTCAAGAACATTCACAACAAAATACTATTCTTGGTTGAAAGAAAATTACTTTTATCCTATGGCAGGTCCACCCATTTGTGGTGTTATGACACCTCATTATTCCAGCACTAGATCAAGAGGTGTTATCACTCAGTGATGGCCAGCTGGTTACTTGTCTTACCTGAGAAACTCTTGACATAAAACCACGCGCTCTTACTCTGTGCTGAATGTACCTGCATACACTTTTATGGCCCGTTTCCATATTGTTTGAGCTTTACATCAGAAGCAAGTCACTACCAAAGCAGTTCAGACATGGTACCTGTAGCCAAAACTGGGAGAGGTTCTGAGCCTTAAACCAGCCCAGGGCCGATTGCGCCCGCAGCACTGGGGCGTCGAGTTCATGCGCAGAGGCATTCCCTGCTGGCTCAGCAGTTGACTGTTCTTTTTCCTTTCTGTTTTGTTTTTTTGCTAGATTTGTTTGGAATTTCAACCTGCCAGTGAATCAATTCCTCAACCTCTGTCTCTGACTCTGTTCCCTTTTTTTGTGGTTGCTGTAGTGTAAAAAGAATCCAAAGGACTGCCTTATGGAAAGAAAAAAAAGCAATTCGCAGCTATTTGAATTCCCAGCAGTGCCTGCTTCTGAGAGAGAAATTACTGCTGTTCTCTTCAGCTTCTCTGGATAAAACGGTCCACTAAAATATCAACACTGTCAGCGAGCGTCTCTGAATGCAGCGTCCTTTTTCTTTTTCATCTTTTTAATAAGAAGAAGCATGAATACAGAGAATAGATGGCATTGTTTTATAAAAGCTGTTGCACACCCTCGTTTTATGCGTTTGCACATTTATATCAGCAGCCCTCTAAACGTAGGCTGCGATTTAAATTTGTTCATTTTTTGTTTTTTACGAGTAATGGCCATTTATGTTTAGTGTCTCCCTGCTGAGAAACAAAAACGGAAGGTTTTTAACAAAATGTCTGAAAGTTTTTTGAAGGCAACAACATGGTCTCATGATCAGTGCAGCCACTGTAAGAAGTCAGCTCACCAGCTCTTACATGGCTGATGATAGCTTAAAATTAACTTATACGTATCGGCCGGAAGGCAATATCATAGCCGATATGATAACGTACATCTGCCAGAAAGACGGTGTATTTGATGCATAAAATTTAAATGTCACACTCAAAAAAGCTTACTAATAGTCACCTGAAACTGTTTTTTTAATATTTATTTTTCATTTATCATTTTTACCAGCCAAATACTCAGCTATACATTGACTCAGTAGCTCTCTACACTCATGCCGGTGCTGCTTTGGGCCCGGGTGCAAGATGGTGGAAATGGGCCTCCACAAAAAAACGATTTCAGTATTACTGACAGTTAACTATGGCGTCAATATTCCTTTAAATAAGATTTACCATAGGCCTATCTCTGCTTTGATGTTATAGCCTATTTACCAGAACGCTTTTGAAACTAGTCTGTATGCAATCATCATAGGCTATTTAGTTGCTACAATATTTCTGTTCAATGTGAATCACTATTGAATAATTTGATGACACATAAGCTGTGCATATTAAAACACAAATAGACTCACCATCACAGCTGGGCGCAGCGAACTTTGTCTGCATTAAACTGTCTCCCGAAGTAATGTCGTCACCGCTGGTGCCGTGAGCCACGATGAATAATTTTTTTTTTGCATTAGCCTATTTTGCTATGTTTTTCAGTTTCTTTTTTTTGTATCTTTGCGCTTTTGATAACCCAATTTTGTGATGGATTTAGTAGCGGTGAATCACATGCATAGGTGGGGGGGTTCAGACAAGTCACCCACACAAGTGAGGACCAATAAAAGGGAAATGGCATGAACAGAAGAAAAGAAAAACAGGAACTAATTCCTGACAGCTAAACAGCCAAACTAAATGTACCCACAAAAATAGGGCGAACTGGAATAGAACAAGTGAAACACAAATCTAAATCCCCCGAACTCAATACTAGAGCCAATAATAGGAGACTAGAAAAAACTAAGAAAACGCCTTCAGAACGTAACTCTACAACATCCGATGGAAGGTGAAACAAAATAAAACCATCAAAAGAAAACACTGTCTCGTAGAGACCAGCACGGAAACAAATGGTGCAGAACGCTAACAGGAGGAACACAATCCTACACCTGAATACAGCTATAAGCAAGTCCCTCGTGAACATAAGCAAAGTTAATATCACGAGGTCGCTTAAACCTGACTATACCTGGCTCAATGTATAAATGAATGACAAAGAAGCACCGGGGAAGCGGAAGTGAGGAACTTAAATACCCCGCAGGCAGAAGCACAGGTGAACTGAATAACGAGCGCGAGGAAACAAAAACCCGGACCGGAACATGGAAAAAATCCGATAGACTCTCAATCGGGAAAACAGGACGAGAATCGCATCGGAAAAAGAAACAATAACCCGCGAACCATGACAAATTTCTGCATTGTTGCAAGGAAAATAAGTGACAAATGTAGCTGTACGTGTGCAGCCGCAAAAAAAAAAGTTTGAATAATGACAATTAGATGCCATTGGACAGAGACCCTCTGCGGTTACCTGGCACACGCTCATTATCAACATATTGTTCTCTGATTAGACAAAATGTGTGTTAGGCTCCTATTCAGAGCTTAGATGTGATGATTTTGCGCATATAGACTATCCAATGCATTTACCCCTTACCCCACCATTTCAACGGGCCCCTGTTAAGCTAGGGCCACGAGTATTTAACTTAAACAGCAATGACAAAATTAGCAGGGAGCTAGCGTGATACCAACTGCCGTTCTACAACATATGGCTGTATTATTTTTACGCGAATGCATGACACACAGGTTGGGCGTTTTAAATAGTCTGCAAATGGAGACGTTCCAAAAAGCACTTAAACATGTTGAACCGTACTATTTTGTGTTGGAAGCTTTTGACATGACAGTATTTTATTCTTACGAGCAGAATTTATCAGAATATGCTAGAAAGCGGCTAAGAATTATTTTTCTCAGAAGTATGCATTCCCTCGCATTGTAAAGTCTTTTACGCGCATTACATTCGTAGTCATGCAAGTACTTTAACAATGATCAAGTAAACACCTCAACAGGAAACAATTGTCACACGAGGCTAGGGCCCTGGTGCAATTGCAGATGTTGCATACCCCCTAGCGCCGGCCCTGTGGGGGTATATATGCAGGCACATCTGTGAGTGGGAGAGGGTGGAGGAAGAAGTTGCTTCGGCAGTAATGGTGTGTTTGGGAAGCGGATGGTTGAAGCTCTTACCCTTCCACATGCCTCCTGAACATGTGAATGGATGTGGCGTATGGAAAAATAGAGGGAAAATGTAAGCATGATTCATGGCTCTACTCTGAACAAGTATTTATTTTGAATTTTAAAAAAATGGAAAAACCTGTTTTTATTTGTCGTGTTTGACCTTTGAAATGGACGCAATGCTTGGTTTGTGATGGCAGTCAGCATCAGGAGGGAATGTGGGTAAAAGGCACTCGCTTGGGTAAACCGCATGGACACATTGGGCAAATCATTGGCTGCAGAGCCCAACTGAATAAAGTGGCAGTATTGGCTGTAACAATAACCCTGTGTGAGTGCTAACGGGCACAAATCAGAGGTCTTGAGAAATTGCTGCTGATTACAAGTTCCTGCACATTTCAACCAAAACATATAGGAAAGGAAGCCTTTTGAAGCCTTGGCCGCATGAGAATGTCTATCGGAAAGGCAATCTCTGCCTAGTGCGGTGTAATGTCTGGTAGTTGCTCTTGTCATCAATCATCTGTCTTTGTTGGGTGGGGGAATTGGGGGGTGGAGGTTGTAATTCCAATTGGTCCTGTGAGGAAAATACTGCCTGCTCCGTGACAGGGTTGAGGTCATTTCCATTTCAGTCAGTTCAGAATGAATTGAAATTCAATATGTGAATTGAAAAATACCCAAACAATATTATGGGCATTTTATTTTTTTGTTCCAACTCATGTTTGTTTTGTTTCAATCAATTGTCTGAACTAAGATGGAAATGACCCCAACCGTGCTGTGCAAGATGAGGTCAGAGGTCGCCTGGCTGATCAATATCCTGCTGTGTTCAGTGACGAAGCTGGGGCGTGTCTGAGGAAGGTAGAGTTACTGTGCTCCTGGGTCTCCGCTGTCATACAAGCTGCTGGCGGTGGTGTTGGGGGGGGGGGGGGTTTGGAGGGTTAGGTGTGCAGCCTCCACCAGGTAGTTAAATATTCTACTTTATTTGGTGCGAAAGGGGAGCTGTCACCCACTTTATTGATAAACATATGGAACCAGCCTTACTTTATCACCATTCCATAACAAGAACGGCGAAAGAGGAGATGCTGAGGGAAATGCAGGTTTGTTTGATTGGCATATCCGGCCCATCTCTGTGAAACAAATACATTTTAATGAGGAGGAAATTGGAAATTGGGCAGGGGGTAGGCATGACCCTCAGAAGCAAGCTGGTAACCTGACACCCCCCCCCCCCCCCCGCCCAGTACTGTGAGTGGCTGACGTTGTCTGCGAAATGTAGTAATAAAATCTAATGAAAATACTTGCGAGAAGCTGAAACCAGACTTGTGTTACAGTCATGCCAGGAGGAAAAACTCCAGATCTCATCACAGAGTGCCCTTAAGGGATGAACTGCATCTTGCTTTGGGGTCATATAGTACTGAGACTCCATAGGCTCCAGTATACATGTAATGCTTCATGGTCATTTTGTGTATTCTGGTGATGCGATCAAGAGTAGAAACCATCAATCCTTTTTTTCCCCCCTGTTGTTTTCCCCTATATGGAACGCCCAATTTCTTACAGCCACTTATGCTGAAATCTTCACAGATGATGCTGTGGTAGGAGAATGTAGATAAAATAATATAGGCGCTCTCCTCTGAAACATGTAATGCCAATAGCTGCTTCTTTCCACACCACAGCCCACAAGCCAAGCTTGCATAGACATGAGTCTGAGGAAGACTTTCGCAAGAAGGCCGCGGGCATCCAATCGACCAGCTGAGGTCTCAAGAGAGCAGATCCTGCCCGACTGAACCCTCACTGACCCTGAGCGACACTACCACTAATTATGTGCTCCCCTGCTGGATTGAGGGGCCCACCCATGCACGACAACAGTGCCATAACAGGATGAGCCACTCAGCAGCGCTACGTACAATCACATTTTAATGCGCGAGTACATTGGATCAGAATAGCAAAGTTGCCAGGAACTGATTGCGGCCTAGCATGACTTGTTTGGCTTATAGCCTTGTGGTATTATGAGCCTGACCACCAGGCTGCCCTTAACCTTGTGGTGCTATGAGCCTGGCCAGGTACACACTCCGCTCAGCCTCCAGGGATGTACTAATAAACCAATAGGAACTACTTTGGATGAATCATGATTTTGCATTAGTGGGGCTCCGATTGGAGGTTGCGGTTCAAGCTAACTCCATCACTGGACTATAAAATAAGTCTAACTGCTTTAGAGATGAGAGTGTATGAGGTCAAGGCAAGTCGTTTCCTGGCTGCAGCTGCAATTGTCTATCAGGAGTTAAGCGATCGGTTTAAAATGGTAACCTAAATACAGTTGAATTTTATTCAATTTTGTGAAAGTTTTGTGAAAATATTAACAATATGGTTTTGTGGGGGCTGTTGCGTCTGTGCCATATACCACAAAGAAAAAACAAATACTGTGTAAATATTTGGGAATCAGAATTTTTAAACAAAAATGTATTGTAATAGCCACTTATTGTTAACAGTGAGTTGGGCAAGGATAAACTAGGGTGCACAGATTGTCTACTACAGCTGTCTTAACCCGAGGTTTGAATTCAGAATGGGTTTTATACACCTTGGCAACACAAGATTGTCCACTCATCTACTCAACACACAGGAATAACAGATTTTATTCTCATGAACAAAGAGGCACTCTTTTCATAAAAATGGTGTCATATTGTTTGACTGCACAAAAAAAAAAAACATAATTTTACTCAGAACTTACAAAACTTGCTCATAATACGGTTCGCTAGGGTACTTTGTCCGGATTTCACACCTGTATTCGGTTTTCAGTTGTTATTTTTGTTAGCAACAGCACGGTGAATAATGTATGCGCTATAACAATACATATGTCTAACCTTGCTATTTACAAGGAAAAGCTACATTGGCTGTCTTTTTATCTTCAAATGCTGCAGGTATAGTGTCCAGGGGCCAAGGCTTTAGGGCTAGGCAGTGTGGCTTCAAAAGAACGAGAAACCTACAAAGACGGTCTTGGCTTTAGAAGTCTGTGCTCCAACGTCTATTAGATCAGGATGGATTTGAGATGGTAAAAACAATGGCCTGATGGTTACATAAATAACCTCCTTTATTTATAAAAAAAAATTCCATTGAAAATGCTGATCAAACAAAATGTCAAATCACCTTGAAAATGTTCATTATATTTAAACCAATCAGCTGAAAATGGAGCATACGGAAGAAGAGGGTGTATTAGTGGGATTCTCTCATGAGGGCCTATCTGGGGCTTCTGATTGCTCTGTAATATCAAAGAGCAGGATAAAGATTAGTAATGGCCTTGATTCAGTCAACGTCTGTGAATTAGATCAAAACTGCATCAAATCAATAACCGAGAGTCGCAGCTTATTCGGTGCGACCTCAGTGTCGACCTCGAAAACCTCAAGGAAACAAGCTACCGGATTTAAAATGATAGACGACTCGTTTTAAACTAATGACAGGCTCCGCCTAGTCCTTCAGGACCGATTTTGTAGATGTCACATCTGCCAATTAAAGAGGGGACTTGTGTAATTTTAACTGATTTGCGTGTCAGCTCAAGTATTTCACTGTTAAAAGGTCATTTACGCTGTAAAGTGTAGTCTGAAGGCAAGTCAAAGATGACCATGGCTGAGCATGGCCGTGCTGCATGTTTTAGTCTCGGCCATCTTAGCATTCACACTTTCCCGACCGTACTGGAAGGCTTAAGTACCCGTAAGAACGCCTTCCTAAATCTGTTACTCAAAATCAAGGATGAGCAGCAGTCACTTCCCCAGTCTTGCTAGCAGACTGCCTGCTGTCAGACAGGTTTTAACGTCAGTGAAATTACATAATTTATTGGGAATTTTTTATTTTTGTTTTAATATATTTATATGATAAGAATATTGATTCTGAAAGAACTGAGTGTGATTTTTCAATGGGAAAATAAATATTGACTTGGCACTAGCATGCACGCATGCATGCGCTCACACACACACACACACACACACACACACACACTCACACACAGTTTGTATTGTATATGAGGAGCCTTCCCATAAATGCTGGTTGTTGTTTGTATTTATTAGTACGCACTCTCCATGGAGTACGCCCATCTCTGGGCACAGGCTATGAGGGACTGTACATCTGTGACAGGTCTCAGAGAAAAGGACTGGGAGACATGCTTTATGACGGCACTAAAAAGCTCCATGGTCCATCTGTTCAGGAATCCAAGGTCAGGATATTTACAGCTGGGAGACATAATGAACCTTCTTTTTTTTTTGGCCTGTTTGCGTTCTGCTGCTTCCTCAGAAAGGGAGCCCAGAGCTATATTGGGGCGTTAACATCGTTCTTTAATTCACTGTGGAATGAAAACTCATTGAATTAATCAAGCGCTGCGCATTTATGGGGTACTTTTTGGCTTCGGTGGCCAATAGAATTCCCCTTTCTTTCTGAGTGCCTCCACATGAGATGGTCTCTGCTTCAACGGGATGTTCGGCCCAGCAATCCCCTGCTTTGTCCTTGAAATTTGACTGATGAGTGTTCCAGTCGGTCCACCCTTTTTTTGTATTTTTGTTTTATTTAGACGGGCAGAAAGCAGAGAAGGGGGGCCACAGTTCGGAGGGGACTGTGGCGGAGATCAAACCCCCGCCCGCATGCGGTGACTCGCATTTGGCTTGAGCGCCAGTTGCCATATTGACTACACCACACATCTCGCCCTAGGCCTCATCCTTTTTATTTACATATCTTCACAAGCTGTCAAAAGCTGAGGAATGACGTCTGATCAGTCATGATGCAGAGTGTTATTAGACCCCATTAAAACCAAGCAGTCCAACATCACCTTTGACCCTACACATCAAAACATGCTGTAGACCAGAATATGCACCAAGATTACCTTTTGTATATGAAATTAAGCAAGTGTTACATGTTCTTACATAACTACACACTGAGAAGTGAAACATAAATGCATAAATTAATTATTCCATTGTGGTTAGATCAGGGGTAGGCAACCCTGGTCCTGGAGAGCCGCAGGGTATGCTGGTTTTTGTTTTCACCTTAAATACAGCAGCTACTTTGACCAAAGACACCAGGTGAGGTGAGTTAACTGTGTAATCAACTGCTTTAATTGATCAATTAAATGGTGAGTAACAACAAAAACCAGCAGACCCTGCGGCTCTCCAGGACCAGGGTTGCCTACCCCTGGGTTAGATGAATACAGGCTTTAGAGTACAGAAATTGCTCGCTTAAAATGCTGGCCATTTTTTAAAGATAGTCTTCTGTGCATCCCACTATTTCCAGATGTATCACCTTTTAACAATTCAGGAAGTCACTTACCAGTTTTTCTACATGGTTTTTAAAATAAGTATTTTACATTATTTTATGTTTTACTTTATTATTCCCTCTGAAAATGTCCACTGAAGTGCTGTGTGGCATTCTGGTTGCATGTAAGCCTATTCAAAATAAAGATTGATTATTTGAAGGCTCCGTCAATTGATCAACCTTCCGTTTTTATATTGCTTTATATTAATAAAGACTGATTCTGGAAAGGGGAAAATGAGAAGCAGTCAGAATTGCCTGTTTGCATTTTTGAGTGTAAATACTGCGAACGCAGATTTATTCGCAGCGACAGTCATTATTAATTCCAAACTACGGACACCAAACGGAGCTCAAAAAAGCCAAATACATTAGCGAGAGGTCTGAGCGGGAACGGCGTGAACCGAGGAGGAGGAGCTGAGAACGCTCTCAATCCGAGCGGAAAGAGCGCCGCGATTCACGTCCTCTCTCTGCCTCGCCGCGGCAATCCCAGCGGGATCAAAGAATGTTCTGGGTTCTGTGCTTAAGAAAAAAGGGAAGAAACCTCTCTGATCCGAAGCCCAGAGTGACCGGCAGGTCAGACATGGGATATTTGTACCGCCGTGATGCGTCCCATGGGCCTTTGCACACCCCGCGCTGTTACATTACCTTTTTACATTTTGATGTGCAGTAGAGAAGCCCGGTCGTGCATGCTGAACACTGCGGTATGTCGTCAGCCGTGCACATCCTTCCTGTGCAGGTAGCATCAGGAGTATCGGGCCTTTCCTCGCCACCTACACAAGCCGGCTCCGAGTCCAGGCGCTGGTCATCTCCCGTCAGGACTACTGCAATCTACCTCCGCAGCTCATCCAGAACGCTGCCGCTCACCTGATCTCCAACCTCCACGGGCTCAGCCACGTCACTACCCTTCTCCCTGTCTTGGCGACCGATATCGGCTCGCGTCAAACTCAAAAGCTCGGCGCAAACCTGTCGGGCAGCTAAAGGGACAGCTCTGTTGTATCTTTAACAGCTCATCAGGGCCTGTAGTGACGGACATCTAAAGCAGTCTTCATAAAAATAAAAAAATAAATAAAATAAGAATTTGGGGCACAGCCACGATGCACAAGTTGAAAATGATATGTGTGAAAATCATTTGCAGTCATAGGTGACCTGTGTAATCCTCAAGTAATGAAAGTAGGCGCTCGCTGTGATAAGCCCTGAACAGGCGATTTACTGTTGCTTGTATGGTTACATATATTGTATTTGAATGCATGCGATTGTAGAATCACAAGGTTGTAAACATTGTTTTCATTATTTATTTTATTTTTATATTTATATTGATTAGACATTTGACGCATATGAGGATGCAGTGTGTCTTTTTTTGAAAGAATGTTTTTATTAACTTCATAAAACCGGAGTATGAATGTCTTTTTTTTTTTTTTTTGTCAAGGAAAATGTACAGTAAACGAGCAGGAAGGTGGCATGTGTTATCTAAAAATAGCATTTACATATCTATGTAGTTTATTATTATAGCTCATCAATGGTCCTATTGCTAAATTAACTCATTGTTTCTCAAACATTTTTATTTTTTATTGGCCAAATTTAAATGTTTTCTGAGTCAGCTATTGAACTTGAAATCATACACTTTCTTATAGAACAAATATGGTGGTATCACATCCACAATGAGGAGTACATTCTACATTTGGCCTGTAGCAAGTACCTTGTGATGAAACATCCTACATTGAAATTTATGAATATCTTCTCCCCACTTAGTATTTTGTCTGTGTGCGTGTGAGTGTGTGAGTATTCGTGTGTGTGCGTACGTGTATACTTTCTTCCCTCTTTCAAAGCTCCTGTCGTAAAAGACATAATTTATTGGTGTAATTGCTTAATTCCGCTTCTATCACCCAGTCATTGAAAAGCACCTCCCTCTGTAGACTTGCTAACCTTCCTCACCACTAAGCAGTCTGGAGCTGTAATTCTGTCAGCCCCAAATAGTCTCTCCTGTGATTGATCGCTCCTTCTCCAACTCTCTGCTTCTACTAGAACAAACATTTAACAAAATGTTATTGCTTTGCTTGCCAGGAAGTACATTCAGGTGTGTTAGCCGTGGATGCTGTGGGTTATCGATGGAATTACTGCAGGAGTGGAGTGGTAAACAACTACCGGTGTTCCTTTGTGTTTGATAAGAACAACAACAAAACGACAGCAAAAAAATAAGTTTGAATAAGCAACCTTCAGGGTCATTGTCATCATGTCTTATAACGGCTGATATTCACAATTCAGAATGGGAAGTGTGGACCCCCTGATCTATGTGTTGTGTATGGAGTGGAATTGGCTGGTTAAATTCCGTGTGGATAGGGTCAGGTCTGTAAGCTGTCCGGACACATGGTAACAACTAACAACCCTGTTGTTGTTTTTTTTCCACCCACTATACTCACTTGACTTCTCTCTTGCTGTGTGTGACATCCTTTTCTTTAGCCCTCTTACCCCACTTACTGCTTGATTGTGGACTCGAGGTCCCGGTGCGGCGATGGGTGACCGGTACACCCCCTCTTTCTGTGAATGGGGGGTTCTTTGTTGCCTTTTCAAGGTCACCGCTACAAGCTTTTACTCAGCCATTGTAGTTAATTCAAGCCATTGTATTTATTTGATTGGTTTGCAGATTTCTGTACAGGTGTCTGTTCTTGGTTTACAATGCAGCCTTTCAGTTGACTGTTGAGGGGAGAACAATATTGCGAATGGGGAGAGGAGTCATTTTGATTTATGTTGACCATTTCATTTATGTGATAAATCTGAAGAAGAATCAGACTAGCAACAATACCGGTAGCCATCCAGCGTCTTGTTTTCCCTAACGCATTTTTGTAATAAGCAAACTTGTCTTTCACGCGTTTCTCGGGTTTTGAATGTAATGAGGCGGCTTATGTAAAAGTGTGCTGAAACACGTTCTACTGATCGACCCCTCTCGTAGAATGCGAGACAAAAAAGTCGTCTTGACAGCTGTGTCTGTTACTGTGCGTAGCACAATTCAGAGTGCTGCTATGTGAAAATCCACTACGGACTGTGACGTCACCTTTAGAGAGGCTTAATCATTCCCTTAGGTGGGGACCTTGGTCTTTAGCAAAAACAGCCCAGTGCACCAGCAGTCACACTTTGCCTTTGTTTTCCTTTTTAAACCTTTAAAAAAAAAATCTAAATAAATAATAATAATTTAAAAAAAAAACACTATTCCCACAGGCTGACTGGATCTCTTTCTTTGCGGGGGCTGTGGTTTGGAACCCACCGCAGACCTACACCTGTAGGGTAGCTTTGTGTCCATAATGATAAGAGCAGCGTCTAATGTAATAGTGCTGTTGCTCAGGCGATGTCTGTTTCAGTACGGTACAGCTTGCCGTGGTTGTGTTTCCAACTCGCAATAATAACTGGATTTGACTTTGTTTAACAGTTTGACCTCTCTGCCCGCAATAAGAAACGTGACATTTATTTAAGGTTTTCATATAGGCTAGCTTATATGAAAGTTGTATGTAATCGTTTTCAAAAGATGAAAGAACTTGATGGGCTTGTTGTTTGTCACTTCTCTCACTCTGTCTGACTCTCCCTCTCTCTCCCTCTTGCTTTGTGTTATAGAAAATGCTAATGACCAATACGTGCATGCTGCACTGGCCAGAGTGCCATAGAGTTTGGGGGAAGAGTTTGTGGGAAGAGTTTGTCTTCTCGGCAGTACAGAGCCTCCCCTCTTCATTTCCATAACGTTTTATTTTCCGTCTGTTCCACTCGGCTGTTTAGTCGTATGTGACGGGTCTTCTAAAGCTGAAATGATGGAGTTGGACAGAGGCCCTTCGATCTGCGCCCATATCAGCATGGCCTAGAAGACCCACGCCGTTTCTGCGTCTCATACCGGAGTCGCACATCTAGATGCGTTTATTCATACTTCAACGACTAACGCGGCAATCACCTTTTATTTCTTTATTTTTTGGGGATATATCGGGGGATGGAATTTACAGTTTTGAACAAATCTCCAATTAGGCTACGGGAAAAACTGCGACAAAAAGTAGGATACATTGCAATTAACGGCTGCGGAAAAACAAGCTAATACTTGTAAACCGCGTTATTTATGTCACCGCGCGGTTTCTGCTTTGGTGAGCATACAATAACGCGGATTATTTCCCCCTGCAAAGCATTGCTGATATTAACCTGCATTAATGGGATCTCCATCAAACCCGATTCATTCTGCACAATGAAACGGCGCGGAACTGCAAGTTGTCATCACGCCGATGACTGCTCGGCGGCTCTGCTCAGATTTATGAAACGTCCTATTTGAACGTAATTGATGTAGTCCCGTTCCTCCCGCACGCAACACTAAAATGCATTTTTATTCTTTGTTCAGCACATTTCTGCTTAAATAAATCAAAGCTTTATTTCCGTCGCGCATTATCGTGACTGGTCGCCTTCTGTTCACCTTCCCAAGGCTCCGTTTCTGCATTTGGATGGGTAAGATCCAACAAAACATGGATAATAACTCATCTGTATGTAGCCGCCATCACATATATTACACCGCGTCACCTGGAATAAAAAAAAGAAAAAAGATTTGCATTTGCTAGGACTGAGTGACAATTCGCCTGCTTCAATTTCCTCCTCTGGCAGTGCAGTCAAACCTACAGGGTGAGGTGCTCCAGCAAGCCTGCTCTATTGAAAGACTAACATGGAATCATACTGCATGCCTAATATGTTCAGTAAATATTAAATATATTGTGTGCCCATTATCCCATCATCATGTTACCAAGATGGCAACATTGGGAATAATTCAACACAACCCAATACTTTAGATATGTGTCGAAAGATGGTAGGTTCGTTGCTCTATGTAATAGGGCTGTAATAGCATATGAATAAGATGGTACTATGAGTTTTTTGTACAGATTAAATAAGATGATAAGCACAGTATGTAATGTAGTCGTGGTTTTGGAGAACCAATCTATTTGTTATTGGTCTTGTGACTGTGTTGCAGAGAGCAGAACTGCTCATCAGTAACTAAGAATGAGCCTTTCTTCACATTCAAGATTTTTCTCTCATAACTCCCAGAGCCTCCCGTTTCCTCTACAAGAGATTCTCTTACACCAAAACATCTTACCTTTTCAAGAAATACTGTTTTGGGGAGGGACATGCTCTCTATATTTCTCTCAATGCAAGACACTGTCTTTGTATCCCTGCTTACTGTGTTCCGCATTGACAATAAGGCTTAGCAACAGATCAGATGTTTTAATTGCAATATGTCATAAAATGCAATGTCACAGTGAGGAATGGTAATAGCATGCTACCACTATACAGCGCACTACTTAACGCTCGAGTCCAGATTCAGTTCACCATAAAGAATAAAATGTTTTCTTCTTGACAAAAATTGTCGGGCAAGTTAACTGCGCTGATTCCTGAGCTTGACAAGTTGTGTTGCGAAGCGGAAAAAAAACAGTTGGGTTTGTGAGTCATCACACACATCATGTTACATTACAGTACATTTCGCCATTTAGCCCGTATCCAAAGCGACTTGCATTGATTTTTTTTTTTTTGTGTGCATACAAACGATCCATTTATACAGCTGGATATTTTACCGCACCAATTAATGTAAAGTATGCTGCTCAAGGCAGCGCCCCCGCTGAGATTCGAACCCACAACCTTTTGAGTTACAAGCCAAAGTTGTCAAAGTTGAGGACTGATGTTGATTGAGCCTTGCGCTCGGCTGCTTGCCATCTCACTCTGGCCTGTAGGTGGCTCCCGTTCTTGTGAGTCCTCAGTGAGAAATTCACTCAAAACTTTTTGTGTCCTGCCGCCACTCGGGCTGATGTGAAGGATATCCGACGTATCTGTATTCGTGTCGCAGTCTCCATTGATTCAGCCTATTCTCCAAAGTCCTGGCATAAGGACACAGAACTCAGATGAGCTCAGCTGCTCAGAGAGGGGAAGGGAAGGGGGGCTCAGGAATGCGGCCCAACTCACATCACACATCCATTAGGTATCTGTCACGTTTCCATGGTAATGCTCCGTTGCACCGCTAGGCTGTGTCCTTGTGATGATTTAGCTTTCCTCTTTATTTACTTTCCGCACGAGAATGATATTGGCATAAAATATCACCCTCCAACCCCCTCCTTCCCCTCCCCTAAATGAAACTGCTTTAGATGCGTACAAATGTGACATTTTTTCAGCTCACGCATGGGGAAGTCATTTATTTCAATGACAATAATAGGTAAGAAAGTAGGGGGGGGTGGGGGGGGTTGCTCGTGATGGGTAAAAAAAAAATGGGACATCTGTGCAGGGATGGAGGTTAGCGGGATCAGTTGGAAGTAAAAAAAATAATAATAATAAAAAGAAGATGGAAAACAGATTGTAATGATGCTTGGAGCGACGGCAACGTGTGACTGCCTGTGCACTGAGCTGTTTTTGCTAAGACTCCATTTAAGACAAAATTAGGACATGATACCAGGCCAGGAGAACGCCACGTCAAATCCTCCACAGCGCAGCGCGTGTCTGGGTATTGAGAGCCACCCCGGGGCGCTGCGGAGCATTTGTTACAAAGCTTATAGGCCGAACTGAGTACAGTGCCGTGCCTTTGAATGTTAAGCGATCTGTCGTATTCCATTCCCCTCGTCCCTGGTCTCCTCCAGCTCTTCGACGTGCTTGCAAACCGCCCCCACGCAGAGAGACTGAAGGCAACAACGAAGATGAAGAAGGCTGGGCCATCTAAAGCAGGCATGGCACTGATCTTGATGGGCCAAATCAAAGTCTCAGCGTGTCTCTCTATACCATGTCTAACCCTGCCCACTTCAATAAAATACTGGGTACAGGTCAGACTAGGTTGTTTTTGCAATACGATATTAAAAGTACATGCATTTTTATTGTTGCGGTCGACAATTACAGATGCAGGACATTTTAGGTAATGTGTGTGGTTTGTGGGCTCTTTGGGCACATTGCTCTCCCTGGAATTGCAGGGCACGGGGATATAATGGGGCGCTGGTGTACGGTCGGGTACTTAACAGAGTGAAAGATTTGAACGATTTTTCTGAGCGCTTCTGTAAATGCTTACGGATGTACTGTACGGACACTATATTGGCAGCAAATGACGGTTGAAATGAATTCTGATTAAATGCATTACTATGTTGTAGTCCGAAATAAATGTAAATTGGGAAATGAATAATTCGCCAGCGCCGTAAAGCATGGGTTTGAAAAGGCGGATTTAAGTGTAGTGGAGACCAGATGGTTTCACTTTCCTGTCAGTCTGCGAAACCAGGCTTGAGCCTTTGTGCCGTTTTTAAATGGCAATCAGTACTCTGACTGTGCATATTTCATTTACAAAGCAGGATCTGTGATTCTCGCGAAAACTCAGCAGTGTCTGCTCACACTTTTTGTGTTAAAGAATCAGGCTTTCATTTCAACAAAGCCTTGCTATCTCTCTCTTATCCATGTTATCTCAGTCTGCAGGAGTAAAAAAAATAAAAAAAGTATTCAATATCAAACACCCTTTCCGTGCCTATGAGGCGTACGCGTTTGAGGGGGGCTGTCAGCTATCCTAATGTAACCTCTAAAAGAAAGAACCTGGTATCATGATTCATTTCATTCATCCATTTTATTTAGCCAGAATAGCCCACTCGGTAACGCTTGCAACTTTTCCAGGGTCGGCTGGGGTCCTAAAAATAAAACAAAACGTAAGCGAGATTATAATAGAAAATATTGTTAATGCAGAATAAAGTAAAAAACACAACTTGTACGTGCAGTCAGACTCTGCAAACACAGAAGACATTGTCCACGTTACACATTGCGGGTGTGTCTGGTAGCCTCTTTCATCTTGGCTAAACTTGTTAGCTCTGGAGCGGATGGGTCCAGTTGGTTGCGTTGAATCCTGCTTTCTTGGGCTGCCGCGTTAGCTCAACGGTAAAAGCGCTGACTTTGAATCCTGCTTTCTTTGCCGAGGGTTATGCAAGCAGATGTTGGACCTAATGTCATAGCTTTCACCTGCTGCTCTAGTGCACCCCTGGAGGATGGCTGAACAGGACAGACTTAAAGACCACAGTGCTGTGGTCATATACGATGTACACTCTCAGAATGATTCCAAAAGACCACTCTGTGTTGCTATAGGGGAGCCCTTTTCTAGTTCAAGGGTTTCTTGTTGGGCCAAATGATTCAATTTGGGAGCCTTCACACATAACTCCTACGGAGTGTGATACATCAAGAACCCAATCGGGTTGTCCTATATGGAGACGAGCCAAAGAACCCTTTTTTTCTTAATGTAATGGATGGTTTGGGTGTAGAGTTAAGTATGGCTCTTGTGATCGATGGTCCAGATGACTCATTTGAAATTGGAAAGAGCATGGAGTCATAAAGCAGAGCTGATTTTTTAGATTCACCAGATACTCAACTCTCGTCTTCCTTCCATCCACTCTACTGCTTTACTACAGGAGGTTCTGGTTGGCAACGTGAGCTTTTGGTGCAGTGGTACAGAACACGACATCCATTGCCATAGTGTTGTTCTTGGCCACACCCCCTTTTGAATATTCATAAGCTGTTTTGCATGGAGGGTATCTGCTGCTCTGTAGAATTTCTGCTGAGCTGCTTCTCCACATGTAGCTTCCACTCTGCCATTCTGAATTCATGTCTGTTTCTCTGCAGCTGATATGTAACATTATGCACAAGCCCTATTGCTATTCTTATTATGGATGTATATATATATATATATATGTATATATATGTATATATATATATATATATATGTGATGTCACGTGGCACTGTAATGGCGACATGTAGTCCAGCTGTCTCTCGCGTTCGTGTTTGTTAATTTGAATGTATTTTGTTGTGTCTGGCTTTTTTTGTTTTTTTTTTTTTCATGCACTGTGTGTCTGTGGTGGGACGTGGAAGTGGGCTGGAGATTGTTCAGGGCACTCCTGCTGCTCGTTTTGATAATATTGACGAATTGTTTGGTCGGGATAATTTTGTTTGTGGTCGTCACCATGGAGATGCAATCGCAATATATGGAACACATGGTTGGCTAAATAAAGATAAGTCATCAAGGGTCTGAGGTATCAAACAAGCCTCAAACCATCACTCTGCTGCCAGATATGCAGTAGATATGGATGGATCAATTTTAGGGTCGTTTCCCCTGACAAATTTTTCTATTGAACTCTATGGAAAAATAAGTCAGGAGAAGAAATCCTTCGTTATCCATTCATATCTACCGTATTTTTGCTAGCAGAGTGATGGTTTAAGGCTTGTTTGTTACGTCAGACCCTTGATGACTTGGAGCCATTTAGCCAACAATGTGTTCCATACTGTTCCAGTTTAATTTACAGCTAAATCTAGTCCCACCCCCCAATTCCTATAGAGATCCATTCAAATGCAGACGTGTTATAGTATCGCTTGTAAGAGTACCAGAAAATATGATATCAAGAGTCTTTTGATGTTGTTGGGTCACAGACATCAGGATGTCATGGCATGCAAAGGATATGTGACCAAATATAATTTTTTTTAAACTTTATTCTGTATATAAATGCAGGGGTGTCAATAATTGTGGCACGTGGTTTTGTTAAAGATAATTATTTCTTGATGAGGGATTTTTTTTTTCATGATACATTTACTTCAATTAAAGGTTGGATTTTTCTCATTTTTTCTGTGTGAGATTGAGCTAATTCACTAAACGGTTAATTTATCACCCTTTTTACTCATCTTTACCAAGGGTGCCAATAATAGTGGATATATATATATAATTTGGGCATTTTTCCAGTTTCTCCAAAGGCATTGTGAATTATTATACGGGAGGTCTGCACAGAGACAGAGAGGACAGGGTCAAGGGTCAGGAGACGTTTCCATGCCGACTGCTTTTTGTATTCCCAAGGTCCATTCACCCCACCCCCCAAAGCCCAGGCACTGTGAGCTGAGTGCACACGGCAAAGTAAGTTTAATTTCACCTTTTCTCTCCGTGAACAAAAGGACAAAACTTGCAACCAGGTGTAATTGGAAAATGACAGCAGCAGTCAAAATGCATTCAAACGTCAACAGCACCACTGGGGTTTCTCCTCCTCTAAACTTAAACTTATTTTATTGCCTGCAAGTACTTCAGAAGTGACTAATTCACCAAATCATTTATTAAAACTATATAGTCTTCGTACTTTGTAATCTGAGCTCCATATGGTGTGTATGTAGAGCAGGGCTGCTCAACCCTGGTCCTGGAGAGCCACAAAACCACCAACCAGTTCAGACCCAAGAAAGTCCACTTAACTCTGTAATGAGCTACTGGAGTGCAATAATGGATTCGTTTGCTAAGTAAAAATGGAAAACGGCACAATCTGTCGTTGAGCAGCCCTGATGATGTGAGCATGTCTGCACGTGTGTTCGGTCTTATGTCAGTATTCTTTGCTCATATGTTGCCAGGGATACAGCATAGACCCAATGCAACTGTGATTCAGAGGAAAACAGTGCTTATTTTTCAATCTACCATCACCCAAACTAATAAATATCTGTATTAAAAAGGTATTTGTGATAAAGTAAAGTCAGCCGATGCCAATTAAAATGAATTTTGACATAAAACCAGCCAAGATTGTTAAAATCATCGAGCCATGGAAAGGTAACCATCTATCAGCCTATGGGAAAATCACCTTGTGGCAATTCATTGGTAGTGTCTCAATTTATATACTTTTTAATGTCTTTTCCATCTTCAAGTTTTTTTTAATTTTTATAACATTATGAAGAGAACATATTTAAGTCGCTATGGAATAATAAGCCTGAGAAAATAGAGGTAATATATTTCCAACCCCTATGAATTTGGGGGTCGGAGGCTAATAAATTTAAAGGCACTGAATGTTTCATTGAAGCATCTTGGTTATAGGAAAAAAAATACACTTCAATTCAAATTGGTTCTCTTGCCAGTTATTTAAGCAGGTAGACCTAAAATTGATTGGGATCTTTTCCAATTCCTTCTCCTAAATAAACACTGCACTTAGAATCCCTGAGCAGACATTCTTTATGAGTGCATAACATGCTTATTCAAAGAGGCCATAAAATCCTGGCTGCACTTATAATTCTATTCTCCAAAACTTTTGAGGAAGTACTTCAACAACTAATTTGGTTGAATACAAACATTGAAATTAATGGCAAATGTCATCACTGGTAAACATTATTGACAAATGCATATATTTCATAAATAAGAAGAAGCTTTTTTAACCTGTGGTATTTTCTGTAATAAGTATGATCCAATCTGTATGACTAATGCATATGCTCACTTGCTATCCACTATACCATTATCACAGAAAGAACCCACAACAAAAACTATAAATCGTTACAAAAATAAAAAAAATTATGCAAAAGTACATCAATTTGCGTGAATACAGTGCCCGCCACAATTATCGGCACCCCTGGTAAAGATGAGTAAAAAGGATTATAAAACATTTTTTATTTTTATTTATTTAATTCGCTTAATCTCACACTGATGTGTTGATTTGGATGTATGTTTTGGATCATTCTCCGGCTGGAAGATCCAACGACAACCCAGTTTTAGTTTCCTGGCAGAGGCAGCCAGATTCAGATTTCAAATGTCCTGGTATTTCATGGAGTTCATGATGCCATGTACCCTAACAAGGTTCCCAGGGCCTTTGGAGGAAAAACAGCCCCACAACATCACGGAACCTCCACCATACTTAACAGTGGGGATCAGGTTATTTTCGGTATAGCCATCCTTCTTTTTACGCCAAACCCACCTTGAGTGTTGGTTGCCAAAAAGCTCCATTTTTGTTTCATCTGACCATAGAACACGGTTCCAGTCAAAGTTTCAGTAGCGTTGAGCAAAGGTGCTTACGTTTGTGGTGAAATGACAGGAAAGGCTTTTTTCTGGCATGCCTTCCAAATAATTTGTTGGCATGGAGGTGATGTCTAATGGTCGTTTTGGAGACTTGATGACCCCAAGATGCTACTGTAATTTTCCAATTTTGCTTCGCTTACCATCCTCCTCACTGTGCGTGGGGGCAAAACAAACTTGGGTCCTCTTCCAGGCAAGTTTGTAACAGTTCCAGTTGCTTTGAGTATTGCCCTAACGGTAGATATGGGCCTTTCACTATCAAACTTAAATGTGATTCCATACCATTTTCAAATATATTTGGAAGATATCTTTAATACACCCTTATCTGGAGACTATATCTCAGTGAAATATATATGACAACAATGGATCCGTACTTGAGTGCCTTTCAGTTTGATATTTCATAAAATTTTGGTATCTAAGAAATACTTTTCTCCAGGGGCATTGAGAAAAATCTCAAGTACCGCTTCTGCCAACATGAAAAATGAATTATCACATTTTTTTTTTGGTTCTGCCCTACAATTGTTTCATTTTGGGTACACCGGCATTCCTGATATTTAATTAACCTATTTGTCAGCCCAGTAAACATAATTTTAATGTTTTTTTAATGTTTGAGTCTTTAATGCTCAACATTTCTTTAATTAGTGACAGGATAATGCTCCCAGGCTGAAAATTAAGAGAACAGTTTAAACTGAAGGTTAAGCACTTTTTTTCTTTAGGAAGAATGATTTTGCAAAAATGGGAGGGCATAGAAAGCATGATATGTTAAATAATTATGAAAATCTTGGTCAAATCTGTACTTCTGAAAGAATGAATGGTTTAATGATACGCGCGTGTGGACCATTTATTTTAGCCTAACTGATAAAAAGGATATTTTTTGATGGGGAGTAGCTCGTTCTGACAAAATCCCTTTTGTTTCTCAGTTTTCTTTAGGCTAGTGTCATTCGTGTTTATCTATGTTTGTTTCTTGTTAATTCAGCAATTGTGCCTTTGTTTGTCTGTGGATGTGGAATCCTAAAATACTTTTTTAAATCAGATGATGCTACGTCTAATTTCAATTGGAGGGTTTTACTTTGCTGAGTATCTGCCCCCCTCTAGCATCTCAAAGTCTAGCAGGGCTTCGTTCGTTGTTCGTTGTAATAAAGCTGCAGGGGGATGGCCGAGCCACCTGTGATCTTAATTTGCCGTGCTGGTAATTTTCCATTCGCTCACGCCGGCCCGCTTCTGCTCACGTTGGGCAGCGGGGCCCTGAACCTCCCGCTCTGGTGCTGCTCAGGCTGGAGTGGCCATGTGGAGATCCCACCGCTGACACCATCTTGTCACCTTGAACCAAGGTGGTGGTGGGGGAGGGGGAGGGGGGAGGATGTGGGATGGGGTCAGAGAAAGGGAAACGGGAGAGGAAGAGAGAGGGAGGTGAGAGGTGTGAATGGAAGCATGAGGGAGGAGGATTGGGGTGGGAGATGGGCAGACCTGAGACTCTAGGCCTTTAAGTAGACAAGGCTAGCCTTAAATGAATGTTTTGTGAAAAATAAAAATAAAAAATTGCAGCTATTTAAAAAAATTATTTTTGTTTAACATTCCATCAATAATAAGTGGCACCTGAATGTGGGTCTCCGTTATTTAGACTTATTTGGACGGGTTCCGGGACATTGAGCCTCTTTTTCTATGATCATTTTTGGCATTTGCTTCATCTTCAAGCTGTCAGAATTTTAGCGGACAGGCTAGTCGATATTTTCACCGGAAATTTGACAAATCCTGCGTTATAACTTTTAAAGTCTCAAATTATTGGTCAGTGGTTTAAGCCGTTTCTCAATATTGACATTTCAGGTTCCAATCATGTAAGCGCTGGCCTATGCTGCTTAGTTTAGTCCATGTAAAACGATACCAAATGATTCTGATGTAATTTGTATAGAAACGGACTGCTTTAACGAAACCAATATGCTGCTGCCTTCCCTGGCAGATCAGTTTTCTTCCAAAATGGTGTTTTGTCACTGGCAATTTGCACACAAAAAAGAAAGTTACAACCAGCAGAGTTACTGCAACCATAGACATATAATTTGTGGCGTTTGTGTTACTTCTCTTGAGAATTGGACATTTTGGACCAGAGACAATCTTTCCTGATTGCGCTCATCTGCGTTATTCTTTTTCAGATACTGGATTGATTAAGAAATACGTATTACTGCGAGCATAAATTGTTATATTGTGTGACATATAAGCTTGAGACCGAACTCATTGAGATTTATTGGAGAAATATTGATACAACATTGCAAGAACCTGTGCTGGGCATTGTTCCTTTTCTTTTGTTGCATTTATTGGATACTGTATGTCTCTTGTAATTACGTGCACAGCTCTGTGCATTAAGGGGCCTAATACAACTTTAAAGATGTTTTTTATTTGAATTTTTTTGTTTTTTTTTGTTACATTTTTTAAAGTTGGACATTTTTCACTTAATAGTCTACATTAATTTCTGTGGTCAAAGAACACGTAATTGTTTGCTTGTTTTTATCATTTTGATCGTTCTCGTTAGATTTGAGCAATCTAATTCAATTCTGTTATGGGAATTTAGCCATTTATTGAGGGTGAGCCATTAAATTTCAATGCCATTGGCCACTTGTTTCACTTTGAACAATTGATTGTATGTAAAATACATTTTAAGTACCGTAAATTCCGGACTATTGAGCGCACCTGAATAAAAGCCGCACCAACGAAATTTAGAAGAAAAAAAAAATGTGTACATATATAGGCCGCACTTGTCTATAAGCCGCAGGTGTCCACGTTGTAACATGAGATATTTACGTACACAGAAAGATGATACACAGTAGGGATGTGCGCGTTTAGTCGACTAGACGATTCAACGTTGCTACCCTCGCTAGTCGGCACCAGAAATACTAGTCGGTTAAACTTATTATTTTATTAATGTACACATTTAAATGACATATTGACATAATTTGCACTGAAATGTCATGTTTTCCTGGTTAAATGTTGCTTTATAAAAAAAACGAGCATCCGTTACTGTTAACAACGCAGGATTTAAAAAAAAAAACAAAAAAAAAAAAAACTTTTAAACGAAGGAAAAAACCAAAACGGATTAGCCTGTTCGCCCTGCAAGTTAAACCAGCGAGGTGGAAAAAGTAAGTAGCCCTATCGCGTTGTTGAATAGCCCAATAAAACGAATCTAATGTCGATCAGTAGGCCTACGTAATTGTTATTTTTTTGTGGGGCTATTATTGGTAGTTTTTCTGATGACCGATTATTATTTTTTACTGTATTTGCTATGCGATCGCGATCGCGTTCACCCAATGCAAATACCGTTGTAATAATCAGGCACGTTTCCTAAAAATGTTTTGCAGCAGCTCTATTTCCTTCTTCGACAGCCAGATCGATTGCCTTTAACTTAAAAGCGGCATCATATGCATTTCTTCGTGTGTTTTCCATGATGAGGGTGTGTGCATGATGCGCAAAACGGCTGTTCAAAACACAATCAAACTAGCGTCTTCCTCGGCGCATTATCTCTGTCTGTCTCGCTCTTGCGCTTCCTGCTAGAGCGCCCCCCTGGAGGCCGTTAGCTCGTAAAAATCTATAGATTAGCCGCACCGTTGTATTGGCCGCAGGGTTCAAAGCGTGTGAAAAAAGTAGCGGCTTATAGTCCGGAAATTACGGTAGTAATCTTATAAAGATATCTTTCTTTTGGCTAGTCGCTGTTAGCTTGTGCGAGCTGAGGATTCTGCCTCGTGGAATGCTGTCAATACAGGGTAGCATCAGGGTCGCATCAGGGTAGCACTCGGTGACCACTGAAGCGAATAAAAAAATAAAATAAAATAAAAAGTGTCCCGTCTTGCTTGTATGCACGCACTGTTGTCTACATTCTAAAGCTCCATTCCGCTCTCCGTAATTTAACAGGCCTTTTTTAAATCCAGCGGCTGGTGATTTTTTTCTCTCCATGCAGGGTCATCGCTTTTCCAATGCTCCCTCCCCCACCCGCCCCCCCATACTTTTGCCCCGATGAATATCTGCTGAATAATAGCATTCCCAGATGTGGAGGTGACGCAACGTTCAGTTTCCTGAATGAAATCTGTGAAATGAAACACATTTGTCATAACCTTATTGGACACAGGCATGCCTGGACTATGCAAGACACCGCTGGATTTTTTAATACTGCTACCAAGCATGGGCTGCCAAATTGCACAGATATCTCCATGCGTGGCCTGTGTATCTGTACATGTGTGGCCTGTGTATCTGTACATGCGTGGCCTGGGTATCTGTACATGCGTGGCCTGGGTATCTGTACATCTGTACATGTGTGGCCTGTGTATCTGTACATGTGTGGCCTGGGTATCTGTACATGTGTGGCCTGTGTATCTGTGCATGCGTGGCCTGTGTATCTGTGCATGCGTGGCCTGTGTATCTGTACATGCGTGGCCTGTGTATCTGTACATCTGCACAGAAAATTTCTCACCGACAGGGATTGACAGCCACTGTTAATAGAGCCTGAGGTTACAATCCCATGCTTTGGAGGTGTGTGTGTGTGCGTGAGTGCGAATGCGAGTGAATGTTTGTGTGGGTGAGCTACCGCAGTAAGGTTTTTACACCTGTATTATTAGGACTAAGAGCTACCCTACCATTTCAAAGATACACACAAAGATACACCTGGAGGGCGTAGTAATATTGGCACAACAGTTTTTTTCTTTTCCAGATTTTGCACAATTTTGAACATTTCAACCTGACTTTCTTCTGTAGAATATTTTTAACCCTTTCATGCATGAATTATTACAAAACAGCAATATTTTTTTCACATCAAACTACGCATGTGTTTCACCCGCCTAGGTCACATAAATGTGCCCCAAATGGCCCCTTGAAAACATAGACCACACATGCAGATTACAACTCTTAATGCATGATGTCCACTTCAGTGGACAAATTATAATACAAGAACTACTTCAGAGGGAGTTTGTGTGTTTCCACCCCCCACCTGCCATTTTGACCTTCACTGTATCAAAACTAGAAAAGCCGATAAATTGTAACAAGATGGAGCATATCAAAATTTAGGCAAAGGTGCAAGGAATCTGCTCTGATATTTTTTGGAGATGACAAATGTTTTTGACTATGTTAAAATAGACTTTGAAAAGCCTGTCCACTGTCGTGAACTCCATGCGTGCAAGGGTTAAATACAGCATGTGAAATTAGTCTCATTGGCCAATGACCATTTAGGGCTTATTCCTCAGGCAGGAAGTTCTGTGAGGTTTGAACGCTCCGTCTGTTGAACAGGAAGTTCACTCTGAATGGTGCGCTACATTCTGCAGCACTCGGTAGGTGTTCCGTGGGCGTTGTGGGGGTGGGAATGTTGACGCTGCCAGGTTGGCACTGGGGGGGGGCGTATCACGTTGAGTCGAAGTATGCGATTGGCCGATGGTACAAACTCTGGTACGCAGTCGCCAAATCGACAGTGTTCGGAATATTCACTTCAGTCCCTATTCTCTTTTTGAAAGTTCTCATGTTTGGCGCTCTTGAGTATGCCGTTTAAAGTAAACATGAAGGAAAAACAACTTTTGTTGTGAAAGAATATTTGTTTCCTTTCTCTGTGCCTGTTCTGGTCGGTTGAACTAAGATGCATGTCCATTTGCACCACATAAGTGCATCGCATATGCACATAAGCATTGGATTGCACAATCAATCCCTTTTTTTGTGGCACAGTCTTAATTCTAACTCATTATCCCAAAGCACTGAAAGTGATGTGCATGTGGTCTGCTTATACACTAGGTGGCAGTGCACCTCTAAACATTGACATAATTGATCACATTAGCACCTGATCAAACACGTTGCCTTTCAGATTTTGTCTTTGCACGGATAGCATTTCCCAAAAAGCCAAGATAGCGTGCTAATTAGAGACTTCTTATTAGATCGGCATTACAAATGCAAACATACTGGAATTACAAACATATTTTAATTGCTGTTACGGTGGTGGTTTAAAATTAGATCCTTCGCAGACACACAAAGGAATGTAAATTAATCTGTGGGGCCCTCTGCGTACCTATCTGCTCATTTATGAGTCGAATGCCATTAATCTTCATCCGCATATCCTCTCACCATATCATGGCTTCAGCACTTTTCTCAAAGTTAGCATTTGCATTCCCCCAACATGCGTGCTCAACTGTTGGCTAATTGTTCAGCGTTTCATTTTGCATAATGATTATGTGTGTTTAGCCTGTGGGTATTTTGTCCAATCAGGAAAAAGGGAGAGGAAAAAACGTAGAGTAAATTTTGTAGAGTAGAGAGAAACAAGGCAAAAACTAAATAGAACCCAAAATTGAACCACCCCCTCTTCTTTTGTGTTTCTTTTGTGATGTCACAATACCATAAAGAACAAATGCCTTTGTCTCTAGAAACAGTCTAACAATCATTACCAGCCTGAAACCAGAGTCATAGAAACATGAATGGAAACCATGGAGATGACAGCTCCACAAAGCAGATTATGGAGAGCACTGCAACTTGAGTGGATTGTGGGTAATTTATTCTGCGACATGATGGGAATAAAAACCCAAAATGATGGTGTGTTTGTATGTGTGCATGAGGGTGATATTAAAGATGTCCGAACTTGATCACATTGCCTTTGCGGTTCTCAGCTAAATGACCTTTGACCTATAATGATTCAAAGGGCATATTGCTGATGTTGGGGCCGATTGGTTCAGCTGGAATTAATCTGGGAGCTGGGGAAACTTTGACCCTTTTTAACCTCTGTCAGCATGCACTCAAATTACAGCACATTTTGTGAGGGCTGTGCTTTGAAGTTTAATTTGAGAGAGAAGCTGGGAGCGGGAAATGAACGGAGAGCCTGGGCCGGGCGATCCCAGGCCGATCTCAGAAGGGGGTAAATGCTCATTTGTATTCGGTCATTTATGGGAAGTTAAATTTGAAATCGGAGGAACGGAGGAGATGCTAATGTAACGGGTTTTAAAATCCTGCTCGTTTTTCTGCACACGGAAGCAGGACAGAGGCTATTAAACAAACCTGCAAGCCTCTGGTTAAAATTAATTTCCTTCAACAGTTTCATAGTTTGAGCCCAGGTAATTGGGAGTATCCTGTGGAGGGGCCTAGTATTCGTTCCTGGACTTATAACTCAAAGGTTACAGTCACTGCCATTGTACTCTTGAGAAAGGTATTTAGTAGTAGAGCTATCCTGCTGTATAAATGGATAATATAAAAAATTAAAAAAAGAAGCAAGCTGTGTACATTGTTCTGGGATGCATGAAAGAACAACAGTAATAAAACTCTTGTATGTAATATGAAATCAAAAATATAAAAAATAACATTCTGTCCGGAATAGAACCATGACTGTAGCCACGCGCACGCGTGCCTGCAAAACAGTTTTGTCTTATTGTTTGTGGAATTGATATTGTGGTTACATTGTGGAATGGATGTCTCATTTTAATTTTTTTATTTCCTCATGTCCCATGTTTGGGTAGTCTTTGGCTTGGCTCGGGTTAGTAAAGATGTTTGTCATGTACTGAATTGGCAGTTTGGGGGGGGGGGGGGGGGCTGCTAATGACAGTTATCTGAACCTCAAAAGTTTGTCTGCTAGCTAATTGGTAGGCAATGGTAGCTTTGTTTTTGGGCGGTTCTCTAGTAATGAGCCAGCGAATCAGCTGTCCGCAGCAGAAGCGGTTCGATCTCACGTCACTTTTCATTCAGCTTTTTCAAAAGAGCTCCTCACTTGTGCAAATCTTAGTTTATGTGGGCCTGTTTTATGATCAAATAATTAGGTCATTATGGCTAAGCATGTTACTGTGAAATTATTTGTTCTTCCAAACTTAAAAAATTATTTATTACATTTTTAAAATGTATATAACTGAGTTTCTATGGAGTGTCTAAATGCACTATATATATACATCTTGGATGTCAGGCTTTGAACCATATATCTTTCTATTTGTATAGCACCTTATCATGCTAAAGGCAAAGTGCTTCACTCAAACAGACAAGACAAAAAGAAGAAAGACCCAATTAAAATGGTGGAAATAAGCCAATCAAATAAAGTGTCAATAAACACAGGATTAATTCAAAACCGATTTAAAATCAGGTTTTTATTCATTTTTAAATGTGGATGTGTTTGCATTTATGTAGATGGAACTCCCTCAACATACAATCTTGTCGCCAAGTCTTTCTGCGGAATTGCTCTATCGGCTTCTCCTCACTAAGATCTATGGGCTAGAACAGGCAAGGCTCCGAGCCCATTGGAAATTCTAATCAAGTCAGATATACTCAGCGCCTTCAAAGACACATTCTGCTGATGTTGGGCTGGTGTTTAAGGATGGTCAACAGCAGTTAAAGTGCAGGTCTGTCTCCCGCACGTTCGCTGGCCCCATTTATGGTGATTTGTTGCCGGTGCTGCAATTAGGCATGTACTGAATTGGCAGTTTGACTTACACACACTTAAGTGGGACTCTGTGCTTTATTGTATCCTTCGGGCCCGTTGGATCCGCCAGTGGGAAAACAGTGTCAGTGAAGGTAAGAGATGGCAACTGCTTAGGGGGGTTTGGCCATCGTTTTAACGCTCGGTCATCAATACCCCTCCGGCATTACCGGTCACCCCCGATCACTGTTGCCCATATTTTCTGATTTGTTTTGGTGAAAGTGAAAGTATGTTGAAGCTACAAGGCTGAGTTTTTGAAATTGTGTTCTGGAAATGTCCGAGTTCAAACTGCCGCTCTCCTGTCAAAAAAAGACTGGTTCATCTGAATATGAAGCTAGACTGCAGGTATTTATGTGTGGGCTGTCAGTCTCACGAGGTGCTATGTTTTTTGGAAGTTTCCTCATTTATAAAACTCCCAAATCCATTTCAACTGTTGTGAAAACCTACTCATCCAATACGACAGCAGTAAAACCTACGGTAGTCCACCTATCATGTAAATACTGTACTCTGTGTAGGTGACTGTCAGTCTGGAGAGGGACTGACTGAAATGGAGACAGAAACTGTAGCTAGAGAGATGGATGAAGAAGAGAAAGAGAGCGAGGGGGAAGGAGAAATGAAAGCTGTTGTAGTACACCTGGTGGCACAAGATGGAATGAGCCCCAGTGAAAGGTGACGTTGTGTGAGTGAGTGAGTGAGTGAGTGAGTGAGTGAGTGAGTGAGTGAGTGAGTGAGTGAGTGAGTGAGTGACACCGAAAACAAACTATGCAGCGATAGGAGGAATGTAGGATTCGTACGAGAGGCTTTGATTCCTAATCTTTGTTGAGAGAGGGGGAGAGACGAGATGCCCGTCCTGTCTGCCCTCTTCTTCAAGCAGTCCTAATCCACTATTTTCAGCTACATTCATTTTCATTTCAGTGTGTTTCAAAGCAAACAATGAAAAGTGAATCATCAAGCTCACTCCAGCTCTTTCACCAGGACTGTGAACGCAGACCACGGCTGGGGAGGGGAGGGGAGGGGAGGGCAATCTCGTGTGAGCAGGCAGCAGAGGACACATGCAGAAGGTGTACAGCAAAGCTTTTCCTGATTTAGATGGTTAAGAGTTTGTTTTGTGTGTGTGTGTGTGTGTCATGGTTGGACAGTCATGGTGCATTCCTCTCTTTTTGTTTTGTTTTTGTTACATTGCTGCTCCTGTTCTTTTCACATATAAAGAATAGAATAGAATAGACGGTTTACTTCAGTGACCAGCAACAACAAAAAAGACAGACAGTGGGGCAGCCCCACAACACACAAACAAACATATCAAATAAAGACATTCAATAGAATATAAAGCATATATAAAGTGTGTTGCAATTATCATTGCGATGGTTTTAACGTCGAGTGTTTTTCAGTTCCTGGTGTAGCGGCCTAGCGGGGCTCAGGTTCAGAAAAAAACCTTCCAAATTAACCAAGTGCACAAACCATGTTTGTTACACCATCTGGAGAAAGAAGTTGAGTGTGGAATGCAATCACACAGAAAATAAACTATGAAAATTGAGTATTATACTGATTAACATAATACTCAACATAAGATTAAATTATTCCGTGAAAGGTACCCTATGCCTTTTGTGCATCACAACCAGACACGGCTCTCTTCTGGAGCACAAATTGCCATTTTCTCATGACTGTTTATAAAGTGTCCCATTCTTACAAATTCTCCTTATGCTGGAAAAAGGACTTCAGCATTTCAGCCACATAGATCTATCCTTCCCCCTCAGTTCAATGCAGAGCAAATAGATGGGAGAATGAACCATTTCACACTCGAAATTACTGTCGAAGAAAGGTGTGGAAAGAGTTGTATGTTAAGATCCAGGATATTGTAATTTTGGTTTTTACCCGCATCAAATTCACACCAATTTTGCAGATGGCAAATAGGCCACTTTTGAAAGAATAAAAATAAAACAATGAAAGGCGAAACAAGTCAGAAAAGGGTACATACACACTACACATTATTTTGTAAATATCACACTGGGAAATTTCTGGGTACTGTGGGACCCTGTTGTGTTGCCCATTTGCCAAACTACATGGCAAAATGTACTGACATGTGCATGGAGAATGGGGCCGTGTTCTGGACACAAAATAAAGGCATTATCTTTCTGCCTGGCAGTAAGACAACATGCTAATAGCCAGAGCAGAATATGCAACAGAAATCCCATATACAGCCAATGGTGACAAAACAATTCATAGTCATGTAACGCCTTTAAAGATCTTACTACTGTATTCTACTTTTATTTTGTGTTTTGACAGCTCAAGCAATTAAATCTTGCAGGGAAATATGAAGCCAAAAATGATATTGTAAACAGACTAATTTTGAACCAGTTCGCTGGTGGAAATAGAAATGAGCCTTCTGTGAATGGAGATGTTTGGCATGCTGTTGCTAATCTAATAATATTGATGGGTTTTGTTTCCCTCTGTGCTCTGTGTGTCATATGGAATCTAGTTTGAAATACAAATGAAATATATAAATGTTGGCATCTCTATGTGGATTTTGGCATCGGCAATGTCCCCAGTGTTTCTGGATGTATAATAATTATTGCATATGTACAATAATGTTCTGGTTGTGTACAGTGCATGATTGGTAGTGTGGAAACGATACCTTTGTTTGGGCAATTGAATTTGGAGGTTTGACATGATGTTTAAACATGAGTAACATGACCCATAAGTAATGTAATATGTGCACCCAATCAGAGCTGTCACATACCAAAAATGATGACCTCACGTGTATGTCATGGGCAGACAGTAACAGGAATGTGTTGATCCACAAGTAGGCGGGGTTAAATCATTTTGCATATGTATGATGGTGTAAGTGATTAACTGTGGGTTGGCAAGTGGGTTGTCTGGGTTGGCAAGTACTAATTATGAGTACATAATATGAGTCTTAATCTAGCAGTGTATGATAATGTTCTTTAAACTGGGATAATTTTAGTGTCCTGTTATGGTCATTTAAAATGTTCCGTCTGCTGATGCTGGACATCCCTGTCAGGTACACATGTGGAGTGGATGCGGTTGCTCGGGATACGGACACTTCTGTGTGAACGAGGATCTCCCTCGGGACCGGAAAATGGGTACAGAAGAGCCACAGATTTTGGTATGTTCAATCTAGCTGAAAAGCAGCACACCCAACACCAGTAACATCAATGCTGATTTTGTGACTAATCACTATGGATTGTAATAGCTTATAACTTTTTAAAATCATCATAAGCTGTTATGACTGACTGCAAACAAAAGTGGATGATATTTGTAAATCCATTTAATGTTTTGTATTCTACAAGGTAAGGTGGATGAAACACGATCTACTAACATAATAACTTGGGCATTACAGAAATATATTGCCATTGACTCTTGTTCAGTAAGAATAGATTCCCTGGTCACATCCATTGCACAATGTAATGAAACACTGAACAGCTCTTCAGCTTTTTACTGTGGCGAATTGACACTGTATTCTAGGGCTGAGAATAAGTACTTAAATATGACTTTGCTTACGTTATTCAGTTTGCACTTTGTGCTAATGGAGGGATAGCACCATTGCTTTATGTAATAACGACACAGCCGCTCCGAGGTCCCTGTGTGCCTACTTCCTCAGATATGAGGCCGATGTGAAAGTTCCAAACAATACTGTGAGTCCCAGTGCCATCACAGAAAATCAATTATTTCACTGTAATTAAATATTGAGTTTGAGCAAATTGAAGGGAAATATAATTTAGCATTTATCAACACACACAAATCCCCCTGGCTTTTTAGGAAATGCCATTAGATTGGATTACCATGGTCTCTCAGAACTTGGGAATTGACTACTGGGCCCATGCTAAGTGAACATGGTCCAACCAGCAGACGGATGATAAACCTTCGGTAATGCAATAACTCAAAGATTACAGCAGCATGCCATGTTCCGAGATAAACAGTTTCCAATCATTTTCACGACAATTACACCTTAACTCAATCTTATAGGCAACATATTTATGAGGGTATTATCCATAGAGAAATATGGTATATGGTACTCCTTATTGACCAGTAACTGGCATTTTTTCTCTCTGAATGCTACACACACACACACACACACACACACACACACACACATGTAATGGAAACACACAACATACACATGCACGCGCACACATACTAGAATGTTTTAGGATAGTTTTTATCCTATGACATATCCCATGCATGCTTTACAGTTGAAAATAACATTTTATGTAAAAAGATTTTTTTTTTGTTGTGATTCTATTAGTACTCACGCTGGCAATAACCAAAAGATGTTAGCCACACAAGTAAAATCATTTAAAAGATTCTTTGCGACTTAACCTCCTGCTTAACTTAAACGATAAGGCTTCCCTATACGTGTAATTTTTATTTTTTACTTTAATACCTGTCATTTTCCAAAAATGTGTACAGCAATTCTGAGAATGCAAACACTTTGTCTCAATGCTATCATCCCATAACAGTATTTTCCAGGCATGAAAATATCAACAAAAAAAAACTGAATATTGAGTTTTAAAAGTTTTTGAGGATGGCACCCATAATGAACAGTTATAGAGCAGAAGTTTTCTAAGGGACTGGGTGTCATAAAAAAAAAATTCAGCAAAGACCATCATTAGCAAACAGCCTTAGTTTGATAGTAGGCTCGGTACCTAAAGACATCAGTTACACTCCTGGTGCTTCTTTTCTGTGTAAATGTCTTGTTGGATGTGGGACGATGGGCAGGGTGGTAATTAATTGTTGAAGTTTTTGTTGTTGCTTTTGTTCACTGCTGATCATCCAGTTTTAAAACCAATCTCACATTTGGTCATTCCAGGTTTCTCGAGTCCTCCATTTCAAAAACGAGTATCTTCTCAATTAAGATGAAAATGTGAAACAATCACTTCTCTTAATTACGCCTATTTGTGGTTTGCGAGGTTAATAGGGGCTAACTACATTGTTTTCCAACACAATTTCAAGCAGAGTTGCATGGCTTTGACAATTATCAGGCCAGAATAATGAAGCAATGTAATCCCCAGTGTACCTTGAGGATTTGAGCGCGCTTCTCTCTGCCCTTAGCTGTGCACGGCCTAAATGTGACTCTATAAATGCTAGGAAAATGCTAGAACAAATCCTAATTGTGTTATATGTCAGGCTTGTGAGGATAACTGTCGATAAATTATCCCTGTGTAAGACATGCATGCTACTCAGAATTTTAAAGCATCTATAATCTCAACAAAAGATTCAGAAACCCAGTAATGTAATTATTGTGCAATTAAATTGATGGGATTTATTCAGGGTGATAGAGGCCACAATTTAAAGCTGGTGGGCTTTATAAATAGTCAAGCGTTTACCAAATACAAGGTATCTGCTCTTGATATAGTAGCTCTGTCTTTTTCCATGCCGACAGTATACAGTATACACAGAAACACATCGACCAATTTTACAATGAAATGCTGCTCATGACAGAACTTGACTTGACTCAAAAATAGAACCGAGAGTCGCTGCGAGATTGGTATTTCAATCAAAAGTTATCTTTCTCCTTTTCACAATTTTTTTTGATTGCAAGTTTGAATGTTTTTATGTCCTTCATATTAAATATTCCCCTCAGCAGCCTCAATGTATCTGTTTGTAGCCACTTTTGCGGTTGGGCCGTGCACCGTGAATCCCGTAAGAGGGTTAAGATTAAAAAGCCAAGATGGGGACGTATGAAACGCTGCTTATGGGAACATTAGTGATTTTACGTGAATGCGCTGCAGCAGGGATCGGTACCGTTTAGATTTTACAGATAAAACGATACTTTTAAAACGGTTCCGGTGCCTAAACGGTGCCTGTACGGATACCTTTTTTTAAAACAAAGGGCAAATGGGTGAGCGTTGCTTTTGTTGCCTGTAATTTACATTTTGGAGCACCAAGGACAATGGAAAACGGTGGATAATTGGCAACAGAGGCATTGTATTGTAAAGAGGCGCCAAAATGAGGCACCAAAATCTGCCTTGCGATTCGTTCCTGTAGGTGCCAATCAGGGACTGGTGCCATAATGGTACTTTTTTTGGCACCCAACCATACGCTGCAGTGTTGCGTTTTTCTGTTGCAGTGGGATGAAGTGCATTTTTCAGTTATTTTGTATATTTGTGCCAAACAATAGGCGTTCCTTGGGTTATTGTAATGCACTGACTAGTCTGCCACTGTCGGCCTTCACGTAGAGGCTGATATCAGCAGGGTTTCTACAAAGACTCTACATAGGACTCCAACCTGAAGGGCTAGCTTAGCGTTTACATGCTTGTATTGTGTTCCAGGTAGCTAGCTAGCCACAGAAGAGTTCACATGATTGTGCCGTGTTATGTCATGTTACAGAAGTGTTCACATGTTTTTGTAATGTGATGTCACAGAAGTTACGGGTGTTATGTTGGCTAGCCACCACTACAATATTTTCAAGTATCCTAATCTTGTCTAATCTTGCCTGTGTAGATATTTGTTGCTACATACTTTTCAGAATTGCACACTGTTTATAGCATAATGTTAAATTCAGCATACTAGATGTGTTGTTGAAAGTCAGTTGAAGGCTAAAAGTTCAAATATTTTAACAAAAATAATGTGGATATTTTGTTCTATATTGTGTGTGTGTATATATAGATATAGCTCTAAGAAGGGTCATGAACCTCGAGAGCTGATACCTTCTGTTGTTCAATATTTTATAAGTTGGCTGACATTTAGTAGGACGAGTGGCAGCTTGACATTTTTCACGTACAGCTTTGGGTTGATCTATGGCGTTAATATCTCCATTCAAGGTCCGCTGTGTGGTAGTTCATTTCTTTCGGTTTTGTTTGGCCACCAGGAATCAGAAACTTAGTGTTACAGAACAACCGAAGAATACAATAAGTTGTTTGAATCTCGTTAGATCTGGTCTGAATTATCATCACCATCATCATCATCATCATCATCATCACATGCTTCTAGGGGAAAACTGACAACTGTTCAATACTGAGTTGAAAATGTGGGAGAAATGCTTGACTTTAAGGTTGTGAAATCATGGGGGAATATGTGATATATTAATCTTGCTCACCTTTTCTTTTGGTCTGGAGAGACTGAAATTTCCTCCATAAAAGCAGTTGCTGACAAAGAGCCTGAAAGCCTAGGAACTGTAGGAAAAATGTCTGAGACTGTTCAGGGTTGTGGGACAGAGAGCACACGTGTGCAGTGGCAAGTGCTGTCACAATTAATATACACACACACTGAGGGAGAGGTGTAGTTGGCTCTCTGGAGCACGCATGCACGCACGCACAATTTTGACTGTCTTTTATGGAGTGTCAAGAGAAAATTTACTTCAATATTAGTTCAATGTGAGGTCTGGAAAGAGGGTTACAGGAATGAAGTTGTGATGAATTGTTTCATAAAACACCAAAAGTCGTTCAAATGTCATCAAGAGCAGAACTATTATAATCAGTCTCTAGGCATATGGAGAGAGGTGTGGGGAGAGTGACAGGATTTCAGAAAGGCTCATATCTGTGTCTGTCAGCAGTTTGAAATGTCCTGACCTGGATTATGGATCTTCTCCCCTATGTTCCATGGCGAGGTTAGTGCCCCACACTGCGGACCATAAGGATTACTGTTTTCATAGGGCCAAGGGTCACAAGAGCAGGAAACGTGTTTAAACGCCACACTCGGCGTGTAATTTAGAATAATTAATCTCAAGAGTGTAGTGGTGTGGAGCGCTGCAATTCTGCATGATGTAACCATGTAATGCACTACTGAAATGATCTAGGAGGAGCAGAGGTGTATGTGTGTGTTTGGGAGGGCAATGTACGTGTGTGTGTGTGTGGCGTGCGTGCTTTAGAGCAGTGTGGAGTACTGTGTGTGTTTGATATATCTGTGCTTTAGAGCAGTACGTATGTGTGCGTGCGTGACCATGTGTGTTTTATATTTGTGCTTGGGTGGATTGTGGGGGACTGTGTGCGTGCTGAAGCTGTGCTCTGTTGTTGTACAGGCTACGTAGCGTCGTGCTTCGACTCTCAGCGCTGTGCCATTCTTCTCCGGGGGGAAACGGCTGTGTGTTCGGGTTCATAGAGCACCTCCTGTGAGTGCCACTTCTTTTTTTCTTCTTATTTCGTGTCTGAAATTGCTGATACCGGATGTCTCCCAATTTCTATCCCCGCATGACCCACATGCAAGTTTAGAAACTCATTCAGAGGGACAAAGCAGCCTTTTTATTTTGAACTATGGTTGTATTGTACAGGATTTATTTATTTTTATTTATTATGAAATGGCAAGAGTGAGTACCCCACGCTCTAATATACAGTGCACTCCAAAAATGTTAGGACAGTGACACATGTTTTAGCTCTGTACTCCAGCACATTGGATTTGAAATGGAACCGTGCCTATGAGGTTAAAGTGCAGACTTTCAGCTTTAATTAGAGGGTGTTTACATCCATATCGGGTGAACCGTGTAGCAATTGTAGCCATTTTTACACATAGTCCCCTCCCATTTTAGGGCACCAAAAGTAATTGAACAAATGAACATAAACTTAAATAAAGTCATCATATTTAATATTTGGTTGCATATTCTTTGCATGCCACAAGTTCCTGATGTCTGTCACCCCACAACATCAAAACTACTCTTGATATCTTATTGTCAGATATAATTGTCAGAAGAGATACTGCTGTGCTAAACACTAAGGTCCTCTGTTAAGAGAGATGATTGTGCCCTTATTGCTTCTTCTTTGACGTCTTCACTGTCTCTGGCAGACATTCACATACTAATGCTAGGAATTGCCAAGATTTCGGCTGTCTCTGGCAGACATTCACATACTAATTTTTGCCAGGATTTTGGCTGTTTCTGCCAAATTTTGGAGGTCGCGGACATATTCCGCAAATCGGAGCCTTGTCGGCTGCCAGAGGTCGAGCGAGTCGAATGGCATCATGTCTTCAAAAAAGAAAAAAGAAAACGGCGCCCCGCGTTCTGCATGGACGCGTGCGATGGAAGGGAAGCTGGTAATAACATGATTGCCTTTTCGGAAAGACAACAGACTCGGCGCGATGAGAGTGACAGAGCAGCAGCAGAACACTTGTTTTTTGTTTTTTTTAATGTATGAAATATCAGACAGTCAGTCTCTCTGCTTTAGTCAGTCATGTTTATTCCGGTTTAGATCAGATTTTTGGCTTGTTCTGGTAAAATAGCGGAATATCAACATCCCGCACGGCTCAAATCCAGTGAAGAGTTCTGTCGCTATTGATCTCAGGTCATTGCCGTGCCGTTAAGTGTGTGCACCACTATGTCGGCGAGACTAAAATGTATGGAATATAATTTTGGGTAGTGTGAGCGGTACAATGATCTTAAAATTGAGTTGTTCGTGTTGTCTCTGAGCTGCGCTACATATTGATGTCTAGACGGTGAAGCTGGCTGCTTAATGTAACAGTGATATTATGCATTGGTTATTTTTAAAAGTCAGCTTATGGTTCATGCAACTCCTTTCTCACATTTAGTGCATTTAGTAAAATATTCTATTTTGTCAAAACTCAATAAATGCTACAGGTTGCAGAGGTCACATGACCATTTGCTATTTTTATTGCAGCGACTGCACAGCTGGACATTTTGAAATGAACGATAAGAAGAGAACAGTTATGATTATGCATTGTACACTTGTAACTCGTAGGTTGCCAGTTCAACACCCCCGTGGGGCTTTGCTGTGGGACTGTGCTGATCATGAATTGTGCATTTATAACCAGTAGGATTTCCTGTTCAACGCTACTGTGGGAAACTTGAGCATAGCACTAAACCCAAATTGTTTTAATAAATGTTCTGCTGTACAAGCGGATATGTTAAAATATCAGTTACACTTGGAAAGGGTGTCTATAGAGCAGTGCCAGCAGCTATATCTCCCCATGTAGGATTCTCCTGCCAGGTCTGAAGCTAAGCGAGCCTGGACTTGGCTAGCCTTGCATGCTAGGCTTACACTTCTCTGCTATGAGCCTGGCAAAAGCAGCACAGTCGTGTAGCGAGAGGAGATATACTGTGAACCACCCTCAGAGAATCTGACCAGTGTCCAAACTGGCACCTTGTGTGCTATTGCTACTACAGTAAGTTCTGTACCCAGATGGTAAGGCGGGTTTCTTGAGATGTCTCGAGATCTGACACCGATACTTGACTAATAGTAGAGCAGGAATCCTCTGCAAAAAGGCAATATGGCAGCAAAGTGTTGAGAAAAAAACAAAAAAACAATACTAAGTCGATCTGGCTGAGAGCGTCTGTCAAATGAGGTGTGTGTACTTCAATTATTTATGTTTTTTTAGGCAAAGCTTTATGGAATTAAGTACTAGGCCTACTACTTGTTCAGTCATTTGTTATAGCCATATGAATCCAAAGAGCTAATCTGAAATAGATTTACAAGATGATGTTTGAACATAAATTTGATTTAAGCAATGAGGGCAAGTCATACTTTTTTCCAGTCGTTGAGGAACATTAACTTTTGGCCAGTGCTTGATGTGGGCCGGCACGGGCCATTACACTATACCGGGACTTCTACGTGTTGTTTATAATGAGTACCGGCATTTTCAGAGCATTCCGCTGCTTCTCATAAGCTGTACGTATGCATTATCTGTGCAGCCATGCCATTCTCTTTCTCTCATTCCCACTACAGATACTGTATTGTAGTCCATCATGATTCATTCAATTGAGCCCACCCAATAACGTGCCATACAAATGGACTTCATTACCCAGACGGTACCTGCTTTCTTGCCTTCTCACTGTTTTTTTTGTTTAAACTAAAGTCTTTTTCAACATGTTAACTTGGCTCAAAAATGGGATGTTCAGAACAGACTGTACTGGCACTTATACGCGTTGCTCATATGAGTGCCGGCACTCGTCGAATTATCAGTGTTGGTTTAATCAGATCTCCAAGTGACTGAATGAATAGCATGGCGTTATTGCTGCAGTGCACTGTGTGCTGTAGTTAAGTTTTGGTGTAAGTATCAGATTCTCTCTGTAGACACCAAGTTACCCAGCCACCTCATAGCCACTGCGATCAAAAGAATCCTGGAGCCGCCACTGCTGTCAGCTGACGTACAGATCCAGATGTCTCAAATTGCTGTGATGGTTTAGACTGGGAATGGCTGGAACACACCTTCATTAAACAATTACCTGACAAAAAAATCATTTGAAATAACCAACAGATCAGTCAAATGAGAAACACTGTCATCATTTGTCTCCTTGGCCATTTGTCTCCAATCTGTCTCAGCAGCTGGCAAACTGTTGTACGGATTTGGATTGACAGATGACAGAGATTGAATGAGAACATCTGACTATTAAACAGTCTCTAGTGAGGAACTGAAGCCCAACAAGCATGACTATATACACAGTGATGGATCCAAACCCCCCCCCCCCCTCCCCCCGGGCCCGACAGATCAATTTCAGCGTATTTGTACTGGGTTTTCACCATGTTCGATGGCAAGTTTAGTACAGGCAGATTTAAAAATGAAAGTATGCAAAATATTTCTGACCAAACAAATTGTGCAGCCCCCAACCCCCAACCCCCAGCCCTCCCCCTGGTTAAAAAGTCCATGTACTTACTTCCCCTACCAAACATGTTATTGGTTTTGCATGTGCTAAATTGTTTTGTACCCGCTAAACATCTTAGTAAATCAGGCCCATACTTGTTTCTAAATGTTTTCTGTAACATAGCAGCAGGACCTGCCACAACATAATCCATTTAATTTAATCACAAAAGGGCATAAATCCACACTTTGACATGGCATGGCATTTTGAGTGTTCTGAAAAAAGAATGCTTGACGGACTAGTCCCACCCCAAGTTAATATTCACCCACTGCAATAGTCTGTATTAATCCTGGCGATAGCGATGACACACTGAGTGCAGTCAGACAGACCTGACAGAAATTGACCATCATCGCCTGTTGAATAGATAAAATGCGCCCAGCACTAACGTTGGCCATAGTGGAAGATACCGCAGATATGATTCCCTGAGCCATTTGCATTTCAAACAGAACTTTGATGATACTGGAATTTCTGCAGCTCGGAGGTATATCCGTATATTGTGGGGCAAGAGGCACTGAGGTAGAGGAATATGGAAGTGCTGATGGTTTGCAGAAGTGGCGAGCGACAAGCCCAGGCACATTATTTCTTAGGCTGTCCAAGTTTTCAATTTTGGAAAATTATTTAATTCTGTTTACTTTGTGGCAAATGATGGATTGAATGCATTTTTAAACTTTCAACAATCACCTAAGAAAATGAGAGAGGAGCACGAGAGCGAAATGCACCTAGAGCGGTTTTCATAGATGCGCGAAGACATTGGAGAAAGAGAGTCAATTATTCATGGCAATGTTATGAGCTTCTGTCAGGTGGAGGGGAGAGCCTTTGTACACACAGGCTATTGGAGTCACATCTCGCTCAAAATGAAAGTCCTTCGCAGGACCTGCATGTCAATGGTGCGCGCTAAGCTCTAGCCGGGAGCCTTCGGGCTCAGGCTAATACAGAGCGCAATGCAGGCGAGGTGCTGCTGGAGCCCCAGAGCGTTAGCGCGAGGGCCTAGCGTATGTCATACCTCTCCGCCAGTCCTGCACGTGTCCTCTGTTCCTCTCAAATTCCCCAGCCTGCATGCCAGGCCAGACGCAGCTTAGCACAAAGAAACCGGCTCCATTTGAAGCAAGGCATGCATTTACAGGAAATTACATTTCTCCACACCCCCACTGCTCACTCTTTTAAATTGAGCTTTCACATTTTACTACCCCCCACCCCCAGCCGAGAGGACATATAGTGTATCCTCTAACTAGATAGGAAACGCAGGGGGTAACTTTATAAAGTGCCGACCAGAATTATTGGCAACCTCAATTAATATGAGCAAAATGTGCATGATTGAATTCAGTTTATTGTTTACAAAATGTCTTCTTTGCTCAGAAAAATGTGAAAATTATATAGTTTAATTGTGATACCAGTGATCAGAGAGAATTTTTTTTTATTTTGAAGATGTGTGTCACAATTATTGGCATCCCTGTATTTAGTCCTTTGTGCGCCCTCCCCTTACTATGATAACAGTACTGAGTGTTCTCCTGTAGTGTCTGATGAGGTTGGAGAACACATAACAAGGGATTTGAGACCATTCCTCCATACAAAATCTCTCCAGATCCTTCAGAGTCCTTGGTCCTCACTTGTGGACTCTCTTCTTCAGCTCACCCCTCACAAGTTTCCAATGGGGTTCAGGTCAGGGACCTGGGATGGCCATTGCAAAACCTTTATTATATGGTTAGTGAAACATTTTTGTGTACATTTTGAGGTGTGCTTTGGATCATTGTCCAAAAAAAATCTCCTGGTATTTGATGGAGCCCATGATGCCATGTATCCTAACAAGGTCCCCAGGGGAAAACGGCCCCACAACATCACAGATCCTCCACCATACTTCACAGTGGGAATAAGGCTCTTTTCTGCATAACTTTGCTTCTTATTACTCCAAACCCACTTTTGGTATTTATTGCCCAAAAGCTAAATTTTTGTCTCATCTGCCCATAGCAACTGGTTCCAATTTAAATTGGTGGTGTGATGACAGTGGAGGCTTTCTTCTGGAAAGCCTTTGAAATAGCTTGTTGGCATAGAGGTGGAGTCTAATTGTACTTTTGGAGACTTGGTGATCCCATGATGCAACCAACTTCTGAATTCTCAAACTGATTTTTGGAGTTTTTGCCTCTCAATCCGTCTACCTCACTGTGCATGGGGGCAAACTGCCCTTGTGTCCTCTTCCAGGCAGGTTCATCACAGCTCCAGTTGCTTTAAACCTCCTAATTATTGCCCTAATGGTGGGAATAGGTAGTGTAAGACATGAAGCTATTTCCTGATTTATGAAGGTCAACAACATTTTGTTTAATTTAATTTAATTTAATTTGTGTGTTCTCTGATCTCTGACCCCATGTTGATGGATGGCTAAGAGGTTTTTAGCCTGTGTGAGACCTCATATTTATACCCCATTGGAACAGGACGTTCGTGAGAATGTTCCGAAAGAATCAGGTGTGCTTAGAAAAGTAAAATATGAATGGGACTATACTTCAATTATGTTTTGTTTGCAATTGTTTCCAATAATTGTGATGTGTTTTTTGAGAAATATTTTCTTTTTTGAATATTTTTTTCTAATTTGAATAATTTTACCTAAATTAAAGATGAGATGTTTCTCATATTTTGAGTTTAAGGTCATGCTGATATACTCATAACAGACATTTTCAATAGCCTGCTATTTTCCAGGGTTGCTAATAATTCCAGTGGACGCTGTATATCATGTAATCGCAAATGCTTGTCGTTACAAACTTGAAAACCAATTTCTGCAAGCTAGCTCAAAATAGCTGGCTAGCTCATGTTACCTGGTAAATTTTTAACCCAAAAAAATACAAGTTGATTAAATGCAAATATTTATGACTGCAGCTTTCCACACGTTTCCTGCATGTCACAAAAGACTAAACGGTCTTCTCACCTTCAGGCTGTGCAAACGCCAATTAAGGCTCTTAGAGGACAGGTGTTTTTCACAAGTTATTTTCAGAACATTTTGAACAGAAAGAATATAAATTTGTTTGACTTTTAAAAAATCACAGGGGACAAAATTGGCCCTTCGAAAAAGTGCCGGGAATGCGTCCCTGGTGTCAACGGCTATGCCTCTGCTTGTGTGTACATGTTTTAGTGTGCACGTTTGTTTGTGGGAGTCCTGCTCCCGTGTAAATAGACTGAATAAACTGCAATAATTCCTCTTGACTGGCAGCGCACATGGAGCAGTACGATATGTACCTTTGGATAAAGGATTACGTACTTTCGACCTCAGTGCGCAATGTGCGTCTGGTTCCAACTGTAGCCCTCGCTGGCTGCTCTCCACAGCAGGCCTGCTGAGCGAGGTCCCCAGCCAAGGAAATGAATCACAATCATTGCCTCTCCGGGGGTGACATCACAGTCTGTGTCAGATGTTTACAAATTCACTTGCATCTCTGAACTCGACCACAAGTGCAACTTTGCATCCCTGCTTGACCTCTCCGATATGTGGCTTTAGTGGTCATCTCCCAGTGGGGAAGCACAACTCGATCATGTCCTTTCCTGGTTCTTGATGTCAGGTGGAATGACTCATGGAATGATGATCAGCTGATGGAAGTAAGAAATTGAAATTTTTTGCAATTGAATTCTATGGGGCTCTGCGGTTCAGATATCAACTATTTTCTTCTGACTAGTAACTATTCCAATAGTGACTAGTATCTATTTCAGTTTTACTCGTAACTATTCATTAGATACGAGTTCTTATTCTTTAGTGACTAGTAACTATTGCAATAGTTACTAGAAACTATTTCAGTATTACTCGTAACTATTCATTAGATACTAGTACTTATTCTTTCGTGACTAGTAACTATTCCAATTGTTACATTACATTACAGTTATTTGGCAGACGCTTTTATCCAAAGCGACGTACAATAAGTGCATATTGAAGGTCATAGACACAATCTACAAAGCAAATCCAACAAGGCACAACTTTCTCACAACGTAGGAGCTATCGCTAGTAGTCTACAGAATACAGTCGGCTATACATTCTAAGCTATGAAATAGCAAAACCAAATAAATAGAAAATAAACAGAAAGAACATACTATATATTTGGCCTTATATATGTGGGTATTCAAGGTGGAGTCTGAAAAAGTGTGTTTTCAGACCACGAAGGAAAACAGACAGCGTTTCAGCAGAGCGCAACGGAGTGGGGAGTTCATTCCACCATTGGGGATTAGAGTGGAGAAGCTCCGCAGTCGGGACGAGCGAGTGCCGTTGACACAGAGGGAGGGAAGTGCAAGTCGCCCTGCACCAGCAGAGCGAAGTGGTCGAGCAGGAGCGTACTGCTGGATCAAGTCCTGTAGGTAGGAGGGGCCTGACCTTTTGGCTGCAGTGTAGGCCAGGGTCAGAACTTTGAACCTGATCCTGGCCACGACTGGAAGCCAGTGGAGTGACCTCAGCAGGGGGGTGACGTGTGTGAACTTCGGGAGGTTGAACACAAGCCGAGCAGCCGCGTTCTGGACCAGTTGAAGGGGCAGAATGGCGCAGGCTGGCAGGCTTGCGAAAAGGGAGTTGCAGCAGTCCAGGCGTGAGGTGACCATAGTCTGTTACTAGTAATATTTTTATTCTTACTAGTAACTATTTATGTTTTACTCGTCATCGGTAATGACTAGTCAAAATGACTACTTGATAGTTCAATTAACATTCTTACTAGTAGCAATAAAAATGTTACTAGTAACAATTGGACTAGTTACTAGTCACTAAAGAATAAGTACAAGTGTCTAATGAATAGTTACTAGTAAAACTGAAATAGATACTAGTCACTATTGGATTAGTGACTAGTAACTAAAAAATAAGTACTAGTAACTTTAGAATAGTTACTAGTAAGTCTCGAGGAATAAATATTAAAATGGCTTGCCATAAATACAAACTTTTAAATTCAGTGGATTTAGCGCTATTTACCGGCTTTATTAATCAGCTGTTGCTATGGTTACCATTCATAAAAAGGTTGACTATGGCGCTGGCAGCAGATAATGTAGACGGCGTATTAATTTAGAATGGTGATTCAAATGTTGCCAGCGCTACTTCATAGCCGGGCGGTATACACAAATTTAATGCCCACCCTCCAGCCAATCAGAATCGAGTATTTATCCAAGCCATGGTATAGACTAATTTAATGCCCATTTTTATTTTTATTTTTTATCATTTTCAGGTAATAAACAACAGAAAATACTGATCAATGAGAGCTGTTCTGTGCTCACAGCCACGATGTCACAAATGTCATGTTCTTTCCTTATAAATTTTTCTTCAAGAGGAAAGTAGCCACTTGAGCATCACTTTAGTCTTGAGAGAGTAGACCTAACTGTGGAACAATGGCACATATTTTTAACTGCCATTCACTGGGCGAGCGCCGCAGCAGGGAAAATTAAACTTTAAAAATGGCAGCGCTTTACGTGTAAGTGGTCAGATGGCAGTTCTGCGGTGCCTGAAAACACACGGGTGTCACCCACAAAGAGATTTATGAGCAGATACAATATACTTTTCCCATAATTGTAATACTGTATTTTTTTGTACCATTGTATCTGTGAACGACTGGAATTGACTAAATTCAGTCTTGGCAGAATTGAACACTGCATGTAGGATGATAAATAATAATATTTTTAAAAAATATATATAGAAAGGGAATACAGGAGTGGAAATTGGGTTGAAGAAAAGTGCTAAAAGAGCCACAGGTGGCATGCATTTCTACTGATACTAACTATTAAAGCTGCTGATTACAGCTCACTTCACTCACTGAGTTGACTCACTTCACTCACTGAGTTCACTCATTTCACTCACTTTTTGTTCTGAACTGGCTGCTGATTTTAACCCTTAAGGTGTATGGTTAGAATGTTATTAAGTTCTAGAACAATTAGAATTTAGAAAAAAAACAAAAAACCTACTCTTCAGGGTTTTAAAGTAAAATAAAAAAATGGGGGAACCCTACTGGAGTAGGAGCACTGATGTAGGCTCAGGTCTACCTCATCCATATCCAAACCTGGTCCTAGGATAGCATTCTTAGTACTCTGAGATGCTTTATAAATGACAGGCCCAGATCTGTGCTTGCAGACATGGAGAAAGGATTGGTTAGCTCCAAGCATGTGTACAGTGGATTGGTTTTCTCCAGCCTACAGTATATGCCGTGCATGTAGATGGGATTTCCATCCCTCTACAGTGTGATTGTGAATCCTGTGAAAAGTGGACGGTCTGTCCCAAGGTCTCCAGGGAAACGAGACTTTCTTCCTTTTGATCTGCCTCATTTACTTATTGAAGTGACAATGGCCACAGAGGTGTCGCTTCACCTGGTGCACAAAGTGTATGTCCATTATGTCCGTTAAAGCTGTGGAAGACTCTCACATGGGAGCCACGCCTTTGTGTTCTGTATAATGGGTGCTGATAAGTCAGCAGAATACCAGACAGTATCGCCGTCACTGTGCCAACACGGTGAAGTATAGCAGTTGGTCATAATTCTTCATTGATAGAATGGGCCGTGGACAAACTCGTTTGTTGAACCCTGAGCTGGGAAACATTGTCATAAATTTTGAGGAAAAGTGAGACAAATTAAGGTGAGTCGATACGAGCTGAAACGAGAAATATCGATTCAAGTCAGTCGGAGTATTGGTGACATGTAATCATGAAATGGTCAGAAAGTACTGAGAGCAGAAGAATGCAAACACATTAGAGGAACGTTCTCACATCCATCATTGTCAAAGTCCAGAAGACTACACAGGCAAGGCTGATAAATGTGCAGAAATACTGTATGTATAGTCTATTTTACACGTGCGCGCATGTGTGTGTGTGCGTGTGTGCGTGCGTGCGTGCGTGCGTCCGTCCGTCCGTCCGTCCGTCCGTCCGTCCGTCCGTGTCCGCAGGGCTCAGTGCTTATTTTGGAAAGTATTTGTCGAATTGGTAGCCTGAAAACGTGTACTGTGTACTGTGTTCCGTGTACTGTGATGACTGCCGATATTAAATGAAGTATATGATGTAGCCTACTTGAACCAAACATTGTAGAAATTAAATGTGAACCGATTAAAACTTAATTGAACACATCTAATTTTTAGTGAAAGTAGTGAACGGACTTCCTGCTTCCGAACACCTTCCTACTTCCACCGCTCTCCAATGCCTGTCCCCATTAACAGTGTGAGAGCACACCCCAGCATTTCAGCGAACCAGGATCCCAGAACAAAACACAAAATGTCCATGTTATATTAATGGCCTGCGGATGTTTTTACCAAGGGAGAGGGAAATTATAATTTACAAAGATACGTCAAGGCCCATTTACTGGTGTTAAAGCTCAGTCTCATTTGTCTGAACTCGTGCACGTTAAAAGGCAATGTGCATAAGCGAAGAAAGCATACAGTGTTACATTTGCACATAAAATGAACACACTTCTCATGCCCATGTGTTGAGCGTTTGTCTCGCTGTAGTACCTCATCTGGCCACAGGTCAAAGGCCGAATGTACAAACCTGCAGTCCAGGACCGAGTAAAATGTTACAGATGTGCTCTTATTCTCTTCACATTTTAACAAATTTGAAGTGACACAATTGGGGAAAAAACATATCAAAGTAGGTCTCTGGCCAGATATTCATCTTCTCAAAAGGAAAGGCTCGACAGATATGTGTCAACGGAATTGATGACTTGCAGCTGCTGAGTTCAAATCTTTCACTAAAACAAGAAAAAAGATTCATATAATTACACAGTATAATGAAAACCTCCTGCAGAAATTAGTTAAAGTCCCATATAATATATCCCCAGCTTGAGTCTTTCTTTATTTGTACAATTGCTACTTTGGTTTCCTGTAGGAAGCAAGAGCCGATAGTAAAAGAAAACTGCTTTCAATTGAGACTGAAGGTGCTTAATTATTATAACTATTTTTAAGTCATAAGTAAAACTTTCCTTTGAGTAATACATGTGATTTTTTTAAAAGATGAGGAAAATTTCAAGTGTTCCTTTCTCCTTGATGTCCTGAAGAAACCAGCACCTGAAGTCTTCTCGTCCTCAAAAAGCGGCAGCTGTTCTCTTTTCATTTTAATATGCACGTCTCTTTTTAAGTGGTTGTAGGGCATTGCATCAATTGATTCACTTCCCCTGATGTTCTCCTGAGATCACATTACACTGGAGATTTCATTCTGTGTGCTTGTTTTAATAAAATGCAAAAAAAAGAGAGCATTAACTGAACTGTATTTCTGCTTTCTCATTTCCTCCAGTAAGACATTACCTGCAAGCAATTGAAATGTTGGCAGATTTTTCTCGAGTTGGCCAATGAAAGTCTTGGGGCGCCATTGGCATATTGCTAGGACAATTTCAAAATTGTCAGGACTACTTAATCTCGTCTGTCTTTTCAAATTAAATTAATTAAACATGCTATGATTATTCACCCATGTCGTTTACACATTGTGTCCACTAGGGGCAGTGTTGTGCTACGTCCGTTTGCAGGTATCTCTGCACTGAGCACAAACTGAGGAATGAATATCCCCAACGAATTGGACACTGAAGGATTTGGCTGAGGATCAAAGCCCTTTTAAGGAAGAGTGATCATGACAACATAAGCTGTTAAATGTGTTTGGGCTCAGAATTACAAGCACTTCGATGCTGGCAAAGTTTATACCTTTAGCCTTTATTGGTCACATCTTTTGCAGAAAACATGCACAGATCAGAGAAATCAGGCAACATCTGGTCACATTACAACAGAAGGATCCTGGGTTTTTACACAGTAAAGAGAGACAATTAAACAATAAATAGGGCTATAATGCCATCGCTATTATAAAATGTGGGGTTCACCATTAGATGGTGTGAGCATTTATATGTTATTGCTTTTGGAAAATGCGATGGTTCACCATTGGATGATGTGGGAGTTCATGCATTCTCACTATTGGATGACGTAAAGGCTCACTGGTCATCACTAATGGATGATCTAGAGCTACAGTGAGCACCATAATTAATTGGACAGTGACACATTTTTTGTTATTTTGGTTCTGTACTCTAGCACTTTGAGTTAAAAAAAATATAATGACAATGAGATTGAAGTGCAGACTGTCCGCTTTAATTTTTAATTACCATCACTCTGTTGCCAGATATGCAGTAGATATGGATGGATAACTTGAAGGGTTTCTTCTCCTGACTTATTTTGCCATAGAGTTCAATAGGAAAATATGTATGGAGCGCAAAAAGTTAGATAATTTCAAAACGGTTCATCTGATATGGCTGAAAATACCATTGCCATTGTATCTTTTCAAACTCAGTGCTAGAGTACATAACCAAAATAACAAAAAATGTGTCACTCTCCAATGAATTATGGTGCTCATTGTATATACTCTGTCTCCATCACCAGTGTATGATGCCGACGTTCATACGTCATCGCTCTCGGGTGTTGCTCGGTTATATTTTCTCCAGGTTTAACGTGCCCGATATCCCAATTTTCCACAATATTAATAATACAGGGCTTTTTTGTGCTCTTGCCAAGTAGAGTGATAGGTTCACGTAATGCTGTTAAACCACTGACCAGCTGTTGTGTCTGCCATTACAATAAAATCAATATCAGAGTGTCGCAGTTTAGTATTGTGTGTGTGATCTAGGCCACTGGCCAATCGGCATTGTTTAAGGTCAGCTAAAAACCCACTGTCACCGTGAGCTCACACTGGATAAATATGCTCAGCCACACACACAAATACAATTGCAGGAGCGTTTTGTTGGTTGGTTCCAGACTGTGAGTCAGGGTATATTGGGTTGTGAATGGGGTTCATTTTAAAAATATGTTTTTGCCCCTTTTTCTCACCAGTTAAATCATATGCAAAATCATATTCATCATCAATCACTTCTGTAACCTTCACTATTGATTTGGGAGAGCACAGACTACAGCCCAACCGGTATGGAACTTTTGAGACTGCAACTGATTTTAGAGGGCGGACATTCACCAATTACATTTACGTTACAGGCATTTAGCAGACGCTCTTATCCAGAGCGACTTACACAACTTCTTATTACATATTATCCATTCATACAGCTGGATATATACTGAAGCAATTCAGGTTAAGTACTTTGCTCAAGGGTACAAACGGCAGTGTTCTACCTGGGAATCGAACCTGCAACCTTCCGGTTACAAGGCCAGCTCCTTAACCATTATACTACACTGCCGTACAATTACTCATATGGTGGCCAATATAGTGAATTTTTGGGCTGGAATATTTTGCTACTAACATTGATAACATTACATAAACCAATTTTACTTTGAACACTGTGACCTAAGTAAACGTCAGTGTGTTGAGCATCAATCAATTACTGACTGTCAATACTGTCAATTAGTGACACATTATAAAACAAGAAACATAGTTTTTCTGCATTTTCACCTGCCAGGGAGCTTCTTTTTCCCCCCCAAAAAGTAACTATTTGTATATTTTTCTATGTTTAGAAATGCATGTACTGTAGGCTAAAAGAAGAGCAGAGGTCCAACAGTAGCCTGCCGATATATAGCCGATATAAGCGGCAAATGAGTGGGCGTCTTTCTGAAAATGCTGTGAATCAGGGAGTAAGCTGCTGGAAAACGGATGAGAAAAAGTGGCGGTGAACCGCTGGCTGTTTCTGCCAGCAGGCCCGCTAACATTGCCTCCAGTGCAGGGCTCTACAGTGCGAGAATCTGCTCCTGAGAATTGATGTGTGCTAATTGGAAAAAATTATTTTGGGTCTACTAATTTGGATGCATTAGGAGAACATGTGCTCCTTGGAAAAAATGTTAGCGTAGCGCTCTGCTCCAGTGGACCACTTGCGACTCGCTTACTCTCCGCTATCTAGTACTACTGAATAGCAATGAATGAATACAGAGCTGGGTGCGACCGCTGAGTACTTTAGCTAGTTGCCTCCCAAACACAACCTTAACAGACTGTAATTGATGCAGCATTGACGAGAGAGGGTGCTAAAGCGTGAGAGTGCAATTTCACTGGAGGACTGAACAAATATTAGCACAAATTGCCTCTAGAGAGATGTAAAAATGTTGTTTTAACAGAATTTTATTCAAGGTTTTTGGGATTATTTTTTTGAGGAAATATGTATATGTATATTTATTTATCGCTGGTGCAGCAATGGCCTCTGGTGTGTGATGAGAGACTCTGATTCTGACTGACTGAAGCCAAAGTGCTTTGCCCTGTGGGGCTTGCCTGTCACAGGTACTGACATGGTCTGGATTCGACACCAAGCCGGCCCACCCATGCACTAGTGCGGTGCCTTAACATGATGAGCCACTCAGCAGCCCCAATGGGTTGTGAGTGAGGTTGAGGTAGGTCTGGAGATATGCTGTATGTAAAAACATGCCTTGCTGTTGGCTATGCCCTTAATACCAGTAAAATTAAATGGAACACGTATTACATGCATAACATGGCTCACAGTGAACATGCGGTTGTTTTGGCTTGTTAAATTTGAATTCCATTATTGAGCATATGTCAGTCTATAATTTAATACGGGTGAAGATGTATGTGTTCATTAAGTTGTTTGTGGGCTTGCTAAGCTTTGAAACTACCACAAAACCTGAATGAACAATTGGAATATTTCCATTATGTGTTAGACAGAAAGTAAAAATGACAGCTGCCTGGTGGTTTATTAGATATCAACTAAGAAGCTAGGAGCTGCCTCAAGGTGTACTTGTTTGTGGGGACCTTTTGTAGAACTGTGTGGGATTCTGCAGTGCCAGCCAGCTCAGAATTTTATTTTTCTATATTAAAGTTCATGGTTTGCAAAGGTTTAAAGCCTAAAGTCAACCTAGGATGAAATACATTATGGCCGAAAGCAACAGTAAGACAAATTGTTCATTTTTTTCACAAAATTGCCCATGGTGCCCTTCAAGACAAGCAATTACTTTTTTTGGGGAGGGTGGGAGGGTGGGGGGTGGTACTGAAAGTCAGAGGAAACAGACCCAGCTCATCACACAGAGGGTGGTGTGGCTATGCCCTGAGAGTTCCACGTTGGAATATACTCTGCCAGCCGGCATCCAACCTCCGATGTCAATAACTTCAGTTTAATGGAAAAAAAGGTGAGGGACTGTATTGGATTCTATTTCAATAAGAGGGGAAAGCTGGAGAGCTGGATTTAGCAACCCATTTGGACTTTTAACTTTTAATGTTTTTTTCTGCCAATTCTATTCCAAAATTGTATTAATAATGCTATTTACTGAAGATGATTAGTTAAAATTTCGAATATTATTAATTAATTTTCTACATAGAAAATTAACTATTTAAGATGTAAGACCACAAATCTGTGATTAGAATGTTCTTAATTGAACATTCTCATGCTGATGTAACAATCACTACTAGTAATGCTCTAATCTGACTAACATTGACTTAGAATTTTGAAAAAACAAAAAAACATTCCAAAAAGCCTCCTCTTTTAACTACTTAGTGCAGATAGTCTATTTTGGCTCGCCTGCGAGACAGTTTTACGCAACTGAGACACGCGTTGCTCCTGCAGCCAAACTATTAGTGGAAAACCCAAAACGGTATTTTTTATTTTATGGTATGGTAGACCATTCTCGACGGATTTCTGATGCAAGCGTAGTTTCTAATCTATCTTATCTTTGTCCATTAAATAAGCACTCCCTCCCACCCCCCCCCACCCCTACCTACCCATACCGGCATAGTGGGCAATAGCGTGTTGGGTTTTAGTTCATATATTATATATAATATCATATCATATATCAGATCAAGTCCATAAACCATAAATCCACCAATAGCCCGACCGTATGCAATAGCAAAAGTGCCAAAAGCATCGCAATGCAAAAAATAAATAACATAAATCATAAATAAATCACATATCTATAATATCTGCATAATATGGCATTTATTAATATGCAATCGTGTGCAATCCTCCCGTAGAAGTAGTCCCTTCCAGATGTCCCGTGGATTCCGTGTCTTGATCAATCCGTCTGAAAAAATACACAATAAACAAATTATTGGAAACACAAAAAAAAACTAAAAAAAAACTCGACCCCTCCCCTCCCCGACCTGTGACCTGATTGCAATTTTTTTTATTTTTTGCAATTTTTTGAATTTCCAAATTTTTATCCAATAGAAGGCACGACAAGCTTATTTAAAAGTTAATTTGGATGTGTAATGATTAGCTTTTTTAGCTATTTAAAAAATACTGCAATAGCAATACTTGTTAATTTACTTTAATTTACGACGGCATTACTTTGATGACGCATTTGGTTTTTTTATGACTATGCTATATTTGGCTGGTAAACTATTGCTAAACGCAATTTTGTTTTTGATTTTTTTTTTTTCCTTTCCCCGGTCAGAAGAATAGGACAACAACATTCTAGCCTCTGCCAATAGATTCTTAGAAGTCTTGCGAAGTGGTGCTTAAATTATGGGGAATCCTCCTCCTCGAATATAGTAATATTTTGATATATTATATTTTTTTTATATATATGCGTTTTTTTTAATATTTTTTTATTTATATTATATAATTTTTTGTATTTTGCTATAGACGTATTAGTTTGTATATTATAAAACACAATGCTAATTGAACAGACTTTTTTTATAACTTCACTTTATAACTACATGTTTAAAGTTAATTTGTATAGTTAATTTTATTTTTATTTTTTTTTTTTATTTTTTTTTTTTTTATGTATTTTTTATTTTTTATAGCTGACTGTATAGTGTTATTGATTACTGTTGTAGAGTACTTAGATGTTTTAATACGTTTAGATAAATTAGCGCTCGTATTATTATGCTATTTGTCGTTCTTCTGTCGCTTGTATTCTGTCAAATAAATAACTGTATTGATATTGTGTTAATGTTGTATGGTGCTTTTAGTCGTTTGTGGCTATTGGTGTGGCTCGTATTGGTTCCATAGCCTTCACGTGGTGCGCTGCTTTGTTAGATGGTTATTTTGTATGCTTATAGAGAATTTTAAAATGTAATAAAAAAAAAACCTCACTTTCTCAAAAAAATATTAATTTAAAATAATATTTATAATTATTATTGTATTTTATATTATTATTTTGCCTGATAATAAAGTAGGGTTTACAATTATTTACAATGAGCAAGTATGCTTCATGTGTGGGAAACACAGCCAAACCGTGTGGGTAAAAAAAAAAAAAATGTGCCAAAACCTAAAAATTAAAAAAAATATTGTATTCACTTAATCATTGGGTGAATGGGGGATTGCATTTTTTGCACTCTCCCACTCTCGTTTGATTTAACTCAATTACATTGGCAATTTTTTGGCTTTCCACACTTGGCCACTTTTTCACACCTCAGGTTTGAAGATCCATACGACCTTCTCATTGAGCTCACCCACTCCTCCTCAGTCCACAACAACTGCATCACCTCCCTGTATGCCTCACCACTCTCCTCATCACACACACTCAACACGAGAACAAAATTGCACTGTGAAATACACACAAGGCAATATTTTACACAGAATTTAGGGTTTACACAGTTTTTTATTTTTTGGGCCCGCTACAAGTTGTATTTTGTGTTTTGTAATTTGCGGTTCCTTTGATCTCACACAAAAGACAATACCAATTGCAAAGGCTTTCAAGGAGGAATAAGAGACCAAAAATGATGTACCAATATTTTTAAAAATAATTAGGAGATTTTTTTTAGGAGTTTATTTTAAACGTTTTTTTTAATATGAATTTTATGGTGATTTTTTATTTTATTGTTTTGTTGTTTAATTTTTTTTTATATTTTTTTTTATGTATTGTTTCCATGTGTGATGTAATTTTTGGGGATATATTATATTTGTAATTTCAATGTATTGTATATGGGAATGTGTTGTGTGAATGTACAAAAGATTGAAATAAATAACAAACAAATAAAAAAAATAAAAAAATAATAAATAAAATAGGTGAATGCAACAAAATTAGACAATGTGTATAAAATGCAGAATGTAACAAAAATACAAAGCGACAATAAGAACAAATGTTTACTGATTTGTGCTTTAGTGTGATGAGCATACAGTGTTATGTGTATTCTGCATTATGTATGTTGTTCTGCATTGTCTGCCACTGGTCCACCTAGTGTTTATACTTCCTGCAGACCTCACACTCCAGTGAACCTTAGCACAGGAGAGAGAAGAAGCTGCAAGCAGATGACCCACCCAAGCAAATTGAAACAACACATATTTGAAGCAGTATATGAAGGACTGGCACACCAAAGAAGGCACATGTAAAGGAAATGGGATGAAGAAAAATGATGGTGAAAAAAGAAAACATCTGAAATTCAATGACTGAACTGTTTTATATCAATATTTATAAATGATAAAAGTTAATGTATAATAAATTATAAACATTTGTGCTTAAAAAAATTATTTTGGGTTTTAATAATTTTACTATTATCCAAAAATAATGTATTGAAAAAAACTGAAAAAAGTGTTATAAATGAAAAAAAACGAAATTAAAGTACTAAAAAGGTGATAAATTATATTACTTTATGTTTTTTGGTAAGTTTTAATTAGTTGATATTTTTAATTGCCCTTAATGCTATGACTTGTAAAATTTGATTTTTTTTATTTCACAGAGTAGACTATATTTGACACACTTTATATTTTGCTTGTATTGCTTTATTTGTGTATATAAATTGAATTTATTTTTTTTTGCTTATTTTGCTATAGTTTGTAAAGTTTATTTTATAGTTTTATATTTTTTTTACTATTTTTTTTAATGTTGAAGAAATTATTTATTTTTTAGCTTTTTTTTTTCTTTTGTTTATGCATTTTATTTGATATATAAATTTTGAAAAAAAAAAAATGAACAAAATTTTAAAAATTTAAAAAAATTATTGTTTTTATTTACCAACACATTTGTTGTGTTAATTTTTTACCCATGGTACCTACCAACCTTGCCAGTAAAGCCAAGTTTTAATGACCTCTGCCATTTAATTTTGTTAATAACCAGTGTTTCATTCAGGCTCATAACTTCTTGTGGTTGTTTGACTCACGCTGCCTCCTCGGCTCAAATGGATGACTGCGGTCTGACTGCGGTCTGACTGCGGTCTGACTGCGGTCTGACTGCGGTCTGACTACACGAGCTGCACATGAAGCATTGCCCTCTGACGTGATGCCTATACATTTCAGTTGGTGGACTGCACACTGTTGCCAATTCGTGATAGTTCTAAAACCGAGTGAGGAGGGAGGTAATGAAATTCCGTTTGGCATCTTTTACTTAACAGTCCAGGTATTGCTCCTTCAAGACGTTTGCTTTGGAAATAAAGGTTGTCAACTGTAAATGAACAAGCAGCCGAGACACTGTGGTGAGCAGTGGGAGGTATTAATCAGACGCGCCTCTCTGCACACCCTGACCAGTGAACTGTGCATGAACTGCCCTGTCATTCCTTTCCAAGGACGGGCTGCAAGGTCACAGTGATAGATTGCACACAACGGCCTTTCCCTCAGCACTTTGCGCTCCGCCGGTGTCGTTGCGGAGTAATTATCTACAATAGCGGTAATGGGTCATTGAAACTGACGCCTTTCTGAATATCAAGTAGATCTTTAAGGAAGGCATTGGTTTTGCCTTCATAATTGTGTCACCATCAATGGTACACATATCGCTAGGATAAGATCATTTATCTTTTTGGTGTGTGTGTGTTGGGGGGAGGGAATGGATCTTTAGTATGTATTTAATGCTCCTTTAATGAGTAACATCAGCGAAATAGGTTGGTTTTAAAATTTGACTTAGTGACTGCATGAAAATGGAAATGCCGATTGCAAACCTACCTCCCTGTTGTTTTTGTTTCAGCTGAACAATAAAGCAAAGCCTTTTAAAATAAAAAAAATCCTCTGTTACCTGACATGGCTTACAATGTTGGATTTTCAGTTTCTCAGATCTGCACTTAAAAAGGAAATGTTTTAAACTGTTAAATTAGTGGCCGCTAAGTGATTTGAAACCCTGGGTGTTTTTTGTTGTTGTTGTACTTTTATGATTTTGAATAAAAAATTATCTCATTCATACAAAACAAAATAGTTGTTGTTTGCTCAAGAAAGGTGCATATTACATTGTGTCTACACTGCATGGATATTGCACTCTTTCAAAATGTCAAGTTGAAACTATATATATAAATAAATAAAATTAAATATTGTGTGGTTCTCATACAGTGAGTGCTTTGAGTACTTCATGACCAACACAAAAGCACAAAGATTAGAATATAATACGAGGGTGTTTCTGCTCTTCAGATTTCTTTCAAACTTTCGCACTTAAGAGCTTCCACAGTTTGTTAGAAGAACAAAGGCTGGTTTCTGTTAATTTCCACGCATAATGCAAGTTACCATTTGAAAAATTATATTAAAGTGCACTTTTGTTGAAGACATGGGAGTTTATTATCCACCCGTTTAGTTTATACGTAACTCCATGGGAGCTCATAATGGGGCATTCATTTATTTATATCTGAAATGCTTTCTCCTGGGTTTCCCAGGTTTTCTTCAAACAAGTCCATATTATCTGTCTCTGACCAGCAGGGTGTTCATTAAAGTTGTATGCGCCTGGTGTTTCTCCTTTCCCTGGAATGCTAAGAGAAGACTGTTGATCAAGAGGTCAATCCATAAAGCCAAGCACATTCTCCAAGGGGAAAAGCAACGCTAAGCGGCAAACAATGGAAATTTTGTTGCAAACAGAATCCTGCTTTATTTGAGTTCACATCAACCTACTCCTCCATTCTGGTCACATATTGGCCAAGTTCCAGCCTTTTGCTTTACTCAGAGAGCAAAGGAGTATGGGAATTTTAGGTATAGGGCTACTTGACTCAGTGTGGAATTTAGGCCTAAATCAAGTGATCGGTCTTGATTTAGATTATTTCAAGTCGGTGTTGGGGTCATTTCCAATTCAATTCAGTCCATGCAGGAACTGAAATTCAGTTAATTAATGGGAATCATTGTACTAGAGAGGATTTCTTTTGGGTTAGGGATTTAATTTCGATTAATTTTTCAAATTGACTGAATTGGACTGGCATGAAGTTCATCCTGTCATTGTTGAACAAGCAGAGATAACAGGAAGTTGTCATCGGAAGAACAGATTGGGTATGTTACAATAAAGAGGGATACAATGAGAACATAATACTATTTTAATGAGAAGCTGAAGTTCCGTTTTAATTTCTGCTGAAAGTATGGAAATATCAGTCACATCTATCTATCACATTTTTTGCCATCGTGGCGATAAATACCCACACAGAGCTGACATCGATTTTTAGAATTTCATAACGCGCAAGACGACAGTCATTTATCATGATCAGAAGAGTTAATCCTGTCAAATAGATGGGGGATTCAGAGACTGAGCAGACCAGGAGGAATCGGAGATGATTCATTCAGGTTGGGTTGTATTTTCCAGCAGGTTCTACATTGCGTTCTTAGTGCTTTGAATGCATAGATAGTCTCTGGCACAGCTTTCGTATATCAGGTGCTATTTTAAACAAATACTTTTTGGGAATAAAAACCATTAAAGCACCTTAAAACATTTTCCAGGAGACATCTCTTTAAGATTATGAAGAGGTGCCCAAGATCAAGCTGCTGGATGGCTCATTTGGTTAAGGCAGCACACTGGTGCACGGATGAGCCTCACGGCATCGAATTCAATCCGGACCTCGCCAGGTGCTGGTCGCTCCATGGGGCGACTCGCGATTGGCTATTGTGTCACCCAGAGAATGGGAGGGTACAGTCGGGAAGGGGTCTTTGTGCATTGCTATCTAGCGACCCCTGCTGGTCAATCAGGCGCCGATTGGTTGCAGCCAAAGCTTCATATGAAAGGACCCTCCTCCGACGCGCCTCTATGCGAGCTTAGCTGTAGTCTGCGTTGTGACAAAAAGCAGCTGGCGACACCACGTGTTTCAGAGAACCGTGGATGTCCCAATTCGGCAGAGGGTTTATGCAATGTACACAGCTGCGCTTGCAGACGATGGGCCATTCAAAATTAGGGCGGGAATTGGATATGCTCAGCCGAATTTATATATAAAAAAAGATCAAGCACACTTTCTAAATATTCAAAATATTGTATGTTATTTGTCGAAGTGTTTGTGGGCTTAAGTCTTTCTCCATTCATTTTTTTTGTTGGAGTGGGTATTTTAACCCATGCTTGATTTGTTTTTCCAATAGCATTACTCCCAGCTGAATCTGCCAAGAGATATAACCGTCAGATAAAGGGATAATTAAAAGGATAGTTCACTTCTGCACCCCAGTTATGAGCATCTCTGCCTTCTGGCAGAGGCAGCAAGATTTTGGTTGAAAATCTCCTGGCTGGCTATGTATCTTAACAAGGTTCCCAAGGCCTTTAGAGGAAAAATAGCCCCACAACATTACAGATCCACCACCATATGTCACAGTGGGAATAAAGATAAAGTGCAAAAGGATGTGTCTTATTATGCCAAACCCACCTTGGGTATTTATTGTGAAACAGCTTAGTTTTTGTCTTGTCTGACCATGGCACCCGATTCCAGTCTAAATACCGGTAATATTTATCAAACTCCAGGAGCTTATGTTTGTGGTGTGATGACAGTAGAGGCTTTCTTCTGGCAAGCCTTTTCAATAGCTTGTTGGCATATAGGTGACGTCTAATTGTACTTTTGGAGACTTGGTGATCCAAAGATACAACTAACTTTTGCAATTCTCCAACTGTGATTCTTAGAAAAAAATTTTCCTCTCAAACCATCCTCCTCACTGTGCATGGGGGCAAACTACACTTGTGTCCTCTTCCAGGCAGGTTCATCATGCTTGTCTTATTTATTTCCCTAATGGTGGAAATAAGATAGTTTCAAATACAAAGCTATATTGTATAGCCATTGCCTGATTTAGGAACGTCAACAACCATTTGTCTAATTTAATTTGTGTGTTCTCTTCCCCCTATTGATGGAAGGGGTTTTGACCTGTGTGTCACCTCATATTTATACCCCAGCAATATGTGTATATACAGGTGCAGCTCAAAAAAATTCGTGAAAAAGTTCTATATTTTTTGCCACTCATTTCAGAAAGTGAAACTCATATATTATATAGATTCATTACACATAGAGTGAAATATTTCAAGCCTTTATTTCTTGTAATTTTGATGATTATGGCTTACAGCTAATGAAAACCCAAATTCAGTGTCTCAGAAAATTTGAATATTGTGAAAAGGTTCAATATTGGAAACTCATGGTGTCACACTCTAATCAGCTAATTAACTCAAAACACCTGCAAAGGTTTCCTGAGCCTTTAAATGGTTTCTCAGTCTGGTTCAGTAGGCTACACAATCATGGGGAAGACTGCTGACTTGACAGATGTCCAGAAGACGGTCATTGACACCCTCCACAACTGAGGCTGGAGTCAGTGCATCAAGAGCCACCACGCACAGACGAATCCAGGACATGGGCTACAAATGTCGCATTCCTCGTGTCAAACCACTCCTGAACCAGAGACAACGTCAGAAGCGTCTTACCTGGGCTAAGGAGAAAAATAACTGGACTGTTGCTCAGTGGTCCAAAGTCCTCTTTTCAGATGAAAGTAAATTTTGCATTTCATTTGGAAATCAAGGTCCCAGAGTCTGGAGGAAGAGTGGAGAGGCACAGAATGCACGTTGCTTGAAGTCCAGTGTGAAGTTTCCACAGTCAGTGATGATTTGGGGTGCTATGTCATCTGCTGGTGTTGGTCCACTGTGTTTTCTGAAGTCCACAGTCAACGCAGCCATCTACCAGAAAATTTTAGAGCACTTCATGCTTCCTTCTGCTGACGAGCTTTATGGAGATGCTGATTTCATTTTCCAGCAGGACTTGGCACCTGCCCACACTGCCAAAAGTACCAAAAGCTGGTTCAATGACCATGGTATTACTGTGCTTGATTGGCCAGCAAACTCGCCTGACCTGAACCCCATAGAGAATCTATGGGGTATTGTCAAGAGGAAGATGAGAGACACCAGACCCAACAATGCAGATGACCTGAAGGCCGCTATCAAAGCAACCTGGGCTTCCATTACACCTCAGCAGTGCCACAGGCTGATCGCCTCCATGCCACGCCTCATTGATGCAGTAATTCATGCAAAAGGAGCCCCAACCAAGTATTGAGTGCATAGAAATGTACATACTTTTCAGAAGGCTGACATTTCTGTTTAAAATATCCTTTTTTATTGATCTTATGTAATATTCTAATTTTCTGAGACACTGAATTTGGGTTTTCATTAGCTGTTAGCCATAATCATCAAAATTATAAGAAATAAAGGCTTGAAATATTTCACTATGTGTAATGAATCTATATAATATATGAGTTTCACTTTCTGACATGAGTGACAAAAAATATAGAACTTTTTCACGATATTCAAATTTTTTGAGCTGCACCTGTATACAAACCCCAATTCCAAAAAAGTTGGGACAGTATGTAAAATGCACATACAAGCAGAAAGCAGTGATTTGTAAATTCATTTTTACATATATTTATTGAAAACGGTACAAAGAAAATATGTTGGATGCTTTACCTTATCAACCTTATTGATTTTTGTAAATATACGCTAATTCCGAATTTGATGCCTGCAACACATTCCACAAAAGTTGGGACAGGCAAAAAAAAAGACTGGGAAGTATAAAAAAAATAAAAATAAACACCTGTTTGGAACATTCCCCAGGTAAACAGGTGATCCTATCATGAGTATAAAAGGATATCAAAATACTTTTGATATGTTATTTTACAGTACTCTGAAGACAATACTATAACCTCTCTGCATTTGAATGGAATGGGAGCTATCAAACTAGCCACAAACCATCACTCTGCTGCCAGATAGGCAGGTGATATGGATGGATCATTTGCTTCTCCTGACTTAGGGTTGTTTCTCCTGACTTATTTTTTCATAGAGTTCAGTAGGAAAATTAGTCAGGAGACACAACCCTTAAAGTCATCCATCCATAATCAATACATATCTGGCAGCAGAGTGATGGTTTGAGGCTTGTTTGATACCTCAGACCCTTGATTACAGCTATTTAGCTAACCATGGGTTCCATACTATTCCCGTGTAATTTACAGCTTAATCTAGTCCCACCCCCCAATTCCCATAGAGATCCATTGACATGCAGAAAGGTTATAGTATCGCTTGTAAGAGTACCTTAAGAGTACCTTAAGAGTCTTATGATATCCTTTTATACCCAGTCATTATAACATCACATGTTTACCTGTGGAATGTTCCAAACGGGTATTTTATTTTTATTTTTATTTTTTGCCCCTATTCCACCTTTTTTGGAACGTCTTGGCATCAAATTTGGAATTAGCGTATATTTACAAAAATCAATAAAGTTGATGAGGTAAAACATTAAATATCTTCTTTGTACTGTTTTCAATTAAATATATGTAAAAGAGAATTTACAAATCACTGCTTTCTGCTTTAATGTGCATTTTACATACTGTCCCAACTTTTTTGGAATTGGGGTTTGTATATACAGTATATATACAGGTGCAGCTCAAAAAATTAGAATATCGTGAAAAAGTTCAATATTTTTTGTCACTCATTTCTGAAAGTGAAACTCATATATTATATAGAGTCATTACACATAGAGTGAAATATTTCAAGCCTTTATTTCTTGTAATTTTGATGATTATGGCTTACAGCAGAGGTAGCCAACATGGTGCCCGCGGGCACCTGGTAGCCCGCAGGGACCACGTGAGTCGCCCGCGGGGCATGTTCTAAAAATAGCACTAATCATCATGGAGATCTGTCTAAATAAAAAAAAAATTGTATTTGTGTGTGTTTCTTTTTTTTTAAAAAAAAAAAAAAAAAAATTTTTTATTATATATGAACTCTGACCTTCTCTGAAGTCAAAGTCAAAGTTGCACAACAAGACAAACCGCCATTGCTGAGACAAGGGGCGGGGGCTACTACTACGGGGGGGGAGGGGGTGGTTTTTTTAACCCCAAAATAAAGAAAAATACATTTTTTGATGATGATGGGAGGAATTTTTTATTTTTATGACAGAAAAAAAAAAAAAAGAAAAATGTGCTCATTTGACGGGCGACGGCGGTAAAGCGGGCGGCGCGGGAGACAGCGTGGAGAGACACTCACTTCAAACCATGTCTGCTAAGCTTCCGCCCAAGCGCTACCCGGCCCAGAAAAAGCCCGTGACTTAAAAAAAGCTTTGGGCAAACGGCAGATTTTTTTTTTTTTGGCATTTTTCACATAGGCAGATATAAACAAAGGAAGGGGAAAAAACAGAAGAAAAAGCGTAAAGTATAAAATAAAAAAAAAAAGGAATAAAAAAAATCTAAGTAATAATATTATATTATTTAATATTATATTGCAATCATTATTATTATGTTATCTGTGCATTTTTATTCAACAAGTGTATTCCGTAAGTAGCTGTAGTACTCAAGTAGTAGCTCTCAGTAGCTCTCAGTTTCAAAAAAATAAATGTAATGAAAAAAAACCCAAATATGAGAAAATAATAAAATTAGATTCCAAATTAATAATTTTTTTTTAATTTATATTTTTTAATTATAATATTTAATATTTGCATCATTGTATTGCTTGCATGCTGTTACTTCCTGAAGTCTGTGACTCATCTCATCAATAATTCACTCTCTGTTTCATACATATACATACTACTATACTGCATTTTATCTGCTATCTGAACTCATGGGGGATATAACTAATGGGGGGGGGGGACTAGACTACAGTATGGAACACATTGGGTGGCTAATGGGCTGGGTGGCTGGGTCACTGGGCTGGCTGGTCTGTTGGGGATGGAGGGATGGATGGGATGGGATCACTGCTCATCAAGGGTTATTTCTCTCTCCTGGGAAAAAGTCAGGAGGAAACAACCCAAAAAAAAATCCATCCACATCTACTCCATATCTGGCCGCAATTGGATGGTTTGGGGGCCGTTGATACCTTAGACCCTTTGATGACGTACAGCCACGTCGAGCAGTCATGCCAGTTCCATACTGTACCAGCGTAATTTACAGCTGAATCTAGTCTTACCCCCCAATTCTCATAGAGATCAGTTCAAATGCAGAGAGGTTATAGTATCGCTTGTAACAGTACCTGAAAATAAGATATCGAGAATCTTTTGATGTTGATTGGTCACAGACTTCAGGAAGTAACAGCATGCAAAGGATATGCGACCAAATATTAAATATGATACTTTAAAAATATGTTAAAGCAAAATATTCTAATTTTCTGAGACACTGAATTTTGGGTTTCATTAGCTGTAAGCCATAATCATCAAAATTACAAGAAATAAAGGCTTGAAATATTTCACTCTATGTGTAATGAATCTATATAATATATGAGTTTCACTTTCTGAAATGAGTGACAAAAAATATTGAACTTTTTCACGATATTCTAATTTTTTGAGCTGCACCTGTATATGGGGTTTAGAACTTTTATTTTCCCGTTAGGGAACTTCAGTTGTAGTTTTCAGCAGTAAAAAAGACATAGACAGTGGGCCAGACACACAAACAAACATGTTAAATAAAGGCATTCAATTGATGTTTTCAGATGTTTCACATTATAGTGAAGGTATGTGTGGAGTGGAATATATTATGATTATGTAAAATGACTACACTGCCTAGCCCATAAAAAAGTTGCACATTTCGTTTAGCTTTGATTACAGCGTGCATTCGTCGTGGCATTGTTTCAACAACCTTATGTAACGTCATAACATTTATTTCCGTCCAGAGTTGCATTCATTTTTTTGACGGGAGAGTCGAACCACTCCGTAAAGTCTTCTCCAGCACATCCCAAAGACTTTCAATGGGGTTAAGGTCAGGACTCTGGTGGCCAATTCATGTGTGAAAATGATTCCTCACGCTCCCTGAACCACTCTTTCACTATTTGAGCCCGATGCATCTTGGCATTATCGTCCTGGGATAACCGGGTCATTCAGTACATTCAGGTACTCAGCTGACTTAATTTTATTGCTGCATAATGTTGCTGAGCCTAGACCTGACCAATTGAAGCAACCCCAGATCATAAAACTGCCTCCAGAGGCTTGTACAGTGGGCACTATGCATGACGCGTGCAACGGTGACCTTTTTTTTGACCAGGCAGTGTATTATTATTAGTATTATGATCAAAATGATATGATATTAAAATCATAAAATATGAATTATGATGAAAAATTGACCATCAAAAGTTCCTCATCTGAGATGTCCAATGTCAGTAAGCAGTCTAACAGCTGTAGGGACAAATCTGTTTTGGGCTCTTTTTGCTTTAAGGGGCAAGGACCTTAATCTTCTATCTGATGGAAGAGTCTCAAAGAGAAAGTTCAGGGGATGTGATGGAAGGGCCATAATCCATTTTCCTTGTTTAATTGTACGCTCCTCATACAGATGTTTCAGCGGTTTTAGTTGGTTCCCTATGATTTTAGTAGCCTGTACTGTCACCCTCTCCTGCATCAGTTGCCTGATTTCACCAAGCTGTTAGGCTAAAGGTCAGCACTGACTCAAGGAAGCATGTGTAAAATGCTTGCAGTACTGACTGGCTCATGTACCGTGAGCACCATAATTCTTTTGGTAGTGACACATTTTTTAAATTTAGGTTATTTTGAAAGGATACACTGACAATGAGGTTGAAGTGCAGACTGTCAGCTTTAATTTGAGGGTATTGTATAAATTACACTGGAACAGTATGGAACACATGGTTGGCTAAATGGCTCTAAGTCATCAAGGGTCTGATCTATCAAACAAGCCCCAAACCATCACTCTGCTGCCAGATATGTAGTAGATATGGATGGAAAACTTGAAGGGTTTCTTCTCCTGAGTTAATTTTCCATAGAGTTCAATAGGAAAATTTGTCAGGAGAAACAACCCCTAAAGTGTTCCATACATATCTATGTACAAAACGTTCTATAATTTCTATAATACCCTAAAATTAAAGCTGAAAATCAAAGCACAGTCTGCACTTCAACCTCATTGTCATTGTATACTTTCAAACTCAAAGAGCTAGAGTACAGAAACAAAATAACAAAAAATGTGTCACTGTCCAATGAATTATGGTGCTCACTGTATATATGTATATACAGTGCCCTCCATAATTATTGGCACCCCTGGTAAAGATGAGTAAAAAGGGTGATAAAAAAAACTGAAAAGAATTCACCGTTTGGTGAATTGGCTTAATCTCACACTGAAAAAATGAAACAAATCAAACTTTTAATTGAAGTAAATGTATTACCAGGGGTGCCAATAATAGTGGAGGGCACTGTGTGTGTGTGTGTATATATATATATATACATATATATATATGCCACCAGTTCTTAAACATTTTCTGCTTCCTGGTACTTTTTACATAGTTTGGGATAGTAATTAAGCACCCATTATTACGTTCCCATTTGATGCCAGCTTTTTTAGTGTTGCCGTAGAGATTACCATTAAATTTCCTTCTATATCTGATGGCTTACAGCATATACCAACGATAAGGCTCTTTTCATTTATGGGCAGTTATGTAATGCAGGTGTCCTTGGTAGGGTTTAGAGGGGTCAGCCACTGCAATCTCTCAGTAATTAATTTTTTTTTTTTTTTAAGGTGGAAGGGCTCTTTTTCTCATCTATTTTTATTATTATTATTTTTTTCAAGTTACTTTCTGACCAGGTTGAACCTCTCCCCACACCCTTCTTTGTACTTTATCTCTCGCGTGATAACAGGCTCTTTAAGAATGTCTACGATTCATTTTTACCTCTCGTCTTGCCACAGTGAATTTTTTACAAACTACTCACCCTGAAGTCATTTGAAAGTCTATAGGGAAAAAAAATAACTCAAGGAAAGGAAAGATGGGCCTTAAAATCTGAGTGTGATTACACTGACGCGGTTCAGCGTTTGCTGGAAAAGATCATGCAGCACATTGCATAGCAAGCCCTGGGTGGCCTGTGTTTGTTGGTAATTGGTGGGAAGGTGCGTGCTGCACTGTATTCAATGAAAAACACCACTGATTTTCAGCATTCAGACAAAAACAACACGGGCGAAGGCAATGTGTCGGTTTCCTATTTCAGCAATACAACCACACTGTTAAGTATGGTGGAGGTTCTGTAATGTTGTGGGGCTGTTTTTTATCCAAAGGCCCTGGGAACCTTGTTAGGGTACATGGCATCATGGGCATGACATACCAGGACATTTAAAATCTGAATCTGGTTGCCTCTGCCAGAAAACGAAAACTGGGTCGTCGTTGGATCTTCCAGCAGGACAATGATCCAAAACATATGTCCAAATCAACACAAAAATGGTTAACTGAACACAAAATCAAGCTTCTGCCATGGCCATCTCAGTCCCCTGACTTAAACCCCATTGGAAAACCTGTGGGCTGAGCTGAAGAGGAGAGTGCACAAGAGAGGACATAGGACTCTGGATTATCTGGAGAGATTCTGTAAAGAGGAATAGTCTCAGATTCTTTGCTCTGTATTCTCCAACTTTATTAGATGTTACGGGAGAAGTCTCAGTGCTGTTTTAGTGGCAGAGGTTTTACAAAGTATTACATGCAGGCGTGACAATTATTGTGGCACACGTGGTTTTGTTCAAGATAATTTTTTTTTGATGAGGGATTTTTTTTTCTCCGAATAAATTTACTTTAAAGGTTGGATTTTTCTCATTTTTTCAGTGTGTGTAATGGGGATGGTTTGGAGGACCAAACGCAACAGACGAGAATCTTAGTGTCCGCGAAGAACACCCCGAGAATGGAGCAGGTTCCGTAGAAGGAAATAAATAAAAGGAAAAACAGAAAAGGGTCCAACTCTCACAAAGAAATAAATTAAATGTGGAGACTGAAAAGGGAAGAACTGGAAAATACCCGTAAAAAAACGGGCGAAAAGGCTCGTAGGCTTGAGCAAAGGAAATAATGAAAGCAAAAACCTCTCGCTCTCAAAACTGAAAGCAGGGAAAAAGAGAGGTAGAACAAAAACGGTAAAAAAATTTAATGTAAAGACAAAAACTGTCTCGGACGAGTAGAAAGCGGAAAACCAAACAACACAGAACAAACCGTGCAACGAGAAGGAGAGAATCCTAAGAAAACTCTGAAGCACTGTAAGTCAAGTCCCGTGTTACTCCAAGGCAAGCGATGAAGCAAAGTGGTCAACCTCAAGTACTTGTCCTGAACCGTACCGGCTTAGATGTCATAGGCAAGACAACATAGAAGCGCCGAGACCGGAAACCGCAGTCTAAATAGCCGGCGGAAGCACGGAACAGGTGTAGCCGCTAAGTACCGGGACCGAGTGAAAACCCGGAACGGATACGGAAAATAAACGAAACGGCGACTAAAAGGCGCTGAGAGGGAAAACGACCACAGAGCGGGTGCCAAACCATTTCAACTGGCATGCAAGACTGCCAAACCATGACCGTGTGAGATTAAGCTAACTCACTAAACGGTGAATCTTTTATAACCTTTTTTACTCATCTTTACCAGGGGTGCCAATAATTGTGGAGGGCACTGTACATTAAAAAAAGAGAGTAAAAGATGCCATTTTTGGGGAACTGTGCTATTTTATCTGTATTTTGTTGCAGGAAAAAATATGTTGTTGAGGGTAAATAAATGAAGGGAGACTGAGACTGCTTTAGACTGGTGCACCTGCTGCACTTTTCTCTGACTCTTTTTATTTTACCTCCTCCCACCTCCTCCCCTCCCCACCTCCCTCCCTCCCTCTTGACGGCTGATTTTGGTAATGGTTGCAAATGCATTGCTGTAATGTACTGTATTGCCATGTTACTGAGTTTGTCAGTCATATCTACCTTGGATAATATTGGAGATATGACCACATTCCACTATAGGTAATGGATTTATTGCTGTACTGAGGTTGGTGAAAGATGTCAATACATTATTTAAAGGACTTACATTTTGATAAATTATTTGATATGGCTTGTGACAGGCTCCTATGAAAATGTACAATAAATTCCTAACTTGGTAACTGGACAGAGATCCAACATCCAACATCTCATTCCAAAATCATGGGCATTAATATTGAGTTGGTCTCCATTTGCTGCTGTAACAGCCTCCACTCTTCTGGAAAGGCTGTCCAGTAGATGCTGGAACATTGCTGTGTGGATTTGTTTCCATTCAGTCAGAAGAGCATTCGTGAGATCGGGCACTGATGTGGGGATATTAGGCCTGGCTCGCAGTCGGCTTTCCAATTGATCCCAATGGTGTTTGATGGGGTTGAGGTCAGGGCTCTATGCAAGCCAGTCAAGTTTTTCCATACCGTTCTCGACAAACCATTTCTGTATGGACCTCTATTTGTACACAGGGGCATTGTCATTCTGAAACAGGAAAGGGCCTTCTCAAAACTGTTGGCACAAAGTTGGAAAGCCAGAATCGTCGACAATGTGAATGTATGCTGAAGTGTTAAGATTTGCCTTCACTGGAACTAAGAAGCCTTGCCTGAACCATAAAATACGACCACCAGAACAAGGGGTGTCCACATACTTTTGGCTATATTGTGTATGTAAGAATATAATTCCGTAAAAAAAACAAAAAACAACTTGCCTTGATTTTACCTAACACTTTTAAAATCATTGCCTAAATTTCTCGAACTTTTCACAAAGTATTGGCTGCACAGTCATAGGAGATATACTAATTTCTATTCGTGTGTGTGTGCGGTTCAAATACCACTTCTGTACATTAGATTTGATTGAAGCTGTACTTAAATTAATAGAGCAAATGGCAAAGTGCAAATCTATATCAGGAAGGAAATTATCCCATTTAATTGAATCTGAACCATATTGCGTAATCCAAGGCTTCACAGCGTACAACCAGAGTGGAGAAATCTATAATTATAGCTGCTGATATTAATTGATCTCTGAGCTTAGTTCACAGTGTGCAGTCCAATAGTTTTTTTTTGTATGATCGATGAGTAATTATTTCTGACATTTCTGGTTTGATGTTCTGTTTCTCTGGTAGTTTAAGAACATCTTGTTTCTAAAGCACACTTTTTAAATATTCAACAATATTTTGAATGGTTGAGCATGTGTTGTATATTTATATATACACACGCATATCTTTCGGTCTATATGTAGGCTACCACAAACACACACACATACACACACAAAACAAAACAACCCTTGAGCTCTTGCACTGGTCGCAAGTTTTCTCTCTGTTGTTTCTCTTGTACAACTCAGAAAGGTTTACCAGTCATTTTCTAAATTAAGGTTGAAACCTTATTCAGATGAGGACATTGGTGGATTTTTATTTGAAATAGGGCTGTACCATGACCCGGTAGCTTCTCATTTCAATATTTGGCACCATGTTATGATTAATTTAGAAAAATTAAAAGATCTGGCAGACCATGCAAATGAATCTGGTCAGAGCTGCAGCAGATTTTTGTTAATACGCCTTAATGAACCTGTCACCCTGTACAGTATGTAATCTGAGTAATCTATTTTCAAATTACCAAGAAAAGTAAATATGGAATATGAAATAGCTTTAATTTTGTTCTTTACAGCTTTCAAGGATGTTTTGTTTCCTTAGTGATCCTTGCTCTCAGACTGATTAGGACGAACGGGAGAGTATACGGCTGGTTGAACAGGGAAATGTGAGGGATGCACACATACTGTAAAACTTTATCGGTAACACTTTGCTTGAACCCTGCGACATAGGGCTCACATAACACTGCCATACACATGACATTGCAGCTATCATAACATGACATAAAAGCTGATTTTTATGTCAGTTTATTTCAAATGACATGACACTGTCATCACTTTTATTGGTAAACGTTATGTCAGCTGTTATGTCACATGTTGACATGACGGCTTATGTCACTTGCCAAATTTAGATACCTGTGCTTGCTGAAGCTAAAGTGTTATGACAGGGAATTCATGACACTGTCATAGGCATACGTAAACAGTCTTGACAGTTTATGGCAAACTGTATAACAGTGTCATGATCCATAAAGCTATAGAAGCCATAACATGTTATGACATACATTGGCATGACAGCTTATGCTGCTTGCCAAATTTAGCTAACTGTGCTAATTGAGGCCCAACTGTTATAACAATTTTTATGACAGTCTTTGTAATTTACCAGATTTTAAATAAAAAAAAGTTCTAGTTCAGGCCAAAGCATTATGACAGCTGACATGACAGGGCTTTTGTCATAAGTGTCATAAACTGTTGTAAAAGCTTATGACAACATACTTTTATATCATTTATGCATGCTATCATATACTCACATAAACTGCTATGACAGCAGATAGGTCAACATTTTAAATATTTTTAGAATTTCCCCCCAATTTAGAATGAACGATTATCCTCAACGGGAATGTATTATATAGACAATGCTCCCTGATATTTGATGTTTTTTTGTATATTGTTATAGTAATTTTGCTAGCTAACATTAGCTAATGGTTACCATAACAATGCATTAGGCTTGGGATAGGCTAGCTAGCTAGCTAACTTCATCCCCATTTACAGCTGAAGCCTACTGACCAAGCTTTAGGGTGGCATGCAAGGCTCTGTAGCATTAACCTGTAACCAGTAGTGTAGTGGAGGGTATACACTGGTATGCACAGTATACCTACTTTTTAGTGGGCATAGAGTATACACTTAATCCCCACTGGTGCACGTATCAATTAGTGCTAAATTAGAGTATACCCACTTCTCCAATCACTACTACACCACTGCCTGTAATGTTATCATTTTCTGTGAGGTATCGTTCTCAGGGACCCAAAATGCACACAAGGTAGTTGCAAAAAGGATTTCAGTCCAGATCAGAAGCCAGGTAATCAGATGCAGAGACGGTGCCAAATCAAAAAGCATGAGAATAGTCAAACAGTCCTAAAATCAGAAAGCGGGAAAACACAGGCAGAGGTACGCGAATCGGCAGGCAGAAGCAAAGTCATAAAAAAATCAAAAGGGTCAAAACCAGATCAAGAACAAAGGAAAACAGACAGAATCGAAAGGCAAAACTCGGAGTCGGAAAACAGAAGGGTGTCTCAGAAATCACGATAAATCACTGGCTTTACTAATTACAGGCTCAGGCAATACGATCAACGTTCTGACAAGTGACAGACTGAAACGCACGGTTTAAATACACAGGGAGAGACAAGATGCAATGGGGATCAGGTGTGTGGAAACGGAGAAGGGAAATGACAAACAGGTGAGCGTAATACGCGGAGCGGATTCACACAACACATCGACTTGAACATGAACTGGGTAGTAAAAGGCAAGTGCATACAATTAGAGAAGGGAAAGCGGAAACGAGTCAGCTGTGGTAAAAGAGATAATCAAAGAAAGATGATCAGCGATAGAACAGGTAGAAAGAGAGACAGCTGCAGATAGAAACTAAGATTACGTTAGTTAGAGTTAGTTAATTAGTACAAAACCTAAATCTATGCTGTTAGTAGTAGTTAGTAAATTTGTATAATATACAATGAGATAATTAGTTAAGAAGGAAGTGGATGACAGAGGAAATACAGAGAAAAACCGCAATCACAAAAGGCTCCCGAAAAGTGTGACGAAGACAGGGGAGTGACGGCAATGCAAACACGGAACAGTGAAACCATAAATTAAACTGAATGCATGATGAGAAAATAATAAATTAGACCATAATCAGAAACATATATACACAGATAAACAAAATACAGAATCCTGACATTTTCATTGGTTGTTGTTATTGTTATTTATGATGAAAAGGCATGCTCCTTATATTATTCCACATGATTTGAATCCATTGGTATCAGATGAAATGGTAACTGGTATCATTATAACCTCCATAATACATAAAGTATGATTATAATGTCTGTAAGGTTTTATTTATTGTTATGACCCATGGAAGGCATTATATGTATTATAACTGTAAGGAATACACAGTAGGGCATTAAGTATTGTTATAACTTTCATAATGCATTATGTCTTATTATAACCTCTGTAAGGCATTATGTAACATCATAACTGCACAGCATACACTGTAAGGCACTATGGCAGGGGTGGCCAATTCCAGGCCTCGTGGGCGCCGTGTGTGTTGTTTTTTTTGCCACCCACCACCAGTTACCACGGTTCAATTAGTTCAATTCACACACAATCAAATTCTTGTAAAATTAAATTAGAATAAATTAAAACAATACAATACATGCATGATACGCGCACAAGAACATTCACAGTCAGCTTTTCATATCGCATATATTATGATTAGTAGAAAATAATATATCGTAATTGTAAAAGCTTTAAAAATAAATGTAAACTGTTAACAGGCAAAACCAAAATACACACACACACCTTGGCGCGGGCTGGAATTGGCCTGCACTATGGGCTTGATTTAGTAAGACCTTTATCATGTGCAAAACATTTTAGCATTGCTTGGTCATGGTATTTACATATCATTATAACCGTAAGGCATATACTGTTAGCCATTATGTGCGGTTATAACCGTGCAGGCATTACCTTTAACAATTTTAAGTAATATACTGTAAATCGTTCATCAATGTAACTGTAATGCATTTTGGATCACTCCAACATCCTTTTAGATTTTGATAAAAATACAGAACTCCAGCACCCACTCTTATAATATGTAATACACTGTGTAACATACAAAGTATTTGAAAGCAGCAATAATTTATAAATTTGCCGTACTGTGGTGTTGCAATATCTTGACGATATTTGTAATTTCAGTATGTTCCTTTCTCGGAGCTGCATACGTTCTCCTTATTCTAGTTTCATGAACAAACAATATTATAATTATGTAAATAATATTTACACTGATTTGTAAATGTTCTCATGTTGTTGAAGTGATAATACAACTTTAGAAGAAAAAAAATGAAGGCAAGAATAGTGGTGGATTTGTTGTAGTTTCATTATGGAGATGCACCAGCCTCGTGGACACGTTTTGGCTTGATGCAGCCCTCGGTGTGAGTGACTGTTCTGCGAAATTGCCGTGGTTTCCACCGCATTTAAAATACCCTCATGGTTTTATCCTATTATATTCCATTATGTATTACAATACATTTTCTTGTGGAAACAGCTAAACAAGCGCCAGTGAAAGCGGTTTGCTCGCGAATGGAAGCGGTTATGCAACGTGAGCCGATTACGCTGGTTCTGATAGACAGAGCGCACGGCCCGACACCTTACACATCACAGCTCGCGGCACCCCGCAATCTCCAAATGCCAAAGTTTTTAGTACTTTGTATTGTGCAGGAGGCCTCATCACCCTTCATTTACTAATTACAGAAACTTAAGGTGTGTCCTTCCACAAAATGAGAGCTGAAGGCATTATTTTGCTTGTGGCCAAATGCCAAGTCATTTAAAAATGTATAATTCAGGCACACTGACATTTTCTATATTCCCGGTGTCTCTTTGTACAGTCGTAAACATGACGTGGAAGTGGTTCAATTAAAGTGATACAAGATTTGAATCTGCATAATGACTACGGCAACAGCAGGTGTGTTCTCCAGGCAGCATGGTGGTAGAGGGTGGGTGAGAAAATGGGGTACCCATTTTGGGAGTTTGCAGTGTGGGACTGGCATTGCAAGGTTCATAACCAAATTAAATTAAATGGACAGCAGAGTAGACTGATGGTATGACATACGTGTCATGTGGGTAGACCTGAGTCAAGTATTTGTTTGAAGTATACTTTCATCTTTTATACACCAGTAAAAAAGTTAGTGACATGAAAAATATGTATTTTCTCACAAACATTTAAAACAAAATACTTCTTTCATTTGACTGAAGGTTTTGGTTAGGAACATATTTCCTGAAAATTTTACCAACAGCTGTGCTGATGTGGGAAGCTCAGGATAATTTTTTTGCTGAAAATTCTGAAGTGCCTATGGTTTGCTGGTAACCAAAACGTTTTCAGTCAAACGTCTAGCTATGTAATCTGACAGCATATAAAATACAGTATAAGATATCAGACTGCTCTTATGCCCTTTGTGTCACTATGATCAGATCTCAACCTCTTGACGTGCAGAGCATGAAACCAGCTTACTTTCTCCAGTTTATAGATTTTTATAACTGATGATATTTGCATAAAATAACATGTCAAACTCCACTTTGAGTAAAATTTGACTGTAAAGGTCAGTTTTGACAAAGAACTGTCACATTTGAAGGTTAATGTTCAGCCATATTATGAATCTGCTTTCATGCCAAATAGGTTGATCGGCTGATGTCTGGCCAGTGATGAGCCTGAATGTAAAAACGAGCAAAATATATTACGGTAAGTAACCCAAGACAAATTAATCTAATAATTAATCTGTCATTATTTACTGACAGCCAATTCTAATCTATAACAAACAGAACACAATGGTAGCCCCATTCGCACTATTATTGCAATGATGACCCCCCAGCCCCTCCCACCCCCCCCAGCCCCTCCCATTGCCATAAACATAAGCCAGTGTGTTCTTTGGCCTGTACTTGTGTAACCTTACACTGTTTGAGAGTGAAATTTGCCATGCCGTTTTGGCAGTAGCCAATGTTAATAACTTTAAAATGTTTTATATAAGGCACGGCCAATGCCAAACAAAAAAATATACCAGTGAACTGAAAAAATAAAAAAAGGAAAGAGATAGCAAGCCAGTAGCCACAAAAAAAATAAAAAAAATGTAGCAATGCTGGGGGGCAAAAACCTCAACACAATTGGCAATATTTCATAAGGCTAAGCAGACTGTGGTAAAGAACAGCCATGTGAGCCAGTATATAATGACCATTTTCTACTGACTCATGGGTTTGGCTGTATCTGTGTAAGTTATTGCTGAGGATTATTATTGTTTTCTTATATTTTACGACAGGTCTGTGAATAAGCCCTATAAATGCATAGTTTTACAATTATGTTCTCATATATAAATGATGAAAGTGTTAGGATCATGCCTCTGCAAGCCAGTAGGCTATATATGAAGTGCATATGGGCAGCCTTGGAGCTGGCATGAAAAGGCCGTTGGTTACAGCCAATAACATTCTCATGAACTAAGAAAACCATGTTACTATATTATGTGGTACTATGCCCTGAGTGATAAGAATGAAGCATAACCATGTGTGTTAGACTGATTAGCTAATATTGCTCTTTCAAAACTTCAGTGCAATTTCAACAAAGCATTCAGTCACTTTCATTTATTTGAGTGTAAATGACTATCAATCATAAATGAATGTGATCCAGTTAATCCTGACATCAGTGCGAGTATGAATGTGCTTTCAGTGCATATCTGTACACAATTGTGAATTGCTCCTAATAACAATGCTAAAATGAAAAACTTTGACATGCCAAATTATTTCCATCAATAATCAATTTTGTGCTGCTATATTACAGTACAGTAAGAACTTGATCTAATTGTGTATTCAAGAGGTTTTGTTCCCAGTGAATTAATTCAAACAGCTCTAGTCTGAATACAAATGAGAGCATTCCGCCTCCCTCCCAAGGCTCATGTTTGTGTAAAATCAAAAACAACACAACAGTAAATATAGCCGCTTCCCCAAACTCCGGGGAAAACAGAGCTACAAAGAGGAAGAACTGCTCTGTGCCATGTTTTATTCATTTATATCATTTTTTTTTTTTAAAGAAAGCTAAACAAAACACATCCTACCACAGAGGTACCTACCAGTTGCTATGAAGGGACTGTACATATAAGAGAGGGGGGGAAAAAAGAAGAAAAAAAGTTTCTGGAGTTTGTTCCATCTTCAAAACAAAATGGCTTCATTACTGAAGCAGTGGTTGAAGTGGCTCATTAAAGGCGAGCGCGGCTCTAGGTAAACACAACGCCCCGGGCTGTGCTATCGGGCAAGGCCTTTGCCACGACCCTGTGTTCAGAGCCACATCCTTCTGCAAATGTAAATAGGACACCTGCTTTCCCTCACTCTCCACAAGGGTTATTGGGACAGAATAATAACCTTGTTGCCTTCAATGTACTCTCTCTGCAATGTGCATTTCGTAAAAACAAATATCGCTCTCTCTTTCTCTTTTCTCTCTGCCTCACACATTAGAGAGAGTTAAGTTTTTGGGACATTTTTGTTTTAATACCAACTTCATAAAGGTATTTAAAAAAACAATACTAAACACAAACAAAAACAACAGCACCAAAGCCTCAACTGGGAAGAAAGTTGGAAATAATATGCTGCTCCCATGTCGATTTTGGCCCTGAGGCATATAGCTATAGAAGGAAACAGATACTAGTCATGTTATCAACGCAAATCCATTCATCACCATATAATTGTTGCTAGGCAACATTTCTGTCAGCCCAGGCCTTCTAATGCATGCTGGACGTGATGGAGGCACGTGCTGTAAATAATAAAACCCGTTTCTTGGGAAGTCACGGTGGTGTTGCCTATTTCACTAATTCTAGTTTTGTGGTTCAGTCCACTGTCTCACTGATTTTTTAGGGACAGTGATGTGAGGGCCAGCTTTTATGTGCAAAAAAGCATGGTGCTTTTTTACCTGCTGTATTTATTGGTTTAAATGATGCAGTTTGCACTGTATTTCTCAGTAAATTTGCCTTTCTGGAATATAGGATGTATAGATTGGATATGTGGTATACACTGATATATTACATATACCGTAGATACATAAAAAATATAATACAGAAAATGTTTGTAAATGAACCATATCCCATTGCATGTAACATGAATCAGGAAAGTAATGACAGTCGTGAGCAGTATTCTAGGGGACAGGTCGCGCGGCCAGATTCGCACCGCCGATGTCGCGGCTCGCAATAAGCATGCGGATGGTGCTCTTGCAGGCTACGCCACCGAGACACCCCATAGACGAGCTGTATGTGTATATGTACTTCCTGTACATACAGGAACTTCATATTCTGGAATGCACAGCTTTGATTATATGCTTACCTCTGGAATGACAATAGACGGGGGTGGCGGGAGGTGGTGGGGTTGGAGGTAACAAATCGTGCTGATAACATCATTGCTAGCTGTTCCATTGGTCCCCGGAAGCTGAAAAACACGCCCCTCCCATGCGGCCGTTAAAACGAAATGCTGAAGTGCCTGTGGTCGTATTTTTACAGGATATTCAAAGCGCTGTTTCTTTCCGGTGGAAACACAAGGGCATACAGTATGCTTGTTTGTTTATAAATTTTTAGAATTTATTTTTATGACATTAACAAAGTTGCAATTAAAAATATATATATATAATTGCAGCTCAATTTTGGCGTAGCTGTGTTTGCAGGATTTGAGTTCCCCTGAGGTAATGTCTCGTGTTTTATTGTTCTTGCATCCCGTTCTGAACAGTCAGTCCCTTCATATCAAGCATGAATACTTTGTACTAAGTAAGAGATGCTTAGACAAGCTGGAAATGAAGCAGCCCGGGTGAGTGGGGCCAGCAGATCTAAATTAAAGGCTTGTACTTGCGTATGGTCTGTTGAGCAGTTGTTTCCATATCTCGTTAACAGCTGTATTGGACACTGAGGTGACTGACTCACTGAAGAAATTAAAGCTGTAAATCAGGCCGGCCCTTTTTTCTCCCCCCCCCAGTACACATCAGAATACTTCTGCATGGTAACCTTGGCAACAACAACAGAGCCATTATATTTTTGGTCATAAACATATTTTCCAGGTTTGTTTTTGTAATATTTTTTTAAAATATATTACAAGAGAACTATTCCTGGAAGCTTAGTTAGGGCCGGATTCAGAGATGCGCTTTAGTGTCTCTCCTGCGCGGATTTAACGCGAGCTGACTTACGCCGTATTCTAACTTGTGTTGCGCAGGTGCTTATCTCAAAATGTGGGTGGTACAGGCCATGATATTCGAATTTCCTGTTTCTTGTACCTGCCCTCCGTGTTGCCAGGTATCTACAAAAAAAAATGTTTGTGGGGTTATGCGTTTTCAACATGTCAGTGTCATGTAACCACACTTGCCTTTTTGGAAAATCCTGTTCGTAGTTTCTCTTGCGTGATGGGGTATAGGCATGCAGTGAACGTATTAATACATCGCATTGATAAAATGATCATAGCTTCTATTGATGACTGGGATATACCTGTCAACCAATCAAAATAAATAATTTCTGGTGGTTGCACACAATATTATTATATATTATTAGGTAAACAAATAAATCGTTGGATTTACTGAAAAAAATGTTTTAGAAATCAATTTTATTTTAACGATTTACCTAATAAAGTCATGTAGCCTACGGTGGTTGATAGCCTATTTGCAACGTCTTCAACTTAATAATTCTGGAGAAGCTGTGCTGATATTTGTCAAAGCGAATATCATCCAGACACTGTCTATCAATGAATCCATCTAATATTGGCCTGGTATGATATACCAGACGGTCAATCATAGCCTACTTTTGCATATTTTTCTTTTTATGACAGCTCTCTGATAATTGCAAGTTAGCTATGCAAAGTAAAATATGACTAATATTATGTTCAAATAACATGCATTCATTCAAATATACATTTATGCGAAAGATGCTATATGTTTTCATAATAATCTATTGGCGCCGGCGCTAGACATAAACTACCTTTTTTCCCGAACAAAGTTGCGTGGAAAAAAAATTATTAAGTGACAACTCTGAATATGCGTATCTTGAACAACTTGCAGACACGCCTCATTTTCATCAAATCTCCACCCCGCGTGCGTAATGTCGCGTATCTACTGGAGAGACACTTAAAACAGCGGATAAGTCAAATGTCTGAATCACAAATAGCTTAAGCTATGCAAACTTTCGGGAGTAAGTCCCATTTGCCCGTGTTTATCTCAACTCTGAATCTGGCCCTTAGAGCTTGTTAATAGGAACTTTCGGGCATTCAAAATCAGGAGTGCACAGAACGTGCAGTGCCTGTCATTGGAATACCTGTTGAAGGAAAGCCCTGCTCTGACCAATCAGTGCTAAGGGCAATATGAATGACCCCTGAACACTCATGTCAGTGATTTACATCAGATTACACTTTATTTCTTAACTCTCTGTTGTGCGCACAATTTATTTTGCTCCTCCACTTGGTAGTTACATATACAAATCAAAATTCAACAATGAGAAGACGCATGTACTGTAAGAACAAGATCCGCAGTCTACGTGTGCAAAAACTACAAGAAGAGAGCAAAATATCATAATCTATATCAACTACAGGTAAACATTCAAACAAAAAATAAAATCTATAATGGACTTATTTCACTACTGCTGTAGCACAGGAAGAGTGCTCCAGCCGGCTCTGTGGGTCCGCTGACCCACTAGACTGGGCAAGGTAAGAAGGGCTTACAAAAAGCTTAAGTGGTGCCCAGTGGTGACCAAACGAAGGAGAGTGGCTATTGAAAGACAAATTACTGATAATAAGCCTTTTATTGTACCCCTGGGACCCTAAACGGTCATAGTTTTTTATCCAGAATTACCCCCCCCCTCCCCCTGCCTAGAGTTGACCCCTGCCTACCACCAGTCTACTTCACCAGGAAACTGATGAGGCAAGTGCAGTGCATGTAGACAAGTGAAAAATGAACAATTATATGATCAGAAGCAATGCAGAATCGAATGATGCTTTATAACCACAGCCGGATGTTGAGGTGCCCAAAGATGTAAAGGCCCTCCTCCGATTATGATGACACCGACAAGTGACTCATTTGCTTAAAAAAGAAAGAAAATAATTACCTGTTCTAACTCAAGATTCTTTGTCCCTGAGTTTTTGAAGAATGAAAACGATTATCCTTTCAAAGTGACAAAACAAAATGGTTTTCAAATAAAAAGTTTTTTGCCTGTAATTTTATTAAATGGATTGAAGGTTTTTTTTAGGTGCTCTGTGAAGGTTCTGCATAAAGAAAGACAGATCTTGAGGTCACTTGGGGCATGTTTTGAACTGCGACTCCCGAATCGGCAGTGGGAATCGCTCACGAACGAGGCTGCAGTTACAACAGTTAATTGGACATGGGTGGGAATAATATTAGGCCCCACTTTAGGCACCATGTTTATTATTTTTTTATTGAGAGCTGTCACCAAAACAAGACTAAATCACGGCTGATTTTGATTAACAATTTTTTAACAATGATGTTATGGACAAAGCAAGGTATGAACATAGGTGTATAATAAACACAGGCCCAACTTTGCCAGGGTTAGAGATGTGTTGTTATCCCTTTCTTTGAAATAGACTTGTTAATGAGGGCCTTGTGGAGTTCAATATCATTCAGGACTTAGGAGACTGAGGGCGTTAGACAGATACTGTAAAAATGACAGATGAAACACGGCTGGCAGGTGTCTGGAGTCGTTAGCTGTGGAGCCTGTTAGCTGTGGAGTACAGGAGTCATTTTGTGAAAGTGCTGTGGAATTGGAGCACTGCATGGTCTCTTAATTTTTTTGTTCATCATTTCAAGTCAATAGAAATAGATAAATATTTCTGTCAACAATAGTGACTTGGTGATGTTTGTCATTTTATTGTCATTTTTCTTTTTTATTAACTTTTCATCATGATGTCAGCGCGTAGCACTGACCTTCATGAGCGCGTGACGTAGCAAACTGACCTTGTCGCTGAAAACGGAGAAGTTTATCCACAAATCCATAGAACGCCGCCTATGCCATAGTACTGTAGTGAGGGAGTTTTTATTAAAGACTCACTGCAGCAAACACCATGATCACATTTTAAACAGCATGTGTATTGAGCAGGCTTTATAAATACCGTGTGCAGAAACAGACATTTATAGCCTATCCGCTTTATTTTCACACAAACCTGGTCTTCGCTTCTCAACATCACTTACCTCCTTGAAGTGAACTGCACCATTTCATCTTACTTTGTGTCGTGCACCTGTCAAGTCAGCACGGTCGCTAACACTATAACATTCGTGCGTCGTATAAAATCAAAGCAGCTGTTGACGAACCCACAGGTGCTGAGTGACTAACACTTTCAATGCACTCCTCCTTAACCTCTTCAGCTGCACAATGCCTGAGTATTTACCACACATTTGTAATGACAGGAGTTTTAACGAGTAGCTATGTCATAGACCTTTGTCAGTATGCCCTTTTTTAGATGTAAAATAAATGTAATAATGTGGGGTGAAATCATCTATGATCAAATCTTTCTATCTATCTCGCTGTGTCACTTGTCGCTGTACAATCCATCTTTCTGTAGTATTAGTACTTGACCAAGTATACTTTGTAGCTGCTGTAGGAGATGCACTTTATGACCAAAAGGATGTGTACACCCCTTGGTCTGAGGCTGTTTTTTCACGGTTCAGGATAGGCTCCTTAGTTCCAGTGAAGGCAAATCTTAACACTACAGCATACAATGACATTCTAGATCAATTGGAAAGCAGACTGTGAGCCAGGCCTAATAGCCCCACATCAGTGCCCGACCTCACTAATGCTCTTCTGACTAAATGGAAACAAATTCACACAGCAATGTTCCAACATCTAGTGGAAAGCCTTCCCAGGAGAGTGGAGGCTGTTATAGCAGCAAATGGGGACCAACTGCATACTAATGCCCGTGATTTTGAAACGACTTTTGGCCATGTAGTGTACATGTATATGTTAGATATATGTTTATGGAGGAGAAAAAAATAAAGCTCTTACCACACTTGAACAAATGTATTTTTCAAACACAAACTTGAGTTCTACGCAGCGGCAGTTGACCTTGAAAAAAACCATGGAAATGTGTGGTTGTGTTGAGGGCCGTGATCCATGAAAAGACGGCTTTGCGACCGCTCCAGGGACACTGGCCTTCCTTTGTGCTGTCGCACCGCCCCCAAAAGGTGGCCATCACACGCGCACAGCTGAGAGAGCGACAGGCACCGGCCCTTTCAAAAACCGGAGACATAAAGGCCAACGCTAAAATCAGCTTTAAAATGAGCAAGGAGTCCAAATTGAGAGAAAGAGGGGAGGGGAGGGGGCACTCACACATAAAAATGTTAAAATGAACTCAAATAAGCCTCTGCCATCCATGAAAATAGGGCATTAGGCTAGAGAACATTGCATTGTATGTTATTTGAGGTGCATTAAAAAATGCACCTCAAATTTTCACCAGCAGCTTCAATGTTTCTGTCCCTCTCCTCAAATGTTCCGTAATTTACAGTGTCTGAGCTTCAAAAGTTTTGGCCTTAACACCACAGTGTCCAGCACAGACAGTGTTGTTCAGATCTGTGTTAAAGTGTAGAAAGCACGTTTTTTTTTTTCCTAAGTCAAAGTTAAGGACAAATTTAGATTTGATCCAGGTCCAGGACATTCAGGTGTTACTTTGCCCCCGTGTAAATGCTCCTTCATGACCGTGTGACAAAGCTCTATGCGGGAGCGGAGGTTTCCCTTTGAAATAAATGCCCATAAGCTCTGTGAGTGGTCTCAAGTAACCCAGACAGGCAGAATGAAAGGCCTGCCACACACGTCCAGCTTATCAGCTTTGTCGCACACCAATCAAAGACAAGAGGAACAGTCATTTTTCTTATATAAAAGAAGTCAAGTTGAGCCAAGTGAAATCAAAACACCAGTTAGATGTTTTCTGGATACACCTTGTGTCGTACCTTGTTTAAAATGCTCTTGTCCTCGGGCTTTATAGACTATATGCACAGTTCTACAGTGCTCCCATTTTAGGAGCATTTGCTACTGAAAATTGATGTGTGCTAATTGACAAAATAATTTAGGAGCACACCTACTACTAATGGGATGAATTAGTCTGCTCCTAAATGTTTTTACTTATGAGCACACGTGCTCTTTGGAAAATATTTTGGCGTACAACCCTGATATGTATTCTTCAAGCACGGTGATGAAATTCTACCTTTTTTAAACGGGACAAGGCTTGCCTTCTCATTCTTAGTCACAGTTAGTCCCTTGCAAACATGGCATATACTGCAATATATAGTGATAAGTATATATCAGTGTGTTTTATTTTAATTTCATATAACTAGCTGACAATTTGTATTTTTTGTAAAGTGTTGCAATATTTTTGATCAAATGTTTCAACATGCAGTGTTTTCAGTACATATTGTATCTTTGTGGGACTCCAGAACTATGGAGTTAGATAGCTGCCAAAACATTTTATAAAATCTAAATTTGTAACAAATGTATTGAAGTGTAGGCTAAATGTAAAACCTGATTTGTGTACGTAATTAGTTTTATCTGTACGTGCGGAACTCATTATAGGAGTGTCCGCTCTGTTCTCTACATACATGCGTTTTGTCAGTATAGTATAGTATAGGCACCGAAATAGAACTGTGACCGTAATTTGGAATTCGTAACGAGAGCAACGCAAACCTAGACCAGGAAGCCACAATTAAAATCCGGAAGTGTCAGAAACAACGTTTCCAAATTAAAAGTTCAAAGGTTTTTCCAATCAACTGCAAGCACATAAAAGCTTCCCCTAAGGTTCCATCCGCGCAGTCACAGAAACTAGCTTCCAAACTTTGGCTGAAGAACAGCGGTGGGCTCCACCTAATTCCCGGGTAACGGTAAAGCCCCATAGAAAGCGGTAAAATCACATGCCAAATGGAGATAGAAGAAATATCATTAATTATGGTTTGGCATCTTCATGCCTGAAAGGCCGATGCGCAGGTTCCCAGCGCCGGTTCACTCGTAGATCATAATGAAGAATTTCCTATGTAGCTGAAGTATGCTTTCACATCCTAAATTGTCATTCACGAGTTTATCAATAAATTTAGCTAAAATGAGATGGCATAAATGGCTGGGCTAATTATAGCTGAGTAAAAAGTATGAAATCCAGAAACGGATAGCCTAGAGACGTCCTTGTCTACCCCTGCCCGGCAGTAGGCTATGCCATGGAGGCTATCACTCTAGGGAGGTCTGGGGCATGCTCCCCCATGAGAGAATGTGTCCAAAAATACTCTGAAATGGTTCATTTTGATGACTTCAGAGAGTACAAAATAACTTTTTTTTAACAATTAGCTACATGCTGTCATGGATTAATTTAGCCAGCCTTAAATTGAAATGTATGAGCGATTACTACACACTAGACATTGGCTGCAGGCGGGCATACGCAATCCAATTTTACCATTTCTTTAAATTTATTATAAAGCACTTTAATTCATAACAACACTCATTCTTTAGGACGAACAAAAGCCACGTTTATTCATTTAAAAAAAACATAAAAAAAACAACTTTATAGTTACGTGCGTAAGCATAATATTACTAGCGTTTTTGTTTATGAGGTGGTACACCCCCGCCCTCTAGGGGGGCCCGGGGACATGCCCCCGGGAGAAGAAAAATAGTCAATTTTGTTTACGTTTACGAAACCTTTTGGCAGCTATTTAACTCCATAAAGAACGTCCAGGTACAGACTACCAAATGCAAGTCTGATACAGACGCAGTATATGCATTTTACAAGCCTGCAAAAAAAGCCCCTTTTTTATTTTGGTTATTTAAGGAGTTGGCTGCTGTTTGGGTCTGTGAAAAGGGGGCAATGCTCACACCAGGCTTCCATTTCCTCAGCTTCATAAAAAAAAAAACCTTGTAACTTTGATACATATATACGTACAGCATCCTTTGTTTGCTATCGATGTTTCCTGTAACCCTGTAACTAATAAGGTTCATTCAAAACACCAGCAACAAACTTGTGTAATTTAATGCAGTAATGAAACGGTTTTCCTTCATTTCCTGAAAAGTAACCTTTGTGTGGAGACTGTTTTTTTTTTAATGCAACAATTTGTGGAAAGTAAATTATTAAATTCTTTCATGCCTTTAGAGAGTGTGATATTGTATTTGTTCAGGCTACGTGTAACAATGAAAATGACAAATATACTAATATTTGCAGAAGAAAACATGTTTGATGTGTAAATGCGACGTTCTCCTGAGACACAATTATGTGGAAATGAATCTGGGAATGTGCACATTGGCCTAAAAGAAGGGATTTAATTCAGACTGGAAACACTGCTTCAAAGAAAATGACCCCACTCCCACAGAAATACTGCATGATATGACATATTATTGGTATCAGTTGCTTGGTGTTTTAATATCGACATTGAGGCCATGTTCAGTCTTAATCCAGAAGCCACAGGACAAACAACCCGAGAGCTTGCATGTTTATTTTCTAGCGGCTTGCCAATCAACCAAAAGAGAATATATCAAAATAGTGCTGGATATGTATGAAAGACAAAGGATGTTGTTTTAAAGCTGTATGTGTAATACAGTGACTGATACACATTGTGCAGCTTGTTTTAATGCATAGTTTTACCATACTTTGACCTGCCGTACACCAAGTTGCGGCCTGGCGGGGCATGCCGCATACCTATACAGCACTTACACTTCTACTTCTTCTTCTTCTTCTGCTCACAAATTTTACAGTATTAACTGTTCACTGTTTCGCATGGTCCAGTAGCCTACCAACAAAATATTTACCGCAGGTCACCTTTACACAGTACGGGAACAAATATCTATTTGTCAGTCACGTAAAATAAAGGAGTCGTGGCCATCATTACGATGAGACGATGCCTGTTAGCTGTGGAGTACAGGAGTCATTTTGTGAAAGTGCTGTGGAATTGGAGCACTGCATGGTCTCTTCTTATTTATTTACGCGAAATATAATCTGGTTAAGAGCTGGTTGTTGCATTAATGTAAAAAATAAATAAATCAATCAATAAATAAATAAATAACTCTGCCATTGCCTACACAACAAACGTAATTTGGAAGACTGTGTCACTAGTCTCAATCTCAGACAAAAGCCACCATGTTCCGATAGCCTACCCCTACCACCCAGTCCCTAGGTGACGTTACAGTACCGGAAGAAAAAACATCCTTATATGTGCAGCTGCGTGATGGCCTTGTGCTTAGTGTGCCTGACTTTGATGCAAGAGTTCCCAGTTTCGAGCCTCGACAAAAATGTATTTATTTATTTTAATTCACATTACTTTCTTACTAGGCTACTGCAGCTACGCAAAACACCTATTATTGTATTAGCTACACAGGTCATCTGCCGACATATAACAATTAGTAGCTATTTCTACCGTTTATACAACCCCTTTAAAACACCGTCATTCGATGTCTTTCTTTCAGCTAGAATGTATGTGTGTTCACATGTAGCCTATTGTGCATGCATGTCTCCTTATCGATTTGGTTCATTCATTTATTTGCATCATCATAATCCCTAGCTGTATTGAATTAATGATGCATCTATTATAGACATAATATTAGTTGACAACAGGTGGTGGTGTTAATTGTATTTTATTAGAGATTAAATACGTAGTTAATCTACAAAGGGATATTCTACAGTGTCATTGTGGGCTATCGGTAATAGAAGAGATGCTTTCATTCTCGCCAGGAATGTCTGATCAGTAGGAGATTACATTAGTTTCTTTTTTATCTGGTCCACAGAACTGTTCTTATAGAGTTAGAACAGTGTAACATTTACAGCTAGCACTGCCATATGCAGTATCAATGATAATCTCTGGGACCTTGTCATTGGCAGGTCAGATGTCATTATCCAATGGGGAAAGTTTCATAAGAAGTATATAAGTTGATTATTATTTTGTTAATATCCAAAAAGCTGTGTCAATCTGGATAAGACTGCTAAGTGCCTGTAATGTAGCTATATTTGAAATATAGTTAAACTATGCATGGGAATGAAGGAAATTGGCTTTGAACCTGTCAATGCATGCTGTTACAGCCCAACCACATTTTGCTCTCTGAAGAAAATTGGGCCTTGTGCTCCCTTTCTGTGTTTTTCTCCCATGTCTTTGATGAAGCCAGCGATCAACAAGTCATCACCTGTGTCCAATCACCCTCTTGCTAATGACACAATACAGGGCACATGAAACAGTCCAAGTAACTGCAGTGCATCTCGCTCAGTCATAAATGATCAATTAAATTAATTGACATCAGGAACACTGAATGTACATCAAATATTTATGTATTCAAAATTAATTCATTAACATGCATGCATAAACAGAACCAGACTTTTATTCCATTGATACCCGGTATGTATCCCAACATTGTTTTATAATTTTAGCTATTTCTCCCTGCAAGTCAGAGAGGGGAGGAGAGACAGAGAGGGAGGGAGTTGGCCTGCAGTCAGTAGGTTAATTTAGTTTCTTTACAAAGTTAAAGCCATGACTGTTAACATTTCTTTTTTAAATGCCTGTTTTAAAAGCCAAAAGAGTGTGAGGCCATAAATCTTCAGCAAAGCTTAGGCCACTCTAGGATTTCCGTAAGTTTACGATTTGGATCTTGGTTAAAAAAAGCACTAACAATAGAAGCTGTGCCCTTGTCTTCCTAAAGAACATGACAGGTCACAGTCACCATGGTGATGGTATTTTGTGATATTTATTAGACAGTTAATTTGGAGTAAGACTGTTTTATACAAATCCATCAGATTAATTATATGGAATTTTGTGGGAATTAAAATATACAATTTGTGATAATGTACTATACGCACATGAAGGATACTCTAGTCATTAACTCAAACAGCAATTGTAGGTGGGGGTTGGTGGTGTTGTTGGGTAATAGTTATCATGACGGTGGTAGTAGTTATTGTTGTTGTGGTGGTAGTCATAATATTAGCAGTCCTAATAGCTGTGGTGATGGTTGGAGTACATTACATTACATTACACATTATATTTAGCAGAGAGACGCTCTATCCAGAGCGCGTACATAATATTTTTTTCAAGTAGCATTGGTAGTATTACTTTTGGTGGTAGTACTAGTAGTAGTGATGGTGGTAGTAGTACTAGTAGTAGTGATGGTGGTGGTAGTACTAGTAGTAGTGATGGTGGTAGTAGTACTAGTAGTAGTGATGGTGGTAGTCGTACTAGTAGTAGTGATGGTGGTAGGAATAGCATTACTAGTTGTAGTAGTAGTGGTGGTGGTAGTACTAGTAGTAGTGATGGTGGTAGTAGAAGTGATGGTGGTAGTACTAGTAGTAGTGATGGTGGTAGGAATAGTATTACTAGTTGTAGTAGTAGTGATGGTGGTAGTACTAGTGATGGTGGTAGGAATAGTATTACTAGTTGTAGTAGTAGTAGTGATGGTGGTAAAATAGTATTACTAGTTGTAGTAGTGATGGTGGTAATACTAGTAGTAGTGATGATGGAAGGAATATTATTACTAGTTGTAGTAGTAGTAGTGATGGTGGTAGGAATATTATTACTAGTTGTAGTAGTAGTGATGGTGGTAGGAATAGAATATTATTACTAGTTGTAGTAGTAGTAGTAGTGATGGTGGTAGGAATAGTATTACTAGTTGTAGTAGTCATGGCGGTTGGAATAGTATTACTAGTTGTAGTAGTAGTAGTAGTGATGGTGGTAGGAATAGTATTACTAGTTGTAGTAGTAGTGATGGTGGTAGGAATAGTATTACTAGTTGTAGTAGTAGTAGTAGTGATGGTGGTAGGAATAGTATTACTAGTTGTAGTAGTAGTAGTAGCAGTGATGGTGGTAGGAATATTATTACTAGTTGTAGTAGTAGTAGTAGTGATGGTGGTAGGAATATTATTACTAGTTGTAGTAGTAGTGATGGTGGTAGGAATAGTATTACTAGTTGTAGTAGTAGTAGTAGTAGTGATGGTGGTAGGAATAGTATTACTAGTTTGTAGTAGTAGTGATGGTGGTAGGAATAGTATTACTAGTTGTAGTAGTAGTAGTAGTGATGGTGGTAGGAATATTATTACTAGTTGTAGTAGTAGTGATGGTGGTAGGAATAGTATTACTAGTTGTAGTAGTAGTAGTAGTGATGGTGGTAGGAATAGTATTACTAGTTGTAGTAGTAGTAGTAGTAGTAGTAGTGATGGTGGTAGGAATAGTATTACTAGTTGTAGTAGTGATGGTGGTAGGAATATTATTACTAGTTGTAGTAGTAGTAGTAGTGATGGTGGTAGGAATATGATTACTAGTTGTAGTAGTAGTAGTAGTGATGGTGGTAGGAATATTATTACTAGTTGTAGTAGTAGTAGTAGTGATGGTGGTAGGAATAGTATTACTAGTTGTAGTAGTAGTAGTAGTGATGGTGGTAGGAATAGTATTACTAGTTGTAGTAGTGATGGTGGTAGGAATATTATTACTAGTTGTAGTAGTAGTGATGGTGGTAGGAATAGTATTACTAGTTGTAGTAGTAGTCATGGCGGTTGGAATAGTATTACTAGTTGTAGTAGTAGTTTACTAGTTGTAGTAGTAGTAGTAGTGATGGTGGTAGGAATATGATTACTAGTTGTAGTAGTGATGGTGGTAGGAATATTATTACTAGTTGTAGTAGTAATGATGGTGGTAGGAATAGTATTACTAGTTGTAGTAGTAGTGGTAGTGATGGTGGTAGGAATATTATTACTAGTTGTATTCTGCATTCTGAAGAACATGCCTTGCCCTCACAGCCTGCACTTAAGCAGACAGCCACAGAATGGCCACTGGGCTGTACTGTGCATTTAAAGAAGCTTTGGAGAAAGAAACAAAGCAGAAAGCAAAAAAAAAAAAAAAAAAAATTACCTGCAGGGGAGGGAGGTCAGACAGTTAGTTAACACTTCAACAGCTGAAGCCTGCAGTTCAGTAATATGGATGTAAAAGCTGGTATTCACATTTGACTGTGACAGCTGGACAGCCTGTGCATTAACAACAAGTATAAGGCATAGGAACTGAAGAAATGAAAAAAATCTATTCTCACACGTAGACATGTCCCTTTAGAACTCAGTCGCACCTTGACTTGACTTTTACCAAACAGTGGATTGGATTACGGCCAAATGAAAAGCCCCCCCACACACACACACACTCGCCCTACCTTCGACCACTCAATGTCATTGTTTAAATTCCCGTGAACTGACTCTCTGTACTCTTAAAATAACAGAACTGAATTACACCTCATCCTTTGTGGAAGTGACTGGCTCCTGCTGGGGGAGAAGGAGAAGGCAGCGTATTCCAATAAATCATCTTATATAAGAGCGTCTGCTAAAAAATGCCTGTAAAGTAATTATGAGGCTGTGTAATCCTAACACTTTTCTGCCCAAGGATTTATTTTGTTCAGTTCCTTATTTTTGTTCTCTGACACACTATAAGTCCCATCCAGACTCATACTGATGCACAGGACTGGGCTCTATCAACATTAATCCTAATTTTGACTCACAATTACATGCAAGTATCATGGAGCCAAATTCATTTATTGAAGGCTGAACTAACGGCTGGCTAAATTATTACTTGCATTTATTTGTAAGTCAAACATGAGGACGTGTCGTTTGATCCCAGGTCATAACCACGCTGTAATGCATACAAAATATGCCTGGATATCTCTTTATTGACATGCGCTGGGTATGAGGGTGCTGTGGGTTTTTTGAATGCCTGGTGGAAGAGTGTGAGTGATAGAAGAAGCACTTGAGCGCTGAACTCTGTAAGATCATCGGGGTGCTTGCGTCTCCTCTCTTAAGGTTGAGAGTGTGCCTGAGGGTCTTGCAGACTGTCTTTAGAGAGATTTCCTGTTGAGGCAAACACTTAGCGGTACCAGCGCGGGCTTTTGACAGCCTAAGAATCATCTTAAAATGCATTCTGTCAACAATGTAACCCTGTGCCACTTTCGAGTCTAAATATGGAACCTTGAAGGACACAAAAATGCAAAACCTCATTCTGCTTGGAGACTACGCTGTTTTTATAGTTCTGTCATTCTTTTTATTTTTTTTCACTTTTTATGTTCAGCTTTTTTACGCTAATTATTTAGCAGGCTTCAATGTCTCTGATTGTTTCCCGGGCATACATCATAACTCGCCCACCTACGATGGATTTGGGGAAGACTTTACAAGATCTTCATTACTGTATTTTTTGTTCTTTTTTGTCATTTCTATTTGCCCTCTTTTCTCCCCAAATTTGGAAAGGCTAATTGTGTCTCGTGGGTCAGTGCTATGCCACCCCCGCCTGCGCTAGGAGCACCGCAGCTGAAGTGTGTGCACCCCTCCGACGCACCCGCCCCCAGAACTACGACTGTGTTCTACTCTACAGTCCGCGCGGAACTACAGGGGATCGAGAGTAGAAAATGGCTGTGTTGCAGTCCGCACACAACTACAGGGTTATCTAGAGTAGAAAATGGCTGTGTTGCAGTCCGCACACAACTACATAGGAGCACAGCAGCTGAAGTGTGTGCACCCCTCCGACGCACCCGCCCCCAGAACTACGACTGTGTTCTACTCTACAGTCCGCACACAATTACAGGGGATCTAGAGTAGAAAGTGGCTGTGTTGCAGTCCGCACACAACTACAGGGGATCTAGAGTAAAAAATGGCTGTGTTGCAGTCCGCACACAACTACAGGGGATCTAGAGTAGAAAATGGCTGTGTTGCAGTCCGCACACAACTACAGGGGATCTAGAGTAGAAAATGGCTGTGTTGCAGTCCGCACACAACTACAGGGGATCTAGAGTAGAAAATGGCTGTGTTGCAGTCCGCACACAACTACAGGGGATCTAGAGTAGAAAATGGCTGTGTTGCAGTCCGCACACAACTACAGGGGATCTAGAGTAGAAAATGGCTGTGTTACAGTCCGCACACAACTACAGGGGATCTAGAGTAGAAAATGGCTGTGTTGTAGTCCGCACACAACTACAGGGGATCTAGAGTAGAAAATGGCTGTTTTGCAGTCCGCACACAACTACAGGGGATCTAGAGTAGAAAATGGCTGTGTTGCAGTCCGCACACAACTACAGGGGATCTAGAGTAGAAAATGGCTGCTAGTGCGTTGCAGTCCGCACACAACTACAGGGAATCTAGAGTAGAAAATGGCTGTGTTGCAGTCCGCACACAACTACAGGGGATCTAGAGTAGAAAATGGCTGTGTTGCAGTCCGCACACAACTACAGGGGATCTAGAGTAGAAAATGGCTGTGTTGCAGTCCGCACACAACTACAGGGGATCTACAGCTTGTCATGACTGTTCCAGGCTGTACAGAGGAGCTCGAGAAAACAAGAACACAAGAATACATGATGATCAAAACAGGCCGCTCAGCTGGCCTTCTGGTCTAGTTATTTTTACATCTACTGTAGAGAGCATCTTGCCATGCGTCTCGAGGGGAGGAGAGACATATCTCACTGGTAACTGCCTGTGGGTTTGTGCATTGTGGAGCTAATGAAATAATAAAGTGGCCGATTTAGACATGCCCTATCCCTGGCAGGATAAAACCGATTGTGTCTCACTGTGGCAGATTCCGGTCATAGCTGGCTCGGCTGTATGGCCCAACTGAACAATTTTCTGCTTTCAGTTGCTCACTTAGTAAGTGTTTCCACAGATTCTCGGTCCTACTGTTCACACATTATATCGCTGTCACCAGCTATATTTCTCTTTTGGTTGTCAGGGATGACTTGGACCAGGTCCCTTTATACAGCAAAATCGGGGACACGGCTGATTTGGGCACATCATAGAACCCAAAATAAAATGGCGAACTTTGAAAGTTCACTTCCGTGACAGAAACACGCCTGACCTCGATTCAAAAGGAGCTCTTAATGATGTAGTATTTTGTTGTGCAGCAAAAACATGTTCAAGGAGGAAAAATCTAAAGGTTTTTCGCCGAGTTCTCAAAGCAGAACCGATGCAGGGAAAAACATCAGAGGCGCTCATAATTGCTGCATCCCGCTTACAGAGGTGCGACACAAAAGATTGCACTTCCGCGTGCAAGAAATAACCACGCTGATTTATTTGTGAAAGTCGTGCCGTTTCGGGCTAAAAGCAATGGTTCTCTTGAAGAGCTTATATTAGCACTTACACTTTGGTGCTAATATGAGCTAATTATTTTCGTACCACTTGTTATATTTTGCAGATTACACATTTCCTCCAGCGGGTTGTTGTCAGGCAAACAAACTGCACTGTATTCTGCGTACTTGTCTGAGGAGGGAGAGAGAGGAGCAGGAAGAAGAGATCATTACTGGGAATGACCAGTACACGCTGTACTGTTACTTACAGAAAAGATAATTCTACCTACAGTGTGCAACAGGGTGCACGCTGGGAAAATCAAAGGCATCTCATTGTCATGTTGTCTGGCTGGCCCTTGGATACAGAAATGCTGAGTTGCGTTACTCAATAAATTAGTAATAGGCTGCATTAAATTAAATTAGTAATAAGTGGTTAGTCAACAGTAATGCATTTTAGTAATTATGTTGTTAAAGATGGGGCCCTGTTACAGCGGCCAGATTAAGGGAAAACTCCACACAAGGTTGTAGTCTGCCCTGTTGAGATGGGAGGTTATTAACACATAGCAACAGGACATACTGTACCCTTGTGTGTTCTTTGTCAATCTGGAAACGCTGGAAACTCTCTTAAATTTATTTGTTTTGATGTTGGACAAACAGAATCCACAATTTAGTAATTAGTGCTTTTAATAACTGGTAAACAAAGCGTAATCTAAAGTGCTAATGAGCACTGTCACCTACCCCAGAGCTGCAACACTGCTTTTATTTACAGCCCCACAGATACCCATCCACTTCCTCTGTTACAGTTATGTTCCTGTCTAATTCGCTTGGGCCACAATTTCATTCATTTAAACAACATTAAAGAACATGCAATCCTGGCGTTCCCACCCCCAGGTGGACTGCATTATTAAACCTGTCAGGTGACCTTGGTGTCCCCTTGCAGATTTGAGCTAATGAAGCCCCAGGGTGGTTGTTTCAGTGCGCCTGGCATCGGCGATGACGATGTTGCGTCTCTGGTAGAGCGGAGAGGCAGACGGGCTCTCAGGCCTCACGCCAGGGGAACGGAAGGATCATTTTTCACAGGGCTTCACAGGTGAGCTGTAATTGCGAACGTGGCAGAGTGCTTTAATCCCTGTCCATATTTGTGGGTGGTTACCCCGCAGCAAAGTCTGCTGTCCGTTGAGGAACATGCAGAAGAACAAGCGTTTTCCCTCACAGCGCACCCTGCCAGACACGTCTACTTTTCACTCTCCGCCTGCTCATTTGTGCAGTCAGTAGGAGTGGGTTTCATGAGCAGCTGTCACAGTGGAAATAAGAGGATAAAAGAAAGATGTTGATTGAATCCAGGCCACATTCTGGGTAGACAGTACAGTGGTCTGCGGTGACACGTGAGATCTTTCAATGTATTCATCAACAAAAAGAATGGACACAGCAGTAGAACACGCTCCTGTGGTTATACTTTTCCCAATACTAATGTGCTGCTTTCTGAATACTGTTGAATTATTTTATGCTTTACTATTCATAATAAAAAAGGTACAACAACTTTTTTATTTGCACATAACTATTCCTGACCTGTAGTAATGGTTGTTCCGGGTTTTCAACATGGCCTAGAAGCATTGTGCTGTTTCACATGTGTAAAGTTAACCTCATAGCAATGATGTGATTCATTGGCATGCTGGGAAATGTAGTTCAATAAGGAAACTATCGCCTCACAACAAGAAGGTACCGAGTTTGAATCCCGCCCGTTTGTTGTACTGGTTTAGTGTTTGGAATCACACTCCAAGGTTGCAGTAAAAATATATGGCATGTTACGTCAGATTTAGAGATCACTTTCAACTTCACAGTCGGGATACAGCTTTGCTAACTTGATGCTGGAAATAATGTTTTAAACCTGTAACCACATTCACATCGATGTAGCTAGCAAATAGATAATTTTTTGCAAACAAGGTTTTTTCCTCAAAATGCGTTCTGGGCTGATGGCTTAGCTCAAGCGACGCTGCAAAGCAGTAGTGATTTTTTTATGTTAAAAATAAATCTGCCTTCATTCTGAAACAGTGATGGCGATCTGCCCATTCAACGAGCCCCCAATTTGGCCAGATTTCAGACTAAGCTTTCTCATAATCTATCTACATATAAATAAGTCAATTTTATTTTATTTCCAAATGTTATTATACATCCAAAAATATTGTAAAATGACTGTTCCTCAAATTTATTGTCCAAACAGGATATTGTTATCAAATCCTATCATTGTTCTGAAACAGTATCGGAAAAAAATTGCAGGCCACCACAGTTTATTTACATGTAGGCCTATGTAATTTATCCCATAATCCCATACATTTCAGCCATAATTTTACAAACAGACATATGATTTGTTCTGTGCTAATAACGAGCAGAAGTGGAAACTGCGGCATTAAAACTGTATGGTTGAGAAAGAATAAAGTTATTTAGCTTAAGGTCGCATCTATTTATGTGAATTGGCTCTTTTACTGATGCAATTCATGTCATACATACACATTCACACACACGCGCGCATGGCACGGCGGTCAAAAAACACACACACGGCTAACTTTACATGTTTTTACGTGACCAATCAATAATATGACCAAGCCACAAATTAATAGAATATGAAAATAATAACTGTCCTACCTCTCCATCTCTTTCTCGTAACAAGGCAGTCGGACCAGTGTACTGTACAATTCAATTCTTCTCAGCATATAACTTTTTCCCACTTCCAGGTCTGTTGCTTCACTGTAGGCCTACGTCTCGCTAGCTACTCGCACCTAGCACTGAACTGATACATTTCTATGTATTTGTTCAGTTGGCCTGTAAATTAACATTATTAGTTCTGCACTCGCATTACGTAGCACTAATGCTAGCTACTGACCATGGATGGATTAAAAAATATAGCTCGTCTTTTCATAAACGTGCACTACGAAAGTGTTATCTGATTGGACAATTGCTCAACTCCCCGCTCGTAGTTGAGCAGTGATTGGTTATTTATCCTGTGCGAGTGACGGACCCGGAAGTATCTGGGGAAATGATATGCTGCCTGCCAGTCCGGGCCTGGGTGGAGCTAAGGACTGAGGAAAGGAGTGAAAATAAGTGATTGGACTGAACCCAATGCATTTCGTTTTACAGAATTGCATAACTTAACATTACATTAACAACATTACATTAACATTACATTAACGAGAGGGACGATTTTCCCAATTTCCGCGCTCCCCTGTGTTCAACGACAATCTGCATTTTCATAACGGGACATACGGAGGGCAGGCCATTGCAAAATGGTTCACTGTATCAAACCTTTTCTTTCGGTCCAGGAACACAGCTCCGTCAACTGCTTCTTTATGAAGGCTGGATTTTACTTCCTTGACAAAGATGCGGTTTGCTGTTTCAGTTGAATGGTGTTCAAAACTGCATTTGATAGAGAGGAAAGTAACCTGAGTTTGGATGAGGCGTTGGTTCGTTGGCCACCCCTTTTTCTGCCCCTCGGATATGATTGGGATACTGACGGGCCTGTAATTGGCCACATCTGCTGGATCTCCAGCCTTGAACATTGATGTTAAGATGGCAGATTGTCAGTTGTCAGGGAGCCCTGCTTCCTCGATTGCAGTGTTAACCAGACGAATGCCTGAGGCCCAAACAGAACTGCTGTTGCTCTACAGGAGGGGAGCAGTCAATTCCATACGCACCCTCGGTCTTGGAGTTTTTAATGTTAGTAAGGATTTCCATTGTCTCCTGGTTGAGCACTTGAGCCAAAGTAAAAACGGATGAGTTGTCGTCAGGTGGAGCGATCACTTTACTTCTGTGACCAAATGGTATTGCCAGGTTCACAGCTGAACTTTTGAAAAAGTTGTTAAAAGCTGAGGCGTAAAGTTCTTTTATTTTCAGTTCATATTTCTGCTTTTCTTTCTTGTCCTTTCCTTAGAGTGTATTGACATTTTTCCATATCAGTTGGCTTTCTTCTGGCTTGATTGATAAGATCAATAAAAAAAGTAGGCTTTAGCTTTTCAGAGTTCATTCACAACCTTATTGCGTAGATCCTTAGAAGTCCTCATGTCGGTACTTATTTCTGTTTCAGTGCAGGTTTCAGGGCAATCTCTTTCCATCATGAGACTCCACAACTGTTTATTCAGCCAGGGTAAGTTACTTTATTTGTGGCCATTCAGCTTTCCTCATGAAATTGTCCTTGACGGAATTAAATGCATCCATTAAAAGTTTACAGGACGCTTCCAATTCCTCAGCAGCCGGAATATCCGTCCAGTCTGTTTCAATTCCTACTCAAATTTAACTCCATCCTTCTTGGGTATTTTATTTAGGTCCGATTTATTGTCTTGTCTAAACTTATCTTTTTCAGGTTAACTTCTTAGTTATCAGTGCCATATTATGATCCGATAGTCCTATAACACAATGAAATATCTTTGTGATCCCTTCTGGTGTATTGCTGGTTTAATCTCTTCTGATATAATCATCTGGACAAGATACCGACTGGTGATTTCATTTAGCTTTTAAGTTTGATTTTTCAGCACAGTTTATACTCGACAAGTACACTGATTTTGTTCTAGTTTGCCTACTGGCAAGTTATTTTAGTATTGCTGTACGATGTTCATAGAATATGTTGTTTGATGACAGTGGCCGGTATATGCCAAAAATAGTGAATGGCATTTGTGTTCACAATGTTATGGTTACCACAAAGTGGGTGCTTTAAAAACAGTCCTTCACCTATACAAGCTTGAATTCAAACTGGATGCGTTAAAGACAGTCCTTCACCTATACAAGCTGGCCTCCATCCCTTCCTATATGTCAGTTTTTTCTGAAATCGATGTATCCTGGCATTTGCATTCTCATCCATATCCAATGCAATGCAGCAATATAATTTAACTGACTGCAGGTCTGATGACTGTTTAAGAAGCTTCTACTTATTCCAGATTGGGATATTATGATGTTTTAGGACCGTCATGGAGGTTTAGGACCGATGTGTTCCTTTTCCTCTCTGGGTCGTTTTGGCTGTAAAACTGAAAAACTGTATAGACTGAACTGGAGAGTACTCACCGCTAAAACTTTCTTCAAAAAACGTTCTCACGTTTGATGTAGACTGGGCTTTACTGGATGTCAAAACAGCTGTGCTGTGATGTCACAGGACATCTTACCAAGAGATCTTACAAGTGATCACCTTCATCTTCAGACTCAAGATTAACAGTGTGATATGCTGGTCATATGCCTTGGACAGTATATGTTGGTTTGAGATCAATGTGGATGTGTTCACGGGCTGAGAGTACACTATGAGAGTAATGTACAGTGCTCATGGCAAACCACAAATCCCTGCGATTTTGAACATACTACTGATGGTGATGCAGTCATTTAACTATAAATACAAGTGTTTTGGCTGGTAGACCTACCTAGTGATGCACAGAGGAAGGCAAGGCAGCCTGTATTCTTGTCTTCTGTGTACTTCCAGTATTTAAAAAAAAGTGTGAGAGTGGAGCGATTTTTAGTGAGTGTGGAGCGATTTTGTTTTCTTCTTCAGTCTTTACACACTGGCCATGTGATCGTGTGTGGTGGTCTGGCCATGTGATCGTGTGTGGTGGTCTGGCCATGTGATCGTGTGTGGTGGTCTGGCCATGTGATCGTGTGTGGTGGTCTGGCCATGTGATCGTGTGTGGTGGTCTGGCCATGTGATCGTGTGTGGTGGTCTGGCCATGTGATCGTGTGTGGTGGTCTGGCCATGTGATCGTGTATGGTGGTCTGGCCATGTGATCGTGTGTGGTGGTCTTGCCATTGATACTAATGGATGTTTGCTACATGCACATACGCTTACTACCTAAAGCTCGAGATATCCCCAGAGCTGCACAATTATCAGTTCCTGTGTTTCTAGTCACCACCAAAGAGTGTTGACACATCTTGTTCCCGCGATGTCTGTCGAGGATAGATGAAAATGTATAAATGCATCCTGTTTTTTTTTTGTTGTGACTATGATAAAGTGTTATAGCTGTCACACAGAATAGTTAATTGTACTCGCCTCTGTTAATCAAGGAAAACCGTATTTTAATCTGTTGCGTTAATTACTACTTCAACTGCTCGTGGCCAGGTTGCATTCCACACCAGCGAATAAGCAGACACATGCCTCTCCCAGCATACCTGCCCCTGGGACTCTGCTTACTGCTGCTGTTTTCCAGATTTGTTTGCCTGACATTCTCATTTCCAATGCCCTAGAGGCAACATTTATGATATGTAATTTTCGAATGATAAAACTTGTGATTTACAATCTTTCACGTCGGCAATTTGCCAGAACGGCATCACCCCGAGGGCAGTAGCCGCGTCCGTTATCTCATTTGAGTTAATGCCAAGAACGATTTTTATCACTCTTAATGTGTTTTTGTATAATTATTGCACATGTCTTATACACAATACTGGACTAGTCTCATTACAGTTGCTTTGATATACGTTGTTTCAAGAATTAGGGTCTTATTATGAGGGTTCAAAACTACAGAGCAATAATCAAATGTAGCTTCGCTAACATAGATGCATGTCATTTAAACATAGAAGTTTATAATTGGACAACGGTTACTATTTTTATGCTATTTTATATTTTTCATAGCAGTGCCACTAAAATGCAATGTGCATTGTTAATGCTATAAGTTAAAACAATGATTTACCAAATATGTTGAGGAAGGCATACTGACAACAAGGTATGTTCCTCCAGTTCTCAATATTGTCAATGTTCTCAAATTTGGCTGATGGCAGACAGTGAAGATCATAATCTTTACCTTACTCTCTTTAGAAACATGCTTTAGGGGCTGACATCTGTTGAAATAATATTTTTTCACATTTACTATCCCCATCGATAATGACAGTATTGGGCAAAATGTGTTGTTTTATTCTTCGCATAAAAAAATAGTGCCATGTTATTATTACTTTTTAAAATGTATTCCTGTCTAATAAAATCAGTTTCAAATGCCTTGACCTTAACCCCATTCAATTAAAAAAACATACTTAATTTTCAGGAGGTTACAATTTTAGATTAGTTATTCAAACAAGAACTGTGATAATTCACTAATTATACTGTATTATTGAGAAGATTAAGAAGAACACATTGTCTTTCTGTGCAATCGAATTAGTAAAATGGTATGTGTTATTGCATGAGAATAATTTGTTAATCATAAAAATTGCTAAATATACATTAATGTGTTCCTCGTGAAACATTTTAATGATACATTTTTACAGCTCTTACTCCAAAAGGAGAGACCAGGAAACTAGATATATTAGTGTTCCCATAATTGTGCTGGATGCTGAGGAATGCACACACCGCAGAGGCCACTGTATAATGCATGTTGTGGTGCCCTTGGCTTACAATAACCTGCATTAATGCGCACATGTCATGAATAGTGCAGGTTGTTCAGGCCAGCCAATGGAAATGACCAGATTGGTGAAGGACATTCTGGCCAGTGACTGGAGAACTATCTGAAAAGTTTACCCTGGTTGTGAAACTACCTGAATTGTACAGGTTATGGTTCTCCGGGTTAATGAAATAACCAGAATAGTGCAGGTTATTCTCCTTGGGTCTAAGGAACGACCTATATGATGCAGGTTATTATGGCCAACCACTGGAAACTGCCAGAATAGTGCAGGTCATAGTTCATTTAGGTTTATGAAATGAGACGAGTGCAGGTTGATTCTCTGGCTCAGAGAAATAAAGTCTGGGTAGAGCCACCCTCCAGTACTTTTTAAAGACGGTACCATCCAGTACCACTAAAAATCTTGAAAAGAAAGTGGCATGCATGCAGCTTTTGGATCTGAGAATTCTTTCATCACCTCGCACAGTAAATGATTCCAAAATGTAAGCCGGAGAGAAGAAAAAGTAAAGTCAAAGAAAAATAAAATAAAGGTTCATGAAATGGACCCTACCCATTGGGGAATTAGGGGTGGGGCGGGGACGGGGTGGGGGTGTAAGATGAAAAGATTTGGTTCTTGCTACCATCTCCACAGACCTGCGCACTCCTGGGAGGCTCCTCTCTACCCATCTTCCTCTCTTTCATCGCGTTTCATAGAGTGCCACTAAAAGGAAATCCTTTTAAGTCCCATTAAATCAGGTCATGAAGAGTGACTAGACAGAATATTCACCCACTGTCTGCATTTATTCAGAAGTAATATCTCCATGCAGTTGAAGTACCCATTTGGTCTATATGTATAGGTTGAGCTGTCATGGTCCGTGGTTTATTTTTTATTTTTCACTGCGGTTCTCGATTTTTTTCCCATGTTCCGTTCCGGGGTTTTGCTTCACCTCGCCTATTATTTGTTTCACTTGTGCTACTGCCTGCGGGGTATTTAAGCTCCTCGCTTCTGCTTCCCGGTGCTTCTTTGTCATTCCTACTTACATTGAGCCAGTTATAGTTAGGTACAAGCGATCTTGTGATATTAAAGCTTTCTTTATGTTCACGAGGAACTCGCTTCTTCTTATTAGTTTTTACGTACAGGTTTATTCCTCGGTTAAGCTATACTGTTCAACTTACTCCGTGCTGTTCTCCCTGAGAAAGTCTCCTTTGTTGTTTCATTTTAATTTCACCTTCTTACCAGCCGTTTTAGTGTTTTTTTTTCTTCTATTGTTTTCCCGTTTAGCTCTAGCATTGAGCTCGGAAGACTTTGTTTTGTGCTCTCACTCGTGTTTCGAGTTCGCCCTATTTTCCTGGGGTGATTATTATTTAGCTGTTTAGCTACTAGGATTATTTCTTTTTCTGTTCTACCCATTAGCGGTTTAAGCTCCCTTAGTGGTCCTCACCTTTGTGGGTGACTTGTTCTGATCCCCCCTTCCCTGATTCACCGCTACTGAAACCATTACATGAGCGATATACTCGTTCGATAATTATCAAATATTTTGTGGGTGCAATAGCAGTCATCGCCACCATGTGGCGTATTGCCTTTTTTCTGTTTTTTATTTTTTAATTATTTATGCTGCGCTAGTTGACATCTGAACTTCAGAGGCAACCATAAATTCTTCCGGAAAAAAAATTGACACGGATATCTATTGGATGTTTATAAGGCAGCCAATCAGCAGAAAGGTCTGACAGCTTCCATGTGATGTGTTTTTCTCAATTACATGGAAGCTGCAAGGTCTTTTCTTTTTTCAGAAGACTTTCAATTTGCATCTAAAGTTTGGATGTTTACTACAGCATCAGGTATAATTAAAGAAAAAAGATGGAGAGAAATGGATGATCGTTATTGCGCTAAAAACAATATTCAAACGAGTATATCGCCTAGCCCTGTATATGTAATGGGAATGGGGAGACGCCAGTGTTAATACAGTGTGTAATGATGATACAGCAGGTATGTTTCATGCAGGTCAAGTCTGAAAACTGAGACTCTTATACACCATGAGAAAACGATATTGTTTGATGGCACGCATCATTGAATTCATTTATTTGTATTTTGTTTCTGAGACGGTATACGCTGTGTTGTCATTTGCTTGTTAAAAAAAGATGCCGTGCCGATGCCTGTATTCCTGCAAAATTCATGGCTGTTTAAGCCAAAGCCACTGAACCGTATGAAGGGATCGAATTGGAAAAATAAATCTCGTCTTTAAAGTAGGAAACATCATGTCATTGTGCTTATCAGATGAAAGAAAACGCATATATATATATCCAGTGTGAACTGAGGAGGAAGCCTCGGGAGCTCAGGGCCAGTGTTACATGCTGAATAATTTCACACACTGAACAATTGAAAGCATTGAACTCTATAGGGCATAGGTGTCAAACTCCCGGCCCGCCACGTCATTTTATGTGGCCCGCGAGAACTTAATTATCTGACGCGTGTATCAACATGGGCTGTTTTAACGGATTTTTTTTTTTTTTATATACAGACAAAACAAGACGCGGACGCACACTCGCGGTACATACGTTAAATAAAACGTTAAATGATTGCACCCCCCCCGTCAACAAAAATTCTTGATTGCACCCCCCCCCCCCCGTCAACAATTACAATCGAGGTCCGCGAAAATCCCAAGTATGGTTATATTTATAGTCTTACAGTTACAACCGGCCCTTTGAGGGCAACCATAATGCTGATGTGGCCCGGGGTGAAAATGAGTTTGACACCACTGCTATAGGGCATTGAATTACACAAGGGGCAGAACCACTTGCCCAAAACAAACGCATGTGGTGAATAAGCATGTTGAAGCGTGGAGACCTACAGACAGTTGATCTGGAGTCTGGCTGTCAGGCCCTCTCAAGCTTCCATTCCAGCAATTAAGTTGAAGGTTCACACTGGTGGAGGTTTAAATAGAGTGCTTAATTGCCTCAGTCAACATCAAAGAGTGTGAATGGATAATATGACTGTGGATAATATCTAATAAATGTAGGCCAACCCAGAATTAAATAAGTTGTGTACAGTATTTTCATATTAAGGTTATATGAGATTTGAGACAGCAAATATTTTCTTATATATTCGAATATTCATTTAATATTGGCTTTTTGTATTAGTTATGAGGAATTTTTGGTATCTGCCTGTTTGTGTGTGCCTATGTATGTGTATGTGTCCATGTTTGTGTTGTGAGCCTAGTGCCTACGTATGTGTTTTTGTTTGTTTGCGTGTGTGTGTGTGTGTGTGTCTGTGTTGCCTGTGTATACATTTACTTATAAAGTATACAGTAATTTATATCAACACTATGCCTGTCCCCAGATTGGTTTATGCCAATCTCTGAGCAACATTGCAAAACTTTTGCAAGCTGTGACATATCACTGCACAGAACATGATGGATATCACTTGGCAGAGTGATATATTAACAGCAGTGCAGTTCTGCTAAGTGTTTTTCTGCAACTGTTATCAAAAAAGAAAAGAAAAAAGAACTCAGCTGGGGGATAAAAATGTAAAATATTTCGGTGCCATCAGCCAGTCAGTTCTCGCAGATGACAGCTTTAGAGCAGAGAGCAGGTGTCTACTCTTTCTTCCCATTACCTGCAGAATATGAATTAAATTCATATGAATTCTCATAAAAAGGCACAGATTTTAAGCGCTCGCAGTTCCTGCAGTTAGCATCAGAGGGCAATAACTCGGTAAACAATACAAACGGGGAGCAGGCTCATGGTAGCATATCTTGAGGAATAAACATAATTTACTGCTGTTGAATGACTAAAGCAGCGCAGCGATGAATGTTGATAAAACGGTCAACGGCTGCCGAAAATAGGCTTTTTATCACATCCAACCTTTTTTACCTCTCGTTTCCGCGCTCTCTGAGTTACTCCAAGCTGACTTTGAAAAACCAAATACGTGGTCCCTTTCTTTTTTGATCAGAGTTGGTTGTGTGTGTGTGTGTGTGTGTGTGTGGAGGGGGGGGGGGTTATAAATATTACTAATAAAGATGAGCTAAAATGTGTTCCCTGTGCAAAATATGCACATATGCCAATTACAAATATAAGTCAGTCAATCTGTTCAGTCTTAAACTGATCCGTTTTGGTACACAATCTAATCAAACGCCTCTAGATGAACCAATGGAGTCCCACATTTCTACTACAGACACAGATGGTGTTCTTGTAGCATGAAAAGGTATGAACAAAGGGACATCTAAGGATTACTCACTCTATTTTGATATTATTTCAGTTTTAGTGGAAGGTTTTTCATTGGCCCAGATTATTTTATTTGCACTGTGCAACAAAGAAATGGCAACGGATTTCTTTCCCCAATATAAACAGTTTCTCACAACCTGCCAACCTGTTTTATGATGGTATAAATAATAATCTCTGGGTGGGCCACTTTTCCATTTGTATACTACTCTCTTTTGTAACTTTGATTGTATGTATGTGTGCATTTACAATCGTTTTTCTGGCCTTGATACTTTCATGCAAAATAGGATTTTGGCCTTACTGCCTTCTGATTTGATCTTGGTGCCCGATGTAATTTTTGCTTTGCCACGGCCAAACTAGCTTAGCCTTAAAATTTATGAAAATCAAGGCCCGATATGGTTATTTATGTCTTGATTATGTCCTCCTGATTAGATTAGATTTGACTTTCCAGAGGTGGGCAGTCAAATCGAATATATTTTTCTTTGGTCACTTTGTTGCACTCAGATGTAATGTCTGTAATTAAACAACCATAGCAGTGTGAAGGTTAGGTCTGTGTGTATAGGGTAAGGTAATGCGTGAGGAATTGGGAATATTATTTCTGATACATTCCCGGAAAAACTTTTGTATTGTACATATTCGGTGCAGCTTTGAATCTTGAATAAACATTATAGAAACAAAATAATTCAATAAATAAATGCAGCTCTTTCCAGCAGGATCAAGTCAGAATCCATGAACCCCATAATGAGGATGAGCCACTGAATCGTGTCCTGTCAGTCACTGGGTCACATGGACTGTTCTGCGCTCTCCACAACAAGATACTTTATGGATGTCTCCAAAACTCTCCAGTAGGATATGTTCAACTCAAACTGCAGTATTTCAAGAGCCGGAACAGTTTAATCCTCACGGTAGTTGTTTGTACAATCACATCATTTCCAATCAAGTTTTTGAACTGGGATATGCTGCAAAAACTGGACATGCCTACTTTTTGTCCCAGAGTTGGAGTTTGGAGTTATGTTTTGGAAAAAGAAAAGAGGCATTTTGTTTTGTGGTGGCTATCTACTGTTTCTTGTTTGTGTCTGGCTCAGATCAGGGAGGCGTTCGCAGCGCTTCATAAACACACATACTGCGGAGTTCATCAGGCTTCATCACTTTCTCATCGCTTACAGCCGGCTGCTCCTGCTGCGTGCCTGCCATCGCCCCGACAACCTTCCCATACATAAACCAAGACCTACTTCATGGATTCTGATGCACGAGTGAGACTGACGCACAGGAGGCATCCGAGCTTGAGCCTTACGCGGGAGGGGGTGTGAAAGGGAGGGGTAGATTGAATGGAATAATGTTGGGATGGTGGGATAAAAGTGGTGAGAAAATGGAGAGGGAGAGGGCTAGGGAAATGACGGGATGAGAGTAGAGAGAGGCAGCGAATGAGATTAATGGAGGGAGGGAGGGAGGGAGGGAGGGAAGGAGGAAGTGAGTAGAGAAATAGAGAGGTGGTGGAGAGGGAAATGTAGAGAAGTGGGTAGGGGAAGAGAGGGAGGTAGAGAGGAGAGAAAAGGGGAGTGTGGCGAGAGAGAGAGAGAGAGAGAGAGAGAGATATGCTGCAGTATTTGGTCAGCAGCCCCATCCTGTGGGAGGTATGTGTAGAGGAGGTGCCAGCAGAGGGAGGCGTTAGGCATTGAGGAGAGCGCTGTTATTCATGTTCCGCATCTTGAGTAGAGAGAGCAGCATACGGCGTGAATAACGAAACAAAGGGGCCCTCCTCAGTATGCGGGGAGGGCTTTGTTGGAGAGCTCTTGGAATTATTTAAAAAGGTTAGTCCATGAATAAACATGTCTCATCAAGGTCTTTTACACCAGAAACGAAAGAGATACTAATGAATAATAAAGGACTGATATGACAGGGTATAGAAATGAATGTTCATCTTTTTTTTTTTCTTAATAAAACAGATAATGCAATTTTTCCTGCTTGGTTTTATCCAGGGGGACAAATATAATGTTAGAAAATTGTTGAAGTGGCGAAAGTATTGTTTTTTATCCCCCAGCAAGAGTGGCCAGGTTGTATATGGAAAACCTGAGTCCTCTTACCGATAACATCCCACGCTCGCTGGCTTTTACATTGGACATTTTCGTAGGGTGAGGGCTTCTCCTCCTCCTTGGCCACTCTCAGAGGTTCCTTTTACATCCTAAAGCCTGAGGCTGATGCTATATTCAGGTACACCTGAGATCAGCCATAAAGGCACACCCTGCTGGGAGGGTTCTGAGCTCTTCCTTAGTTTTCTTTGTCATTCTACCTGTCTTTATTTTCATTTTTTCTTTGTTTTGAACAGGATCGTAAGAAAGATACATTGTGAAATGGCTGAAATGAAACTACGGCCTACAAAACACCTTGGCTGCCAAGTTTGCTTATTATAGGTAGCTACATAGAATACCATAAACACAGATTAAAATTTCTCGCTAGCTTATTGACAACATGTCATCATTATAGAATTGAACTACATAGCTTTGGCAATGAATAATCAAAATACAGTCTCCTAATCAGCTGGTTCTAGTTACACTTTTATGAAACAATATGCCCAGGTATTGTACAGGCTGCATCCTGCACAATAACCTGTATTTTGTCTACAGCTGGTTGATATTCATTTTGATGGGTAGGTCAACAAGTGCTTTATTTTTCATTACTAAAATCACATTTGCCGTCATCATCCTTTTGTCAGTATAATACTTGTAACATATACCTTGCTTGTGGTTGTTTTGCTGGCCCATATTATTTAACTTGCCAGCGAAACAACCACAAGTAAGGTGTATTTCATGTATTAAATCAACATGAGCGGGCTTCTCAAGGTTTTTGTTCTCACAAACCTGATTGGCGCGGTTCGAGTTTCCGGATTGACCTGATTGTTGTGGACAATTGGAGTCGTGTATCAGCAGATTTGTTGGTAGTGTTGAAAGACTGTTGTTGTACTCATGAGTGTGCGAATGCGCTGTCGCTGATGCGCTTACAGGAGCGTGTGATTGTGAAGCACACACTCAGGAGAAGAAATACAGATAAAATGACAGAAATTGAACAAAGCTGGCAGAGATCTAAAGAAGGAAGTTTAGGCATAAGTGGAGTTTGATTGGGGGGGGGGGGGGGGGTACTGTTTTTTTATTCCACTGGTATGGTATGTGGTCCCACTGCAAAGTATGTCCTGCTCAGGCTAGTGTCCCTGGTTAGCCTTGGAATATTGATGTAACTTGATGTTGTTTTTCCGTTCTCATGCTTGGTTTCTGAAGAAATGGATGTTGCTTTTGATTTTCCATTTAAATAAACAAGAAGGGACATAATGCCCTTAAACTTCAGCAATTGGTTTCCTTTTACTTACTAAAGTAATTTCAGGATGAAAAATTCATATTTACCTTTATATATTGAGTCAGGGCAGTACTTCAAATTTAATGATGTCTTTTTTGCAATTATTTTGGCTTTTAAATTGCGTGTCAGGTGGTATTAAAAAAGTCTTAAGTCTTAAATTTAACTTGCTCAAGCTTGCATAAACCCTGAACTCCATTTCCACTACTGCTGAACTCTCAGTACACTCCCAATCAAGTCCCATCAGCCCTTTGCTGTTAATGATAAACTCTTTGACAGTGTGTGCTTGTGTGCATTTAATATTGTCTGCATCATGTGACACCGATTCGACACACAGTTTTCCCCAAAGTGTAGGCAAGTCGGTTTCTTGACTGTCTTAAATGTTATTTGCCATTTGTGTATTGTCACTATGAAGCATGAATGGAGCTACAGCAAGCGTGACAGGAAAGTAAAACTCTTTTGAGGCTTTGCTTTGATACAGAACATAAAAGGAATCTTTTAAAACAAGACTAAAAAACTGTCAAATGCGTGAGTCAAGCTAGTGTTCTGCATTCTCTTGTTGGCTTGATGTTACACCCAGTGTCTCTTACTTGAGTCAAACATGGCATTGTGATGTAATGAGTGCTTCATTCGGGGCTCTAGACCAGTGCAATGAAACAGTGCTCCTACAAATAACTGCTCAGATTCACTACCTTAGTGTGACACCCTGCCCGTCTTTTACTGTGAGCTTTTTTTATTCTTCTATATGTTCTGTACTTCACACGATCTTTCAGAATTCCAGTCGCATGGAGTTCTTCCTCATGTCTTATAAAATGTTGACAACTTAGTTGTTTGGATGATTTCAAACATGTGTGCAGCCTTCCATCCATCCATTATCTAACCCGCTTATTCCTGGTCAGGGTAGCGGGGGGCCCTATCCCAGCATGCATTGGGCGAGGGGCAGGAATACACCCAGGACAGGTCACCAATCTATCGCAGGGCGCACACACCACACGCTCATACCTATGGCCAATTTCAAGTCTCTAATTAGCCTAACCTGCATGTCTTTGGAATGTGGGAGGAAACCGGAGTACTACCCGGAGGAAATCCACTCGGACAGAACGTACAAACTCCGCCCAAAGGCCTTCGACCGAGATTCGGACTCGGTACCTTAGTGCTGTGAGGCGACAGTGCTAACCACTGCACCACCATGCCGCCCTGTGTGCAGCCTTTTCCCAATAAAAAAAATGGCTGTTGTGTTGAAGCTCAGAGATTTGTTTGAAGGGAACAATTAGGAAATGTCAGAAATGGGCGAGGAAGTTGTGTGTGTGCGGCGGTACGTCGCGCAAACGCATCCATCCTGAGCGGCGTCTTTTTCAGCTGTCCTACAAAACTGCAGCGGCGTGCCCTGGCCCGTGCCTATTTCCGGAGGAGGCAGTTTGGGTGCCGCAGCGGAGAAAAACACCGCGGGCCGAGAAGGTTGTCCCAGATGGGCGTCCTTTTCACCTCAGAGAGGATGTTCTTTTCATGACGCCCTTGAAGAAACTTGCTCTTTCAAAACCCTTTTTTTCTCCCTCCCTCTCTCTCTCTCACTCATTCTCTCTCCCCTTGCAGCTGCCCCTATGTTTGACCATCTGTTGCTAGGAACAGAGGAGGCAGGTTAAGTTCTTCCGCCTGTTTTCCCGACACGCTTTCCTCTCGTCCTTCTAAATGGATTCAACAAAAGAATAATAAGCGGGAAAGCTCGGACTCTTTGTGGTTTTGTATTCTGGTGCTTGCTGCCGCCACGTCTACAATGTAATGGACAAATCGTGAATCAATAAATGAACAAACAGGAGAAATGGTAATGAAAAGCTGCATACAAAACCGTAAAGGCTATTTAAATGTTAATGCACATATACTAGAAATGGCTCAGAAATGAGCTTTTGATCTGTCTTTCTCCTCTTCTCTTTCCATGTCTGTTTCTCTCTCTCTCTCTGTCTCTCTATGTCTACATGCTTCTGATGTTGTTAAGTTCTCTTCTGAGACCTGCCTGCTACAAACACCTTCTTGTAATATTTACCCTCTAATATCATAACATATTGTATAATGTTTCTTTATGCAATGTTCTGTATTTTTAGCTCACAAATGGCATTGCTTGCCCACATTCATTCTGTTACATTTTCATTCTGTTTCCATTTTTAGGCATTTAGGAGCCATCAATCATTTTTGACAGACATGAGCAGGACTGTAGAGATCTTGGAAACTGTCACGGAGGGACTTTAACCTCAATTTAAAGACTGAACCTGACTTGATATTCATAGTGGTCACAAATACTGGCTTAGACTTACATTTGCCTTAAGAATGTTATACAGTATGAAAATGTAGGCAATTTTTAAGAGTCAATATATCTGATTTGTTCTGGGGTCAACTTGTGCACAAATACAGGGGTGGCTAATTCAGTTAGGTGACCTGTTATGTAATTGCCCGAATCATGTGGGAGGCTTTAGGTGCTATGATTGGTTGGATGAGTCCGTGGAGGTGCAGAGCTGTTGTACGTGTTCTGGAGCCGATTCACGACCCTTTAATCGCCGTGAACGTGGTGTCTGGAGGCGCGAGTTGGCAACCGGGAATAATGATTTGTGTAATGTGGCAATGTGTCCACTAATTGTGAAATTCACAGAGCTCATCCAGTGAACCGCCCTGTCCAAAACATTGATCACTTCCAGTTTTGGGTACATAAAACAGGCCTTATGTGAATACTGTGAAATGGCACCATCCCTTCTTCCCTTCCTCCCTTCCTCACTTCAGTGAACGCTAGATTCGCTGGATGAAGCCCAGGACGAGAGCCCTCCTCAAACACAGGTCTGATCAAAGACGGTTAAAGCATACAGTGATATGCAGTGTCCGCGCACGGCAGGACGGATGCTGTTGGCAGCAGGATGCTGGAGCTGCTTTATTGCAGCTTCCCCAGTAGTCCTGGCCTTTGCGATGCTGCTGTATTGTGAATAGCAGGCTCAGGTCCCTGCTCTTCGCCGTGTTCGGTAAAGAGCAGCAGCAGCAGCAGCAGCAGCAGGGCACAACCATGGTGAGAATCAGAATCGACGTCATTGACCCGTCTTCAGTCTTTCTTTTCCTTTTCAGTCTTTCTTTTGTTTCAGTAGCTTTTTTTTTAAATGTAGTGAACAGTTTTATAGTAGATTGAGATCTGTGGTTTGCCATTTTCAAACTCAAGACCCATGCGGAGGCTGAATATGCAGGCAGCCAGGAAGCAGTTTTTTATGGGGTTACAGGAAGATCATAGGGGGCTGGAGGGGTCTTGGCAGACGGTTCAGGTCACTGAACCGTGAAACCCTGGTTAAAGCCATGTCGCCTGAAAGCTGTCGATTATGCCTGTCAAATGTGTATAGGGTGTCAACCAAAGGTTGTAGCTAATGTTGATAATATTATGCACAAGATTTTGAGTATGCCAACACCGGGGAGCTTGGCGGATTCAGGGAATGGTCTGAGTAGCCAAGGCAGGCAGGGGCTCATGGCAAATAAAGAATTAATTGAGAGGAAGCCTGGAAGGGAAAGCAGGGGCAATATAAACTGTCTTTTGATAGAGATGTTCAAGGGTTCTTTTTTATTTCATTTTTTTGGGGGAGTGGTTAAGCTAGCAAAGGTGGCACAGATGCACTAAGCTGTGATCTCTGAATAGGCCCAATCATCTGGCAAGTGCATTCTAGAACCCATAACACTCACTTTTATATTGCCTCTCTCATTCACAAGTTCAAGAATGGGTATATTTTGGAATTGTCCTGGGAAAAGTCGAGGATGAGTTTATACGATAACAAAATGACAGAACGATATAAAACATCTTGAGATAGAGCCAAAAAAACTAAAGTCGCAGTAAAAGAGATGGCAGAAATCCTGTGAAGTAAAAAATGAAATGGCAGATCACCTTGGTTGTACGTGACCACTTTGTATGATAAATCTACTTCCCGTTAATGAGATTCAGGCATTGACAATACCTCACCTTTTTTCTGCCTGTCTCCAGTCCGGGAGCAGTGGTATTTACAAGGATCTAGAAAACGCTTGTGAAAAATACAAGGATTCTCTCTATCAGACGACCCTCTGTGTTGTATAAAATATGAGTTAAACATTTTACAATATCATTGTTAGCTTTTTGAAATATTCATTGACTATTCAGTAACTCTGTGATTCACAGAATGTCAATTCATAAAGTATGTGATACCTTATTAATACATGCTAATGTGCTGGTCATTTCTCTACTTGTCTATTGTGAGTGAATTTGCACGTTACTGTGGCGTAACTAGGGGGCTGAGTGTTAATTACCTTAGGACTTTAAACATGATATGGCTTTCACTCAAAATCCCTTTTCTTATGGTGTGAACTTCAAACACATTTCATAGCAGCTGTCTTTCCCAGGCTGTGACAGCCAGCTACACATAACACTGGGCTGGCAGCACTGTACTTCTGCACATCTTTGTTTCTATCCCAAGTGGACGAGTGATTTTTCTGGTGTCAGGCAGGGTATGAATTTGTCGAATTTGACTGTGTCCGGAGCGCTTGAAGATCAGGATGTTCGCACAGGCTGTTCTCCCCTGTCATCATTGCGCTCGCTGGGTCTGTATTCTGTCAGAGTACATCTTTGTTATCTTTCACAGTGGACAGGTAAGGCTGGCTTTGTCTGAGTCACCTCGTTTCAAGGACCAGTTGGCTTTGCCTGTTTTTCGCGTGCGTCCGCACCAACAGGTTATTTCACTTTGCACAGGTTGTGCTCTAAAGTTGGCTTTTCTTTCCCAGGTTAATTGGTGTCTCTCTCTCTCTCTTTCTGTTTTTCCCTCTTCCAAAAACAAAATGGTTTTTGTATGCTTTGTGACTCTGGGCAGATATGTCCAGGAATAGTTTCCTCCTGAGAACAGATACAAATACCCCAACTGTATGTTCTCGACAGTGTGTGTGAGACGGAAGAATGATTAATCCATGCCCTTGGCTCTATGCCAGGGGATTGGTGAATCAAAATGCAGATGTTTCCAGTTAATCAATGTGCAAATATTGCGCACTCTTCAAAAACCTGTTCTGATCTGATGCCCTAATTTTCACATCAACATATAATTGTAAATTGGGTGTTTTCAGCCCCCCCCCCCTCCTCCACCACACACAAAATTGACATGTCAAATGATATTGAACTTTGTCAAAAATAAATAACAACCTTGCACCTGACTGATAACTAATGAGACAATAATTAAAATATAGATGAACTCAATTAATATCCTCTTGTTAAATATTCCAGTCCCTTAAAGCCTTTTTGACAACCACTTGCTGAGTTCTATACAGACTGTTTCCATGTACGATGACCCCTTTTAATTTTGCACAGAAGCGTTATTAACATCACCTCAGGGAATATCCATCACGGCTTCCAAGGGAGCTTTTAAAATTTCAAAACACCTATCAGCCAAGTATGAAGTCATCGAAACTGCCACGTGAACAATGTGCAGGAGCGTTCTTATGGTTCCGCTGACCTTCAGCATCGCATCTGTACACAGTAATGTCTCCCATACCCAATGTTGTGAGGATCACTGTGTGCTGTGTCGTGATAAACCTCAGTGACTAAAATGGCTGAAATAAAGTCTAGAACTTAAGTTCAGAATTTGCATAGGCACTTCAAACGTGCCCGAAACGCTACACATATATAACATGCCATGGTATTTAAATTAAATACGACAAACCTTAACAGTGCTTTGTGAGGGTATTTTGCACAGTATTGGGGACAATGTTGTTGAGGCATTTTTGTTTAAGATGAAATATTTTTGGGTACAGAAAAGAACTATGGCCTTCTCAACAAAATGGCCCCAGAAATGCAAATACCCTGGTACTGTGGTTGGCCATACACACTGTTCAAAAATATAAATATTTACTTATATTGATCCAGTGGTTTGTTTTCTGCTGTCTGACAGGAATTGGAATATTTGCCTTTGACTTTTTACACCCAACCGCTTTTTTGTTTATACAATTTTTCATAAATATTGAAGCATTAAAATGGAACAATGTGTTTTATATTTGCAATGTGTGGCCAGCATGAAGAATTTTTTGCTAGAACAAACAAGTGTTCACATCAGCTGCCAACTTTCTGGTGTCATGTTTTGATCCATGGTCTTTCCTCTAACCAAAATCTGAGACAAGGTAGGCTGTTACTTGTCATTCTCTTTTCCAGAAGCAGAAATTTTTTTTATACACTTTATTCCAACTTAGAGCACAACTTGAATCCTTGCAACATTTTCATTTTGTACTGGGCTAAGGATGCTGACGTTATAAAGACGCTCCAAATGAACAGGCGGTGTGTCCTGAAGTAAGTTCAAGCCTATGTGAAGGTCATATGCGTGAGCGATTACAATAATTATGTACAGCTGAGTAATGAGTCTGAGTAATTTCTTCAAGTTAACAGGAATTACGGCTGCTGACGGAAAACATTAAGCAGGAGGGTATACCAAAAAGCAGCGGCGTAACGTCGGCAGTAAAATAGGGCCTTCGGTAACCTTACCTTTATACGGATATTACTCTCAATCTGTTTCCACTTATAGTTCTTAATTATCAATCAAGCAATTTATTAACTGAATAACAAACATTGATGAATATATCAAGTTTTTGCAGTATTGCAGTGCTAGTATTTTTTTTTGTATCATAAAATGGGTAGCACTTAAATATACGTAGGCTATGTAGCGATGGCCGGTGCGTTGGAAAAAGTGGGGATTACTTGTTTCCGTTTATTTAGCTTGAGTAGCCTAACAATCAAACAAAAATCTAAACCAATTATCTGAATAATCAAGACCAATTTGTAGCCTATAATGATTTAGAAATGATAATGAAAAAAAGACAACTTGAGATTGTTTAACAAGGATCAGGAAATAATCTGAACGCGTTAAAGAATGTAATTCACGACACTCAAATTAGTCAAAGCGATTTAAACATTAGAAAGCATAAATTCCAATTTAGCCTCTGAAGTGTATCGAACCGTTCAGAGCAACGCATTATTCAGGCTAGAAAAACTCATTTACGAAAATCTACGAAACATTGAACAGAGCCTTTAAAAGTCGAATCTTCGCATAATAACACGTCATCATAAATGTGGATATAGACAAATGCAACACAAGTTTGATACACAAAACAATAATGCTATCTCAAAATAACTTGGTATCCTAATAATTTACTTATTGTTCTTGGTTATTGAGTGAATCAATTATTTGATTGGCAATCAGGCAAAGTAAACGGAAACAGATTGAGAGTGATCATCCGTTAAAGGTAAGTTTACAGAAGGCCTAGTTCTACTCCCACGGTACGCCACTGCCAAAAAGATGTGTGTATGTCACGTCACAGAAAATAAGGGTTAATCATTTTACAGAACTGGAAATCACAAAATGGATGGATTTTTTGTAAATCAAATTTTTCTTTTAATTGAAAGCCTCAATGCAGCTAGCAGTTACATCCCACACTTTGTTCTCTTCTGCTAGAGCAACATTAAACCACAAAACAAGTGTGCTTCCAAGCTGTTCATGCTGTACAATTTAGTGAGCATCAAAATTAAGTGCTAAAATCTAGGGGACAGAGCTCTCTTCCTTTTCTTTTCTCAGTTTGTACTTGCTTTTCTATCCAACATTGCATTTCTCCTCTTCAGAGAATCAAAAGTGAAGAGACACTTTATTTCAGACTACAGGTCCATATTTTTGAAGAGGGGATAGTTTTATATTTTATTTATTTACAGCAAAGCTATTTCATAACAATTTGGCTGAAAGAGGCAGTGATTTATTCAAAATGGCTCCTCTCTGCCTAAGGTCCACATGAATCGCAGTGAGAAAGAGAGAGTGAGAGAGGTCAGTGTACTCTTAGGTTGGCATGTATGTAAGTTGCGTGACGTTTGTTATAGAACTGTTGAAATTACTGTCATTAAAATAAAAAAAATAAAAAAAACTATAGCCACTAGCTGCCATGGCCGGGCTTAGCCAGTCTTCTTTGACACACTTGATTTATTTTACCAAGAAATAAATAAATAAATAAAAATAGTTAATGTGTCAATTTGCATACAAATTGGAAACATTTTATAAGGAGAATCGGTTCTCAGCCATATGCAAATTTAGGTAAAAGGCATAAAATGAAATGACAGTCCAGCCGAAAGTAAATTTGGGAGGACAAAAATGGTATGTTAACGGCAAGGGCAGCAGAAAGTGAGAACCTAGGCGCGTAAGTCTAGACTAGACTGATGATTTTGGCTGCTGTTTTAGATGCTCTGCAGACAATCTGGTTTTGAAATCTTGCTGGATACAGGCAAAACCAGCAACAGTTAACATTTGCCCAACTGTTTGAGCATCCGGCCAGTCAGTGACACAAACATCTTTCAGGGAAAACTTCACAATATTGAGTCTGAAACCTCTGCAGTGAACTCCTTTGTGTATTCTGTCCCCAGGGAAGCCAACCAATATTGCAAGCTGCAGAAAGATTAAAGTTTAATTTTTTCTTGAAAAATGACATCCTTGGTATCAATCCACATACTCAATGGGAGGTAGCAGGGTGTTTTATTGCAGTCTGTTGTTGCTAATTTGCTTTTATTCTCAACAGAGCACACACTTGGCAGTTTTCTAGAGCCTATTTTACATTTTGGAATGTATTTAATGTATGTGTCAGTATTTGAGTCTGTGTGATGTTTTTCTGTTGTGTCTGTTTCGGTCATGTCCGTTTTTGTTTGTGTGTTATTGTTTTCATTGGCCGTCTCCCAGCCATGTGTTTTTGTGTTTACCCCATTGTGTCCGCCCCGCCTTATGTGTCAGCTCCTGATTACTTATGTGTCTCACCTGCCCTGCTGTTCGCCTGTCTCTCATTTGCTCGTTAGACTGTGTATTTAAGTTCCGCTCTGTCTTGTGTTCTCTGTGAGTTTGTCACAGTTGCCTGCTTGGCTCTGTTTCGCTACAAGCCTTTCCTGACCCGTGTTTTGCTAGTTTCTTCATGTGCCTGATTTCAGTTCTTCTGACTTTTTTATTTTGATTCTTGTCTTCGCTTTTTGAATTGTGTTTCTGTACTTTTGCCGTGATCACCTGGTTTTGACTACTGCCTGACTGATTCCTGACTGATTATGCCTTTTGCCACAAATAAACTTCGGTTTATTTTTCAAGTACTGTCAGCGCTTGAGTCCCCACTGCACCCTGACAGTATGTATTTAATGGATTTTAATTATTTTTTAAATTATTATTTATTATTAAATTCTCAATATTAGCACTTTTATACATTTGTTTATTTTTTTTATTTTTTGTTTTAGCTTGGTAATTAATGTTTATATAAATCTAAAAATGATCCATGTGAAAAATTACATGTTCTTTGTCTATATCCTCTGACGTAATCGTTGTTTACAAAAACAATAATTTTTTTCCCAATCCTATCTTACCCCTTGTTTTGAAACCCTCATTTTTCAAGGGGGTGAGTGCGCATTATTGTTACCTCCATCTCCCAAAAATATGTTCAGTGCCACACACTGCATAACAAAGTGTTCTTAAAAAAACAAATGTGTGTGTGTGTGCACATGCATATCATATTTTATAGCAATATTAGTGTCATATTTTAGTGTGTCATTATGTATGACTTTGAAAATGGGGTGTGTAACAGTCACCATCTGCATCTCTTCAAGATGATCTGTCTGTATCAATATATAGGGAGTGGGCCTGGTCTAAACAGGAAATGACTACAACATGTACACAAATGGGTTTATTCTCATTTAATTTCACTCAGATTGCCCTTGTTAGCCTTTTAAAGCATCATAGCTGTTTTCTTAACGAGTTAACGTAGATCTGATTGTTTTTTAAAAAACGAACTCATTCAAATAGGAAATCAATCAGAAATCAAGCTCATTCAAATAAGGCCGATCTTGAATCATGATGGTATCCCACATATCGCCTTCAAAAAAGAAAAGAAAATGGATATATGTCTTGATGTTGGGATAGAATCATTACCAGTTTATGGCTCATTATTTGTGCGGTTCTGAATAACGTATCTGGTTTTGGGCACACCCCTAATGTACAGTACAGGCTGAGAAGGTTAACCTGATGCAATGCAAAAGTAATGTCTAATTCACCCATTCAACTCAGGGACTCTTGACTGGATTTATGACTTCATTGCCCTTCTTTGCTGACATTCAGTAACACATGCTCTACAGTCACACACACACAATCTCTCCAATTTTCTCTGAACATTGCCAAAGTAAAGATCACCAAAGGCAATTTTGCATCACACACACTGGTTTTTACCATTTTTGGTTTCACTCTCTCAGCCTGTATGCAGGAAAGGCAATCTGCAGAATACAAATGTCATTTTGTGTATTCAAATACTTTTTTAAACTGAAATATTTTGACCAAAGCCGGTGACCCCTTACAAGTTTACCTGTGCGTGGAGTAGTGGGGGCTACGGATGACATGAAACTCATATTTGTGCAATTTGCAGTTATTTCATATGTACACGCTCCTTTGAGTATAGTGTACAGTAGGCTAGTTATCCCAGCCTCATGCAGGTGTACAATAGCACTGATTTAAATGCATTCCCTGACACCGTATTTGTTCCATTCCGGTTCTGTCCAAATCGGGGGCATAAAATATGTGGTCTTTAGTATTTGGTTCCAGAACCTAATTAATAAAAATGTGTCTCCATCATGTAATTAGCTAATATCTTCCAAGCCTCTGAGAGATGGATAATGGCATTAATTGAAATTAATAGAATTTTTAGCTCAATCGGCTTTGCTGCCCCAATGGAAGCCATTTATTGCGTTTAAATGAGTCTTAGAATTAAGCATGGGTCTTTGCTCCAACAAAAGAACTCAAATATGTTTGGATAAGGTTTTGTTTAAATCGCAGATGTTCAGAATAGCATGGCCTGTTTTATTGTATTAAGTCCCATTAATCATAGACGGGCTAAACCATTAAAAAGTCATCGAAAATTTCCACATTCAAACGCTCAGTTCTGGCATCATCTGCTCCTAATGTTTGGACTCATAAATTAGAAGAATTTGCGCAGAAAGAGTTCTGTATAATTACGTCTTCATAAACAGCTGAGATTTTATGGACTGTTCAAACATGGCAATGTCAAATGAAAATCATATTAGACCAAAGAGTGCGAAAGTTAGGAGAATAAAGCAGCTGGTTTTTAATAACAACACTGTAACTGATTTTTTTGCAGTATTTTCTTACCGTTTTCCCATTGATTTTGGTGGTGCTAAAATTATTGCACACACCTACCGCTTAAAGTGGACATTCCTACTGGTACAGTATTTTGGAATGCTACTGTAGATAATTAAAAAATGTGTTGAGAAATGTACATCGTGTATTGGGATGGGGCAGGTTTTGCTTGATTCCTCCACTGTGCATTTTAACACTATAATTTTCAGAAGCAGAAATGCCTTCGTAATTGTGGCTCTTCAGTCCTCTTTTAATGAGAGAAGCATGGCGGAGCACTCGCTAAATTGCTCAGCAATTTGTCACAACCAGATGGTTGTACCATAGCACCTTGCTATTGCCCTGAAATGCAAGAGGATGTGAAAAGAACAATGCTCTCATTCTCCTGGAACATTTTCACACACCCCCACCCCCCCCCCCCCCCTTTCTATTGCTTACAGCTAATTATCATGGCCAGTGAAAGACATTGAATTAATTCTTTTTCTTTTTTTTTTTCAGGTGAATATAAATGCCTCCTGTTTAGTGCTTTAGAGAAGCCACAAAGTTAGGGGAGTGACTGAGTCTCAGGAGAGACTGTAGTTCAGTACTGGGGCCTGCATCACAACATAAATTGAATTTAGTGAAGCCAAATCCAAGTTAGAAGGCTTGACAAATCCTAACCATGGCAATCATGGATAATTGGTATCACGACGCTCGTTCCGAACTTGCTTTGTCAACCCAGGATTTCCAACTCAGGCTATCTGCGTCACATGAAAGGGGCAGTGTTTGTAACAACGAGCCCATCGCACAAAATGGGGAGATCAAGAACCACGTATGCCTTATGTAAGTGATGTTTTTTTTCCATTTAGCCTTCACGCTTTTGTGCGTTTCAGTGAATCCCAAAGTAAGCTGGCTAATCCACTTGTGATACAGGCCCCTGCTCTTTACTGTGCATCACTGTGAGAGGAAGCAGAGTGCCCCCTGGTGGATGGTGGATGGGCCTGCAATGTTGGGGGGGTGGTGGCACATTGTCCATTGATTGCCCAGCAAAGTCCAGCAGACCATGCAACCCTCTAGAACTTTTACATGAGATTCATATCTCTGTTTGAATCCTTTAGACATCGATAATATTCCTGCTGATTATCCAAAGAAATTATCAATTTTCAACCAATATTCTAACCAAAATTTTATATGATTGTGAATTTTGGTTAGTAACACATTTCATTAAATTATCTGTGATTGGCAGGAAAGTATTAGAATTTTTACCTGACATCTTAAGAGTTTATTAAAATAAAAGTATTTTAAAATGCATTTGACCCAGGTCAGGAGCTGACTCACTGTGGGTACTGGTAGTGGGGCCCTGGGCAGGGATTCTATTGCAGCAGGGTGACCACGTCTATCACCTGACAGGAAATGATCAGGTGACCTTTAACTGACAGGCATGGAGCCTCCTCAGTGAGAGGGTCAGCTCAGGCCAGACCGTATGCAGTATGTAGACAGAGCGTGTGTAGTTGGTCAATCTGCGTGCAGTGGCTGCAAACTCTCCCAGCAAAACCTAAAGGACAAATGCAGTTTAAGCTTGGATGCTGATATTTTAGTATTTGTTTTGTTTATTCAGTCCCCCTGTCATTCTTGATATTACACAGTGGATCGGCCGAGCTCCCTCCCAGGTAAAACCAGATGTTCTTTCTCTCTGCTTGTCATATTTTTTTATGTAAAAAATGCAAAACCAGTGCAGATTTGGCACCATAAGGACGCACAGTGTTTGGGTCACAATATAGTTGGCCTATTTCCAAGAACCCCTTCTAGTAAATTGCTGCAAAAGTCTCCGATAATATTATACGTAAAAAAAAAAGTAACAAAAGTTACCAACATAAACATTCTACTCTGAGTCCTTTTCAAAGGACTCCACATCAGACAGACATGGTGTTTTCTTTGTGTGTGTGTGTGTGTGTGTGTGTGTGTGTGTGTGTGTGTGTCACTGCATGTGTGTGTGCATGTGCATTTATGTTTGTGTGTGTGCGTGCGTGTGCGTTTGTGTTTGTTTGTGTGTGTGTGTGTGCATTTGTGTTTGTTTGTTTGTGTGTGTGTGTCTTTGTCATTGGCCAAGGGAAAGGTGGTACTGGGCAGTGACCTGAATGGATAGTGCAATTTTCTGACGTGCTTCAGCGATGTTGAGCAGGTCTTGTTTTTTCCACCGAACCCAATGAGGTCTGGCTGTGTGCCCTGGCCATCTGCTGCTGTCTCTGAGCCGATGTCTGTCTGGGGACAGACGCCGTCGCAAAAGAACACCGCCTTTTGTGTTTACAATGATGTGACTTCTGACATGCGTGTGCCGGCTAGACACCTGGCACGGAGAGCGATGGCTCGCGGTTATCATCTCTGGCCTGGAGCGTGTTGCATATACCAGACCTTTCAAAATATTGTATTATTTATATATTAATTTTTTTGGAAGAAGCAGAATATGTTTAGTCCATTAATATTTATTTTTTTCTTCTATGCGCTTGACAGTGTTGTCTTTGTGTGCATTACAATGAATGCCTCTCCATTGTGTGTGTGTGTGTGTGTTTGGTGGATTTCTTCGCATTCTGGATGATTTTGTATTTCATATGTTCTTCACATCCATATGTCCCTCTTCCTTGCACTCTGAATGTAGTTTTTTCATTGATATTTTTAAAGAAATGTATATATTTTAAATTACTTTCAATGAGGTGTATGCTTATCTCATAAAATTTTTTTTGGTCATATTAAACTTTGCAGAACATTTACCAATATTTTGCATGTTACCATCATAATTTTTTTGGTCGGAACGAAAACCAGCATACACGCCGAGTTTGAGAACTACTGCCCTAACCGACTGAACCCTCCCTTACCCTGGGCCACACAATCGCCCGTCGCACGTCGCCCTACGGAGCTACTGGCCGCAGTTTGCACTGGCACGGTCCAGATTCGACCTGAGACCGTGGACATCCATGCACCACAGCGTGGTGCCTTAACCAGATGCGCCAACATGAAACCCCCTGTACAATACTTTTGATATGAATTCACTTTAAACAGAGTATGGTGAGTTTATAGAATCTGTGGAAGAATGGAATAAACCCTCTGCCCATTTTGCATATGGACGTGATGTTTAAATGGATGTAGCCATAGTATTGCAGTTAAAATGGAAACACCTGGTCGTATTTTGAGTCGTGCAGATGGAGAGATAAGTGTTGATTATCTGGTCTCACAGAAGCAGCACGCATAACTTACTGGTTGTAGATGTTCAAGATAATGGGCGAAATAAGACGAGGGGAAAGTGATTATATATGATTATTAATGGTGGTGCTCTGCACTCTGGGTAATGGCTGCTGCTGTGCAGGCACTCGGATTGAGTTTAGCCTGCTTGTGTAGTTCTGTGTGCTCCTGTGTTGCTGGCTCGTCAGTCTCCGGCGATACTTCATTTGCTGTCGATCATGTTATTTACATACCTAACTTAATTTAAGTTTTCTCGTTATAGATCACTCGGCCGCCCTTGTCCCAAAGTGTCAGTTTCCTTTCACCTGCGGTGAGACTTATTTTTACGATTATGTGACTTGATTATGTGATAATTGTGACTTTGGCTCGAGTTTATAGCCAACTTTTATTGACTTTTATGCAAACAAACACCAATATTCTAGCATACAAATGGTTGTATGCTCGAGTTATGGGAACACAACATTTCTCCAAACAGATGTTTTATGAATGGAACAAAAAAAAAAAACATGGAAAGATGGAACAAGACTCTCTCGTGAGAATACTGAAGTTAGTTTGGAAAGCAACTTCAGCGGAGAGGAAAAGCTTAAATGCATTCTCAAAGTTTTTTGGGTGTCAGTACATGATTAAAAAATTTTTTTTCATAAGACAGGTGTCACATTCATTATTTTATTTGAGTGACAGATTGGGGGACTCACTCCAAATGCACTGTGAGCACACACCATTTTAGATTAATTTGCATCCTCATTAAAATGCTAATTGGCTGCGTGTTAAAGTTATTACTATTTGTTAATAACTCTATCTCCTGCTGAATGCAGTTCATCTCTTTTTATTGTTGTTTCAATCAGAGCACAATTTGTATTTGGCCCCGTGCTTGATCCGGGCTCTTGGTAAAGCAGTAAAGTAAATGGATGAATGTGTGTCTCTTTTTGCACTTTATTTTTTACTTCAACTCACTGATTTTTACCTCCCAAAAATGCATTAACTGGAAACTGTTTCCCATGGAGCAAAATATTGAAAAATATAGAATGGCACAACTTAAACCCTTACTTCTAGATGTTCTGGTGTGGCCCCTAATTTGTGCCTTAAGCACCGACCGTATTTTCAACATTTCTGGCTTGAGAGCCTGAGAATAGAAGAGCGCGTAACCTTTTCTGGGTAGAATAATGACGGCTGTAGCTTTCTGAACCACGGGTTTGCTCTGTGGACCAGACAAAAAGACATTGCGATTGTCCACTTGTGACTGATTCACTTTCATAACGGAGTTGAAATCTCCCGCGGTTCTTTGTTGTACGACCAGCATCCTGTTGAGAATACATCGGAACAGGCAGAGCATTCATATGCATGCAAATTATATTGTGCCCATCAATAGGTGGAGTATTTCCTTCTGATAAACACATACAACACACCAAATACAATTGCTATTATACTGTAGCGCTATATATTTTAAGCTTATTTATATACAGGTACTTTGAGTGAGTGCTGGGAGGAGGATGGGTGTGTTAGAATAAATTAACCAATCATCATTGGTATGGAGGCGAATGCAAATCAGAATCAATACAGATTGGACGTTGCAATGCTGATCAGTGCATTGAATGCCTTCCTGTCAGCAGATTTTTTGCATCTCCTCACCCTTTGCGTCTGAGAAATAAGGAGCATCCAGGGTTATTAGAGGCACTGTCTTCATGGGCAAGAAGAGCTCATCTCCTGAAGCAGTAATTGTTCCCGCTTTCATCTCATTAACTTCCTCCTTGAACCGTTGCTACCAGTTACTAATCCTTCATGAGGACTGCTGAGTCACTTGGCATAAAAAAGAAAAGAAAATCCCTGTCATTAGTTTACAAGTAAACTGTCAGACTCCCAAATCACCTGCCACAACCTTTGCTGTACCTCCACAACTGGTCACACTGCCAAAGTCACCTGGGATTGTTCTCGTGTCACCCGCAGCCGACCTCAATAGTGCTGGTCCCTTCCTACCTTGTCAACTGGCACTGCCTCTATGCCAACCCACCCACCCCCACCCACCCCACACCCACTGCTTATGTTGCCCTGGATTACAGAGCCTCATATCTCACAGATATTTCTAAATTAATCCCAAAATAAAGGTCATGGCTCTTGGATGCAGCCTGCCAGTGACTGGAGAGAGTGACATGGCCATTCACTGGGGGTAGGTTATGGATTTGAAGGTTGTCTGCACTGAATGCTTGCTAGGGAAACAGCTGTTTGACCTACAGCTCACTTTAAAGGGGCGCTTGGGAATACAGCGATGACTTGCTGACTGAGTAGACCACGGAGAAAGTGAATCACATTACGCCTTTATTGCTTTTATGAATTATGGCTTTTGTGTTCGACAACACTATATTTCTGCTTCCTCCAGTTGAGTTTCCAAAGGACTTCAGGGAAAGACCTTTGTTGAGTCTTATCAGGCTGATAAAATAACCCTCGAAAACTACAACTGCAGAGGGCACTGTTGAAATAATGATCTGCTTGCACTGTGTATGGGCCATTGTCAGTTCTATTAACCGTGTGACCATCATTCATTTAAGCTTTTCTTATTTGTGTTGTTTACACAGGTTCTCCTTTTCTTGGTGACGGCGTTCTGAAATTATATGAGAGACACCGTTTTTCCTGTAATGTTTGTGCAATCCGTGTGCCACTTTTGTTTAAGTTGCTCTTGTTTCATTTTCTCTGCATAAAGTAATTCATTTTCCAGCCTGCTAAAAACCTTCTGTTTGATTCGTCAGGCTACTTTTCTCTACCTCATCTATCCTTGCTGCAATTTATCATTGTTCTTTCAAAGATCCTACAGCGAAAGCAACACATTGTTCTGTTTTTAAGCTTTCATCCTCTGAGCCTAGAACATTGTGGCTTACTTTAAAACAATTTTGCTATTATATTGAAAGCCTGTTTGAGGCTGAGCTACTGTGCAGCTGTAAGTTGAGGTTCGATTTGCAGGTCAGTACAGAGACGGAGAAGAATAATACTTCTAGTTAGAGCCATTGTGTGGAGTAATTTTTTTCTCGGATTGAACTTCTAATTCAGTAAATAACATGTGAATGACGAGAGGGTTATACTGTAAACACAAGAATATAAAGGTATATAATGAGGGGAACAGAACATTCAGCCTACCTCGGTTTGTAATTTGTCTACAGTCTGAGCAAACCATGCACTGTGTCAAGGTTGGACATGAACACTTACGCTGTTATCTGCGTCTTGCTTGTGCAGGCTATTCCCCGCACAAAACTCTGGTATACGGCCACCAAAGTTATTTTCCATCACCAAACTGGGGAATGGGGAATGATTGGCACAACTTTACTGAAGAATGCAATGAGATCCAATGATGCTGGATAAGCCAGGTAATTAGAAAAATTTGTTTCGTTTGAACTTGAATTTCAATATTGAGTCCAACCATATGTGACACGTGCTTGTAAAACAGTCCACAAGTCCCACTTCTGCAATTCACTGTAGAGTGCAAAATAGGGAGGAAAACAAACATTCCTTTAGTTTTTTTCCATATAACGAAATTGCAAGTGTTTTAGAAGTCGCTTAATATAATATACAACGTATTTACAATCTCTAAATACCTGTAAATATGCTATATAAATATGCTTGTTAAACCATGTTTGCCGGGGGCGGGCTTCAATTGAGGGACAGACTATAATCAGCTGTCCATTAACACCTTCTTAGTTTCGATTGGCTCTGAGGTTCGGTATGCCTCGCTCATAAAGAGTCTACTTCTCTGAATAATGTAGCTGCCGGTAGAAGCATAGACAATGGAGAATTAATTGAATTCTTTATCTTACAATTCTGAACGATGGTAATAAAGAAAGGAACACGGCATCATCATCAGCAGACAACAGAAACATGCTTATTTTAGGAACTATATTTGACACGTATTAATGTAAGGCTAATGATTCCAAAATTACTCAAACGTCAAAAATTCCAAGTAAAACGAGTCGAGAACATACACGATTCACAGTAGCTAGCCTACTTGCTCCATCTGGACCTCTGGCTTTTGATATGATTATCTTCAGACAAAAGAAAGAAGGAAAAAAAAAATGGAAAAGCCTTGTGCACAAACGTGTCTCCATCTTCAGACAAAACTTCATATTACTCCATAAAAAAAGCGAACGCTGTAACTTAGAGCCGTTTTGCTGCCAAACGGAATTGAGTTCAGTAATTCTGTAGTTCTTACCTATTTTGGCACTTGTCCTCTCCACAAATCTCAGCCGGCTTGGGCAGGCTATGAACGGTTCGTCTGTAATCCATACTTTAAGCGAGCTATAACCGACAATTTCAATACAAACTAGTGACCTCTTCAATACACCCCCGGCCAGCGGCGTCAGTGCTAAGCGCATGTGTTTCATTGTCGGAGCAAAGAAGTCTGTGGCGTCCATGTTAATTTCTCACTAGTTTGTATAGAAATGATCACCTATAGCTCGCTAAAAGTATGGATTACAGCTGAGATTTGTGGAGAGGACAAGTGCCAGAATATGTAAGAATGTTCAGAAATATGCTGGTACAGTATGGAACACAAGACTGGCGAAATGGCTGTACGTCATCAAGGGTCTAAGGCATCAAACGAGCCCCAAACCATCACTCTGCAGCCAGATATGGAGTAGATGTGGATGGATCCCTTTAAGGGTTGTTTCTCCTGACTTTCATAGGAAAATGAGTCAGGAGAAATAACCCTTGCAGTGATACATCTACTCCATATCTGGCTGCAGAGTGATGGTTTGGGGCACGTTCGATAGCTCAGACCCTTGATGACTTACAGCCATTTAGCCAGCCATGTGTTCCATACTGTACCAGTGTAATTTACAGCTGAATCTAGTCTCACCCCCCAATTCCCCTAGAGATCAGTTCAAATGCAGAGAGGTTATTGTATCGCTTGTAACAGTACCTGAAAATAAGACATCGAGAGTCTTTTGATGTTGATTGGTCACAGACTTCAGGAAGTAACAGCATGCAAAAGATATGCGACCAAATATTAAATATGATACTTTAAAAATATGTTAAAGCAAAATATTCTAATTTACTGAGACACTGAATTTTGGGTTTCATTAGCTGTAAGCCATAATCATCAAAATTACAAGAAATAAAGGCTTGAAATATTTAACTATGTGTAATGAATCTATATAATATATGAGTTTCACTTTCAGAAATGAGTGACAAAAAATATTGAACTTTTTCACGATATTCTAATTTTTTGAGCTGCACCTGTATATCCAGTGGAAACGGCACTTTTAATTTTTTTCTAATTATCGGTTTTTGACAATAAGCACCTGCAGCAATATCTAGCAACAATTTTACCTTCCATACCAGAGAAGGTAATTAAATGGTTTATTTTAAATGCCACATCATCTGTTCAGTTAAATTAGATTTTCATTGGGTTTTTCCACAGACACTGCCACAGTGATGCTCTACAGGAACATTATGAAACCAGAGGCCTGAAACATGGCTTGTGACCTTAACCAGCCAATGACACAGAAATTAAGATTATTTCTGCAGTGTGCTGTCATGCTCCTGATGCAACAGAATTGTTCAGTGCACATTTAATTAACTTATGGTTCATATTCCAGATTTAAGGGGGGAAAAAAAAACTTCAGTCAGACTTAACAGTGCAGAAAATCTGGGACATTCAAATTAGAGACATTTTCTTGTCAGTTACACTTTACCCTAACAGTAATAATGCAATACTTCTCCAGACCCTTGGGGCTTATTCAACCGGCAGAATGTTCAGTTAGATTTAGAATGTTCTGTCTTTTGAACAGGAAGTTTACTGTGAACAATCCTTTTCTTGCATTTTTCTTATTGGCGTGTCATGCGGTGGTGTAACGGTGGCTCCGCTGGTTTGGTTGTGGGGTGTATTTTGATGAGTTTAAAGTATGTAGCTGACCACCGTGTAAAGGACAGTGTTAGGTTAATTCCCCTTCCTCTCATTCATCATACCCGTAATGTTTTGCAACATGACCTTCCGATCAGTCGTGCTTTCAATGTTGATTGTTCACATAAAGCTTTGGCTTTCCACTATGTCTTCTCAACTGTACCACCACCATAGTAAGAAAGCTATAATGCCTGCTGTAGTCCATGATTTGTATTGAGTAGTTTCTTCAGACGATGATTTATAGATCAAATGAGGAGCCTTGACTATCTTTTCAGAAAATATATTGATATTCAGTCCTTCTATCATGCTCAATGGCATGACATGACATGACATGTCTATGTCCAATTAGAAAAGAGATGTTGGGAATAGACTCATCACCTCAGGTTGATTTGGTTCACACTTCAGTTTTGTTTGTAACAGCCAGATTTTTACATTGAAAAGTTGTTTTGATGACGGGAACAGGACTTTTTTTTCTTTAGCAATATTTTAAGTTTGCAGCTTCGACCACACGTTTTTACCTTGTTGCAAGCTGCCGCAGCTCTCCTATTCATAAAATGACACCCAATTTAGCTTTTGGTAGTTTTGTTTTACACCTGAGCTAAAAGCAGAGCGTTTCTCACCACCGGAATGCAGGACTCATAAAGAAACAGCCTGCTCTTGGACAGAATGGAAAATCATGTTTTGGGACCAATTAAACAGCCTGTTCTTTCAATGTCCATGACACTTGGCGATAATTACAGATTTGCTTTTTGAATAATCCCATTAAAGACTCAGCATGTTCCCTTTTATTGCATTCTGAAGATAATGTCATTATAATGGCCAACGAGTTCTTAAAATTAGAATGGTGTAATATACTCTGCGGTCTGTTGCCACGTAGCAACACTGAGTCAGAATAAAACCCAGGAGTCAGGACTGTTGGAGTTAGTCGGGACCTGTCAGCTGTATTTGCACATTGGAGGTGATAATGGCGGGCGGACCATATTTCATTCTTTGCTTTTTATTGCCGTTTCCTTCGGAAGAAATCTCCCGCGCTCCCAACCCCCCCAGTGCCCAAACTCATTAGGCAGTAATAATGACTAAAGACGTCCATTACGGTTTGGCCTTTTCTGCCTCTTCTCTACTGGAAGGAATTGCTGTGCATTCACTGAAAATAAATAAATAATTATATAAAATTTAACTTTACATTTCATTGGCCGCTCCAGCCTCTCTTGGATGCGTGCCAAGGTTGCACGGTCCCGTGAGATGCATTACGTTGATTTGAAATTATTTGCTCGACTTCATTAAAAGAAGTCATTGAGTGTTTGGTTTCACTCCGGGCCCAGCATAAAATATGTCCCGTTTATTAGCCCGTTATTTATACCCTCTCTAATATAGGGTATGAATTGGGCCAGTGCACAGGCACAGTGGGTAGTACATTCCAAGTAATTAGATTGTAGCCCTTGTAATGTGCACGTGCTAAGCTACACGCTCTGTTTCTGAAACCAGCTTACTGCTATTGGAGAGGGAATAAATGAATGAATAAATAAATACATAAATAAGTAAATAAATAAAAGACAGAAATAATAATAATAATAATAAGGATAATAATGAACAAACTGTTATTCACATGCAGAAAACTAGCTGGGGTTGTGGCTGCCTTTGGCCTTTCCATGCTGTACAAATGTACAAAGGGCACAACATCAGAACTACACACGTATTCACCAGGGCTTCTCTCAAAACAGTGACTCATCTCCATTCTGAAAGGTGAACTGAAAAATCGTTTTTTCTGTTTGATAAAATAAATTTTTCATCAAACATTTTGAGGTGTCATTGAGCAAACTGCATAAATTCACTATTAGTTCTTTAAAACAAAAAACATGTACCCTCACAAAACTGGATAGTTTGCTGCAAATTTGCAGCTAATATGTAGCGCATTTTTTGCAACCTAAATTGTTTCCCGCAAAATGTTGCCAGAGGTTTGTCGGAGTTTGCCAGTAGTGGCGAACTAAAAACTTCGCCAGAAGTGAATGGCAGTTCCCACCACGCTAATTTGCTTGTGAAAATATGAGCTTTATCATATATTTGCTGGGCGGCCTATATTTTTGTCAGGGTAAACAGAACGCACAAATGCATATGAACCACATGTACATGTGCATTCCATATGTCTAATAACATATACAACAGCCTGCAAAAGTAGCATGTATAAGCAACACAGTATAAACAGTGTGTGCATGTTACAAGTGTATAATGCATGCAAAAACGTGTAGAAATGCACTGCATATGCAGCAATTACAAACAGCAAATGCCAAGTGTGAATATGCAACATTAATATAAAGCGTGTACAATAATACGTACAAATAATGTGTATAAACAGAGTAAGCAACATTTATAAGTGTGTACAATAATTTGTGTGAACAGTGTGTATGAACGTACTGGTTATATTCAGCATGTACAGTAATATTGTTAGCAATATGTATCAACAAGTATATTAACAGCATGCAAACAACATTTATATGTGAACAACATACACACACAGTGCCCTCCACAATTATTGGCACCCCTGGTAAAGATGAGTAAAAAGGGATATAAAAAATTCACCGTGTAGCTTAATGTCACACTCAAAAAATGAGAAAAATCCAACCTTTAATTGAAGTAAATTTATTACGAGAGAAAAAATTCTCATCAAGAAATAATTATTTTTAACAAAATCACGTGTGCCACAATTATTGCCACCCCTGCATTTAATACTTCGTACAACCTCCCTTTGTCAATAAAACAGCACTGAGTCTTCTCCCATAACATCTAATAAGGTTGGAGAATACAGAGCAAGGAATCTGAGACCATTCCTCTTTACAGAATCTCTCCAGATCATCCAGAGTCTTAGGTCCTTTCTTGTGCACTCTCCTCTTCAGCTCAGCCAACAGGTTTCCAATGGGGTTTAGGTCAGGACTGAGATTGCCATGGCAGAAGCTTGATTTTGTGTTCAGTTAACCATTTTTGTGTTGATTTGGACGTATGTTTTGGATCATTGTCCTGCTGGAAGATCCAATGACAACCCAGTTTTAGTTTCCTGGCAGAGGCAGCCAGATTCACATTTTCCTCTGTAATTCTCCAACAGGGATCCTTGGGGATTTTTTTGCCTCTCTTTACCATCCTCCTCACTGTGCGTGGGGGCAAAATAAACTTGGGTCCTCTTCCAGGCAAGTTTGAAACAGTTCCAGTTGCTTTGAACTGTTTAAGTATTGCCCTAATGGTAGATATGGGCATTTTCAGGTGAGTAGCTATTTTTTTATAGTCAATCCTTGACTTATGAACCTCAACACGCTTTTCCGTCATTTGATTTGTGTGTTCTCTTATCTTTCCCATGTTGATGTATGAATAAGGGAATATGGCCTCTGTGTCACCTCATATGTATACCCCAGTGAAACAGGAAGTCATGGATTACTGCTTGAAAGTTCCTAAACACTCTTTAAATCAACTTTAAAAAGTGAAATATAAATTGAAAAAATGCTTCAGTTACATTTTGTTCGTAAAAATGTCCAGGGCTGCCAATTATTGTGGCACATGTGGGTTTGTTAAAAATAATAATTTCTTGATGAGGGATTTTTTTTCTCAGAATAAATTCACTTCAATTAAAGGTTGGATTTCCCTAATTTTTTCAGTGTGAGATTAAGCTATTTCGGTGAATTCTTTATAACCCTTTTTCCTCATCTTTACCAGGGGTGCCAATAATTGTGGAGGGCACTGTATATTCTGTATTGACCGTTTGGACCGATCAAGTATAAGATCAGTGCTTGGTCATCTCCCACTTGACCAGTCAATTTCCGATTTAGACTGAATTGTGAAAAGAGGGGAAGGATATGGTGAGAGAGGAGAAGAATGATGGGATGAAGAGAGAAGGGTGGGAGAGAGAAAACATGTCCATGTTGTTTATGCAGGAGTGGAAATGGGTGGAGAGCAGAGCTCACCGAATCTTTTTTAAGTACTTTATGCACAGTAATATATTTTGTGACTAATACAGGAAAATATACATGTCTGCCAGTGTGTGAGGTGGGATTTGGCTTGCTTAAAAGAAACGCCATGTTTTTTTCTGACCTTACCATTATTAAAAATGCATGACATACTTGCCAGAGATAACGCTCCATGTAAAAACATTAGTGCTGTCAGGCGATTAAAAAAATTAATCTAATTAATTACAGGATTTATAATTAATTAATCTAATTAATCGCATTTTAATCTCATATCTGCTAAAGGTCCCCAAATAAAAAAATTCGAATTCTAGAACACACAAAAAAAAGCAGTGCATGAATAATATATATTGAACAAGAAGAGAAGAGAGAAAATTTTTATTTTTATTTTTTTTGTTTGTTGTTTTTAAATCAAAAATCAAAAAAAATTTTTTTTTTTCACTATCGATAGGTGTGACTCCCAAGTGTTTTGATTTTTTGATTGCTAACCGAGTGATAGTGATCGCCCGTCGCCCGCGACATGGCAGGCCTGCCAACACTTTTTCTTTTTTTTTTCCTTTTTATCACCGTACAGACTTTTGTTTCGTTCATCACCCGTAGTTCTCGAAGGAGAAGGGAAATTTGGGTCAGATGAAAAATCTGAACTCCTCCCTCGTCTCCTCCTCTTGAATTAGGAAAAATAGGCCTTAGCAGCAAATAGCAAGCAACCCACTTTGTTGTTTTTGTTTTTTTTTTTTTCGTGGCTTTTTTCGTTTTCGTTTTTTCTGCTTTCAAATTCTGCAGCGTGCTCTTGGCAAGCTCGCGGTAACTAGCGAAGTACGCACACACGGACACACTTTTACGTTAATTTTAGTAATTAATTAAACTGGGAGCAGGCTGCCAGGCTATAAATTTTTTTACAAAAAAAAACAACACAAAAAAAAAAGTTTTTTTGATAGTCCCATTCTTCGTCTTTTTATTTTTAAAAATAAATAAACTTCCTGTTTTGTCGCCATTCTCCCCTGCTCGCTCCCCTGAGTCGTGTCCCCTGTGTCTGTCGTGTTTGTTTGTTTTGTTTGTTTGTTTTTTTTGTTGCGTGCTGTGGGTGACGGTGACGTGCCAAGTCAAGGAACTCACAACTGCAAATGGGCCAAATTTTAAATGCTAATTTTTTTTTGCAATCATAATTAATTAATATAAAAATAATTAATTAAAATTAATTTAAAATTAAAATTATAAGTAAAAATTAATAAAAAACATACATTCCCTGTTCAATTACTCCACTACTTTCCGGACAGCATGGGTTTCGTTGGAGCTGAACAGCTTAATAGCTTTATGCTGTGTGGAAAAGTCAATGATTTGCGAGCATGAAAGCGATTTCAAGGCCTGAAATATCAGATTTGGCATTCCATGCAATGCTTTTTCCCCCTAATTTTAACTGATCAAATTATTATTATTTAAAAAAAAAAAAAACTAGCTCGAGTAGGCTTTTTTTTTTTATATCGGGATTGTTCATGCTTAGTTGGTAGCAATCATAGAAATAACTATTCCAGTACCATACACTGTGTTTATACCCTCAAATTCTGCATTCTAATTCGGCCCAAATTTTATTTAAAAAAAAATGGCTTATGCGGCCATAGACTGTAGAATCAATTGAAGAGATTCACATCGCAAACCAATCAACAGTGAGATTGACCTTGTAAATTTGCCAGCTAGACATTACACTGTTACACTGGTGCTATTTCACGGAAAGAAAAAGAAAAGGAAAAGGAAATTGGATAAAGCTCGCTCGAAAACTGGAGTAAACATAGGTGCTCATTTCCGAAGGTGGCAAGATGTTTGGGAGCGAATTGCTTTAAAGACAGACATGGAGCTCCCGTATTCTACTGGACAGGTAGGTCAAAAGTTTCAACACAAATGGACTTTCTGCATGCCAGACAACTGTAATTACCTATAATGAATAGTAGCTAGGTTGCTATTATTGATAACGTTACTTTATTCGGCGGCGGCGGCGGCTTAATCGCATTATCTGGAACCGGCTACGCGGATATAATTTACCATGCATACCAGCTGTAGCCAGATAATGCCTGGTTCAGACTAACGCTACACAAACTCAGATAATGCCTGGTTCAGACTAACCTGTTATGCAACAACTCTGCAACAGAAAAATAATCTGTTGTTTTACCTGGACTTTTAGATGACATTTCTACTGTAATGTTAGCTATACCAGTCTGTAATCCTGCAATCGTATCTAGAAGACTTGCACGTTCATGACGTCTGTGGAAGCAGTGGGGTGGGGGTGTGTTTTTTTCTCTGTGGGCAAGGCCAAGAAAATTGAAGGAATGTTTTGACTTAAATATAATAAATTATATGAATAACTGAAATGACACAAATGCGACCACTGGGAAAAAGTTGCTTACTCTAGCTTTAAGCTCAAAGTCCATCATTTACAATCATTATTCTTCCAGCTCTTTCATGTTGCCAATCATTGTGTCCATATTTTGGATCTTGTTTGGATTGTATGCTGATTTCTTAACCCCCTTAAAATGGAGTGGTCTGTCTCAATAGGGAATTTCTCAGTGTTCACCACTTGAGTGAATCTGAGAATGGCTAAAAACCACCAGGCCACAGCTTTAATGGAAGTTCAGTTCTTTCCTCCAGTTTACTTCATCAACAATTCAAATTTTCATCGACGCCTGTTCCTCCAGTTTATTTTATCAACTATTTACACACTAATCCTGAATGTTACATTCAGCAGTAACTGCATGTGTTTCCCCCACATGTTGTTCAGAACACCAGGATGGTCATAAATTATACTCTAAAAAGATCCATTAATAGCCTGCGAGGCAATCCGTTATCACTACAGCAAATTTATAACATTACGGTAACGTTAGTGCTCTCACCTCTACAGTGAGCTAAAGTATCCCTACTTGTTAGCGGCGCTGGTTTTCACTAATTACTTTTAATTACTGCATACTTAATTTGTACGGATAACAAAGTTAGCCCAAATGTTAGCCATAATTATGTAAAGTAGACAATTATCAGTGCAACCAAAGTTATGGACGGTTTAAGGCTCTGTATTGCAGAGCCTTAATGTCTCTTAAATCATCTGTAATGGTTACAATTTAATGTGTATGACAGGAGGCACTTTGTTTTTCTGTTTATTTTTTTTTACCTCATAATCTACTGACATTGATATAAATTTAGTAGCAGATGCACCAATATTTTGTCACATTAAGAAGAAACAACAAAATATGTCATTAATCCTGTTCTGTCATTTCCATACGAAAAATGCCAAAATCCTCTTCCTTTCAAAAAGGTAAAGGAAAATGTGTTTTATTCATGCAGTTCTTCCTTAAAAGGTTATCTCAAATACCATCAATCAAAGACTGATGTATTATAACGGTGTCAAAAAAAAAAACTGGGTTAGTGCTATGGCACATAATTGTTAGCGAGAGGAATGTATTACATTTTAGAACAGAGGAATTTGCTGTACTATTTCTTTGTGTGTGTGTGTGTGTGTGTGTGTGTGTGTCAGAGAGAGAGAGAGAGAGAGAGATAATCTTTCAAAAAAAGGACAGCAAAATGCTACCATCTGTTGCTGTCTGCTGGAGGTATATTGACAGAAAGCCAAATTAATTTTGAAGAAAAATCAGCTGTCATTCAAACTGTCACTCTTAGTTTCATATCAGATATTGTCACTTCCATCTTTAACTCTTCATTCGCCATCAGTTTTTCTAAAAAGCTTCCAGTTTGTATGGCGAGTAGTGATTGTGTCGACCTTGGGAACACATTCACCGTTTAACGCCATAACTGTCTTTTGGATCAATATATCCACTTGTTACCATCTGTAATGCAACAGAAGCTACTCTTGACATAGGTACTCAACCTTTTTATGACAAGAAAACATGTCTGATTGTTTCCCCCCAGAGTGGAACTGCTCACAGTGTGTGTGTTCATTTCATTTGTAAATTAAAAAAAAATAAAAAATAAAAAATTATTTTTACAAATTTAGCTTAGCAATAGCAACTCTGGGGACATTCCATTACTGACAAAGGCAGTTTTTGCTGAAACGTTGGCCAATTAATAAATAAACACAGCAAGGAGAGTGTGCGACTCCCCATAAAAAAAAAATTAAACGAGAACGAACACGGCGTCATTATCAGCAGCGGAGACATGGGCTGTGTCCGAATCAGAGCCCTATCTACTGCGTACAGTGCACTTGCAGAAGTGTGCTGTTTACATTACATTACATTAGTTATTTGGCAGACGCTTTTATCCTTTCTACTTTTTTATTTTTATTTGCCACTCTGGTCACCTTGTGGTTGTATTGCTTTCAGTTTCCTTATTAAGTAAATAATATGTTTTTTTGTTTTTGTTTTGTTTGTATTTATTTTTTTTTTTTTTTTTTTTTTTTTTTTCTTTCTTTATTTATTATTCTTGTGTTGTCTGTTGTGTTGTTATTATGTTATATTTATTTTTTTATTATTTGTTATGTAGTATTTATATTATATGTGTCGGGGACCCCCCGAAAAAAAAGATGGTGTCACTTTAGGGGTTTATATTAAATAAATATTTTTCATCATCCAAAGCGACATACAATTAGTGCATATTGAAGGTCATAGACACAATCTACAAAGTAAATCCAACAAAGCACAACTTTCTCACAACGTCGGAGCTATCACTAGTAGTCAACAGAATACAGAATACAGTCGGCTATACATTCTAAGCTATGAAATAGCAAAACCAAATAGAAAATAAACAGAAAGAACATACTATATATTTGGCCTTATATATGTAGTTAATCAAGGTGGAGTCTGAAAAAGTGTGTTTTCAGACCACGACGGAAAACAGACAGCGTTTCAGCAGAGCGCAACGGAGTGGGGAGTTCATTCCACCACTGGGGAGCTAGAGTGGAGTAGCTCCGCAGTCGGGACGAGCGAGTGCCGTTGACACGGAGGGAGGGAAGTGCAAGTCGCCCTGCACCAGCAGAGCGAAGTGGTCGAGCAGGAGCATAGTGCTGGATCAAGTCCTGTAGGTAGGAGGGGCCTGACCTTTTGGCTGCAGTGTAGGCCAGGGTCAGAACTTTGAACCTGATCCTGGCCACGACTGGAAGCCAGTGGAGTGACCTCAGCAGGGGGGTTTAATGTGCACTGTTTAATGTGCACTGTTTAGCAGTCTGCGAAAAATATCCACCATACTATTTTCCAACTGCACTGCGGAAGTGTCGTAAGCAGGACATAAGACGTCCCACCAGTGTTGCCGCTGGTTTTACAGCTGAATTGGGATACTTTGAAAGTGCAGTCACGGGTAAAAATGAAAAGTCTCAAAGCACGCACTTATTTTAAAAAGTAAAAACATGATGATTTCTATTTTAAATATGTTGGTTTCGGTTAAAAATAGCCTGTAGTGCGCTAGTTTTGAGTCGCCATTTAGTTTTACAAGATCTGGCAACCATATGCCCCTCTCTTGCGCTGCCATTTCACGTGTTGTTTTTGTTGTATTTGAAGGAAAACGGCAGCGAAGCTGCGCCTCATTTTTTTTAAACGAAGCTTCACGTCATATTTATGAAACCAAAATGGTTGTGTACTTATTGAAAAGTGTGTTCCCGAATGTACTCAGCAAAACTCCAGAAGTAAGTGTGTCATCCGAGTGTTTGAAGTATACTGAAATTTGAAACTTTTTTTGCTTACTCTGAATTTCGCGCCCTATCTACTCACCAAGGCTAATCAACAGTGCTTCAGCAACTAGGCTATTGACATATATTAGCTTAATGGTTCCGAAACGACTCAACTGTTACAGAACATTCCGATCAAACAAAAGCACCAGCTGAGAACAATAAGGTACACGATGGTACTGTTGTTTGACCTGAAATCTTCGGTTTTGTACTTGGGCAAGTTTCAGTTTTTGCCATCTATCTATCTTTATGTTAGCCTAACTTATCTGTCTGTTAGTCGAGTGCTGTGTCCGAAACAGAGCCTGATCTATTGCATCCTGCTACTTTCGTGTAGGCTAATGTTAGCATAACGTTACTGCTTACTACTGACATAACGTGACAGTAAGTTATGCAAGAAATATTCTCAATGTTATTATCAGCGAAAACCTGGAAATAAGTATAGCAGCCAGGGATTTACAGTACACTATATTTACAGAACATTTTGCACATAACTTTCTGATCCAGTGTAAACTACTTAGCTAGAATACTCAATAGTAGGCTCTAGAACGGCATTGATTTGGGCAAAGCCTTTATTCAGCACAAACAAAGCCTTTACTGACTAAGCTAACAGTTAGCCGTAGCTAGCCATGTGTCCAAAGTCCAAACAATGTATCATTTGCAAGCATGTTTGTTGTGATATAGCACCAGTCTATCTTTGTTTAACACAAACCAAACCATTGCAATTAACAGTTAGCTATCTAGCTAACCACATGTCTATATAATGTATCTTACATAACCACTGTCAGCTAGCTTGGCTACAAAGGCGTGTGGGGTATTTCACATGGCAGGATTACTCAGTTAGCTGGATAGTTTCTGCTTTGTGAAATACCACCCAGGTTTGCTCATGGTATTCAAACTCCAAAACAGCTTAGAACAAGACTCTGTTTGTAGATTCACTTTGACTGCATATCCCCAAATGCATTAGACAGCTGAACATTAAACAATTCCCATCTGACCAGAACAGGACCCTGCTATTGCACACTTTAAACTAGACTCAATTTATATCCAAATACACCATTATAGTTTATGTGAATGTTTTATTTTAATGTTGTCACTTGAATCATCTTTGAATTCTTCATCATCTACCAAATGGTTTAGTGGCCATGACATGTGTCCACACTTTAACCAATTAAGAGCCTATTGATTCACCTCAGCCTTTATTTTGATACCTTTTTATGTAATTGTTTGTTATATAGCACAATGTGAAAATGGTACTTTTATTCTTTGTGGCTATTTCTGACTTAATGTGGCTTAAGAGGGTAAATGATCCCTCTAACCAAAAAAGTTCCTAATTTTAAAAAAAAGTCTGGGATTGCAGTTGTGGTTGGGACAATTGTGGTTGGATTCTGCCTTATCTACAGCTGACAGCCAGTGACAGATACCCAAGGGGGGCGGGTGCTTGGGGGTGGGATTAGCCAGCTACTGTTCACGCCCATTAAGTTTGCCAGCCTGAGGTGTGAATCATTGCAAATCTTTGAGAGCCGTTTTATCTGGAAAGTGTTTTAAGGTGTACCAACATTCAAAGAAGCGCATCTTCTTTAAATATGCACATATTGCAGTGTATGAAACATAATTTGAAAGCTCAGGATTTGTACTTTCATAAACTATAAAAAACTGAAAAATGACCCCGTGCTACATGTGGACCGTTTTACCAGCACCAGTCACATTTATAAGGATGCTGCGGTTCTTCAAGCTCATAGGAAATATCCCCAATGCACAAAAATACTGAGACAAGGCAGAGAAAGAGCAGAATAATACATTAAAGGCTACAGTAAGAACATACAAATTCATAATGACAAGAACAGACTATTGAACCCATCTAGACTCAACATTTCCTACATGCTCGAGTAACACTGTGTCTGAACACTTGAACACTTTGATAGTCTCTGCTTCTGCACAGAGAACTGTCAATTATTGGAACAGCTTGCCAGGCCATTTAGTACGGAAATACTTCCTGATATCAGTGTGGAATTTACCTCTTGCCAATTTCCCCTTATTCTTCTGATAGAACCCCAACCTGAAAAACTTGAATCATCACTAACATGACCCTCTTGCCGGTAAAGAAGAGGACAATAAAGTGTAATATTATGAATATTATGGTGTTACACTCTTGAATAAAATTACACATCTCAGCCAGATATATGACTTGTGGAAGTCACCAAAGGTTTCCTCTGACCTCTCAAGAGAGAAATTTGGGAAATCTGGTGTCCCACATGGGTATATTTTTGGGGCTCTGCTTCCCCTCCCCCCATTTCAGGTTGAACGGGCTGTTCAAGAACACTGGTCAGACATGGCCTCCCAGGAAAGAGACTTAGCATAACTGAACACATATTTTTAAAGAAAGGAAAAATCTGTTTTGGTAGGACAAGAACTATTTTGGTGATTAATAAGCTTGTCAGTTTTAGAAATGATAAAGCATGTGCTGCTGATTTTCATTTTAATTAAGTGTTTTTAGTGATAACATTTTGCTCTTCAGAGTAAATAATTAAACTACAGTGTGGGGACTGGTTTATTTTTAAATAATTTTGATTATCGAGCTCATTTAATGGGGAAAGAGTAGGTTTTAAATAAGTGATTTAGAGGGAAGTGCACAAATCAACGGCTGCCACATTGGGGCTCCTGTGTGCACAGTGTGAATTTGTGTATGGATAATAGTCTTTTCAAGTCTATGAAATGGTTGGTTTGTTTATTTTTTACCCCTCATTGCTTTCTTTTCACTTTTACAAACACATTTGATAGTTTGTTGTGTTCTCCATGGGGTGTCTCCTGACAGATTGTGTATTGCAATAACGTTGGATTTATCCTAAAATGCCCTTTGGAGGTAGATTTGAACAATGTATACACCAATGTGTGTGTGTGTGTGTGTGACCCTGGCAATTACACACCTAACACAAGTGTGTGTGTGTGTGTGACCCTGTCAATTGCACACCTAACACAAGTGTGTGTGTGTGTGTGTGTGTGTGTGTGACCCTGTCAATTACACACCTACCACAAGTGTGTGATTAATAAGCATGCATAATAAAAAAAATAATTTGTGGTATAAAATAACATTGAATTTCACCCTTTTTCGGTGAAAAGCAATGTTTTTCGGGATGAGCACCTGGAAATTAAGAAAGAAATCAGCTGGTGATGGGTAACGCTTATTAAAATGAACTAAATGATCACAAAAGACTGTTATTTTTACTCAGTCATCATGGACTAGCCCTGATTTAACCAAAAGTATATTTAACCCAGAGTGTTTCATGCCTTTCATGGGATACAAGAGTTAGTTTAAAAAACCTTTTCTTCAGCCCCCGAAGCAGCAGATACGAGATGGCGCGTAATCTCTGTCTGATATTTCTGAAATCCTGTGTAAAAAATACATCCAGAGCCGTCTCTCCCTTTTGTCTGTGCAAGACTAGGATGTTTCTGTCTCTCAAAGGTACAGGATAACTCATTCATGATTCCGTTTCCACTGGACTAGTCCAATGCTTTACTGTAGGAAAAGCTTGAGCTCTGTTTTATCCACACTCTGATTAGTCTAGTCTGCTACTATGAGGATTCTCACTAAAACAAGAAAGAAAAAATATCACCTATTACCTTGCCATGGCTCTGACTCTGCCGTGATTCTGCTCCCTACCAGCAAATAGCTTAACAGACGAGGCCTGCCATATTTTATTGAGCTGCTCATATTGTATAATCCTGTTAGTCCCTTCTGCAGGTGTTGGCTACCTGCTCATCTCCTCAATGTAAAATAAAAACTTCAAATGGCTGAAACAGCTTTTGGTCACAGGGTCTTGTTATGGAACAGCTTGCTTCTTTGTGTACAGGAATCAAAAACGGTCTTACCATCTGCCAGTATTTAAATCCAGGCTTTAATCCCATCTCCAAAATCAATAGCCTTTATTTTGGTACCTGAAACTTTTGTCCTGATGCTGTTTACATGCATTTACTCCCTCGTGTCACTTTGCTGAGTGTCGTCGTGTTATACATTAAACCTACAACACCCCATTCGACCAAACAGTCCACAATATCAGACTTAAGCACCTCTTTCCCTCCTTTTTAGTGATTACTTGTTGTTTATTTTCTATAATGAATGGGATAACTTGGATACTTGCTTGTTGCTAAGTGGGATCGTTTCTAGTTTGAGTTGATCTCAATGTAAATTTGATACGTACATTGTGAGTGTCGATGGGCTAAATGCCTTGTTCTCATATTTATGTGTGCTTTCGTTCTCCCAAAATCAGGACGGCCAGTCGTGATGCTAACATGCGCACCCTCTGAAATGCAGACAGACAGCTGCCACTTTCCCCCTCTGCTAGCCGCCAGCTGCACAGTTTCTGTGTCAGAGGACCAGGGAGGTTGCTATCGAGCAACTGAACCTCTCGCTCCCAGGGCAACACTAAAGCCAATTATGTATGCACTCCCACCCCTGCCCTCCTCTTCTCCCCCTCCTCCTACTCCTGCTATCTGGCTCCACCTGACAGATGGGTGGCAGCTTGTCGCAGGCCGCCAGGTGTGTGGTAACTCTGTGGGCAGCTGAGAGGAGGAACAGGACAAGGAGAGGTCCAGATTTAATTTTTGCTTGCTAACATGTCAGCCAGGCAGAGCGAAATGGAAAACAGCAAAACCGCACAGCCTGGGGTGCGGAGGAAGGGGACAAACTCTGATGGACAGAATCAAAAGCTTGGTTTACATGTTAACTTTAATTTTAATGTCCAAAATTCGGGGGGCTTCCCAAGGTTTCATCTCATGCGCAGCGACAGTCACGTGTCTATGATGATTCCTTTAACAACGCTCTACCCAACACAATTCCATTGCTTTTGATTATGATTATACTGTTTTGCTACGGATCCCGTTTACTTTCTGGTTATTTTTTAATTTGATTGTTTGGTCCAAAAAGTAATCTTGCTGAAGTGGTGATCTAAGGGGTCTTTGATTGGTTCATCACTCAAAGCCGAACTCTTTCAAGGATTCCATGTTCTCTCTGTCTACGTCCCTTTTGGGATTATGTCCAAGGCCTCGTTTCCATGTAAATATGTCTGCTGATTCATGCACATCCCACTCCTCCTGTGGGAGACATAAATTTAATGGTAGACGCAGGGATACAGTAATAATTACAGCATGCTCCGCGGAAAAAAACCTCTGAACCAGGCAGCATTTAAGAGATGGGCGATCCATATTTTAAACATAAGTGGTTTGGCATTTCAGGGGACGTGATCTCAAAACACACACTATCTGGACTGCAACCATGGGAGTGGAGATCCATCTTATTTACAGCTGTGGGATGACATAAATATGTTCAAAATATTGATCCTGGCTTAAAAATTTTTTTATAGAATGTGTTTAGTTCGGTATGCTATTATGTGTGATCAGGTACTTATTTGCGAGTCTGAACTTTTTTTTTTCTTCTAAATCTGTTTGTGTTATCTCTGTCATAGGCAAGTAATACACTATCGTGACTGGTCATGACAGGTGTTATGTAGGCTTTAGGCCTTATGATTCGTGTTGCTGAAAAGGCCAAACACCAAGTGTCTTTACAATCACACAAACGGTCATACTCATGGTAAGTGCTGTGTTTGGGGTTGCGTAGAGACAGATGACACTGCTATTCGTGAGCTGCCCCTCGCTGTGTACCCTCTTGTCCTATCCTTTCTCACTGATCGTGGCTTGAAGAAGGCAAGAGCGTTTACACTCGAGAGGAGCACTTCACACCACCTGCTGTGGGCTAAAATAACTACTGCTTCGGGTCCAGGTGTGGGCAAACGAGAGCCAGAGATGATTTTAATAATTCTGCTGTTGTAAAGCTGTAAATTGAGAGAGAAAATACCCTTGGTTTTGGCTGCTACAGCTGGTGTTGCTGCTTGCCATTCAGAGTGGTATTTATTGCTCTTGATGAATGTTTATTTGAAGTTGGTGATTTATAGCATTGGACCTGCCAACAGAACAGTAACCTTGCCCTGTCACAGTGAGTTTGCAGTGAATGATGTCCAATCTAATGTACACGGGCGTACAATCAAACCCACGCATACAGTTTTCTGACGCCCACACGTGCAAGCACGCGTGTGATGACAACCTGCCCACACTCATGCAAGCTGATACGAGTACTTGAACAATTAATTTTGTATTAAAGCCTGTTACTTTTCAAATCACTATGTACAGTAAGAAAGCTAAAATAAAACCTCTAAATGTATATTGTATTGTATTGTGTAAACTTTTACACTGTATCCTTGATCTGCTTTTAGAAAAAACCTAATAAATACATGTGATTAAAAAAAATAAAAACTTCTAAATGTAAATAAAAAGATACATCTAAATGAACACTTCCATTTTCAAAGTACCTTGACAGGACCCCTACATTAAGAAATCCTCAGCCTTAAAACTAACCAGTTTATATTCAACAGTCAATGCATTCCCTTATCAAACTTATTCAGAATGAAATGTTTTGGGAATCTTTGCAGTGTGGCAGTGCAATAATGCATACATATACATACATTACCATGTTTACTTAAACCACCCACAACATTTTCACACCTCCAAATCAGAGAGTCACCCTATTCGATTGCATTGAGTGTGAGCGTATTCAGATTGCTCTGTTGAGACGGTGAGAAAGGTAACAAGGACAACATAGACCCTTTGAATTATTAATCCAGCTCTCTCTTTCTCTCTCTCTCTCTCTCGCTCCCTATCTTTTATATAACTTGAAATAATCTCCATAGGGTTAGTATTCTGCTGGCAAGAAAGCTAAATAATAGACACTTAAGTGTGAATTAGCATTTGGCTGTCTAACCTTGGAGAGTGAGTGGCAGAGACTGGAGGGGAGTGGTAATTGGCATGCACCGCGGGAGGTCCGGTATCATCCAAATCCCACCGGTACTGGAGCCAATTGATGAAATGACCAGGACGGCCTAATTAAAGCTGTTCAGCTCAAATGCATTGATGTATTACATCTATTATGGCTCAGTTCGATAGGTCTGCCCTGCTAGGCCCGCCACAGTGACTGAAGCCCAACTAAACAAACTGAATAAATAATGTGCGAAGGCCAAAGAAAAGAGCAGGGCAGGAGCTGGGGGTGGGAATAGCCCAGACTTGCCGTGACAAGTGAGTCTCTAAACATACATGCACATCCAATGTACCCTGTTGCTGCAGTAGGGAGGGGGTTCTCCTCAGTTTGTCCACACAGATCACAGGGTCTGTGCCAAGTAAAATATGTTTAAAGCTCAGTCCCACCCATCCAATCATAGAACTACCACCAGAATAACTGCAATCACGTGAACACCACCAGCCCTCATCGTTATTGGGACTAACCATAAACACCACCAGCCCTCAATGTTATTGGGACTAACCATAAACACCACCAGCCCTCATTGTTATTGGGACTAACCATAAACACCACCAGCCCTCATTGTTATTGGGACTAACCACAAACACCACCAGCCCTCATTGTTATTGGGACTAACCATAAACACCACCAGCCCTCAATGTTATTGGGACTAACCATAAACACCACCAGCCCTCATTGGGACTAACTATACACACCACCAGTTCTGAATGTTATTGGGACTAACCATGAACACCACCAGCCCTCAATGTTATTGGGACTAACCCCAAACACCACCAGTCATCAATGTTATTGGGACTAACCATGAACACCACCAGTCCTCAATGTTATTGGGACTAACCCCAAACATGACCATTCCTCAATGTTATTGGGAATAACTAAAAACACCACCAGTCATCAATGTTATTGGGACTAACCATGAACACCACCCGTTATCAATGTTATTAGGACTAACCACAAACATGACCATTCCTCAATGTTATTGGGAATAACCACAAACACCACCAGTCCTCAATGTTATTGGGACTAACCCCAAACACAACCAGTCCTCAATGTCATTGGGACTAACCACAATTACCACCAGCCCTCAGTGTTATTGGGACTAACCACAAACACCACCAGCCCTCAGTGTTATTGGATCTAAACCTGTTCTGTCCCAGTATATTCCACCAACACCCAGTGTTTTCGAAGAGTGACCTCACTCTTGCGAATAATAATCGCCTGAAATGTTCCCCAGATTTGGGAGAAAAATTTTCATAAATGGCAAAAATATATACAGTATAGTTTATTTCTTTGGTTGTGTACGATAACCGAACGCATGACCACATTCCACCATTGCCATGACCTCCAGCACTCTTGAATTATTCTCCACGACAGGTTTTTGAGCTGTGACCTTGACAATGTGATCTGGTGAGGACGCACTCTCACTCTCGCTAATGAAATCAACCTGAAATGATCTCTGGTGTCCTGAGGGGAGGGGTTGGGGTGTAAGTGAATATAGGTGAGTTATGAAGAGCGTAATGGAACGGCAGCCATATTTACACCACAATGCTATTTTCCTCCGGAGACGTCATAAATACGACCGCATTATGCAGCTCAAAGACACATCCCAAACTGCTTTCCATACACATGCTTGCAATGCAAGTCATATAAGCCATAGCCAAAGTGGTTTAAAAAAAAGACAGAATTACGATACAATAAAAGCATTACTAATGGGTTATTCTCCAACTTCTCAACAATGAATAAATGAATGGATGAATGCCATTTTTCCTTCGATGGATTTTACAACAAACTGAAATAAGTCATTTGAATACTTTGTTTACTTTGGGAGGGGGGGGAAGAATTACACTAATGGTCTTTTTATTGACATTTTGACTACATGGAGGAATGATTGAGAATGTTTGATGGTGTTTATGGCAAATTGGAAAAATGTAATTTGAATACTTTTATTTACTCGTAAGAAAATGAGAGAGCTGCAGAAAACCTCAGCAACCCCCAAAAAATCTGAATTGAAATGGACACAGACATTTATGTTATTCACAGTTTTATTTAACCAGTTTATTGGCCATAAAGAAAGACTAGAACAGTGACTCTGATGCAGTTTGTCTCACACAAGACTCAAAACAGACATCAGTCATAATTAGTCAGCCCAACAATGCAACAGCCAAACAATACATTGGCGTCAGGAAATTCGAAATGCAGAAGAGGAACTCGGTACAATAACACAAAGTATTTCAGAAAACCATTGACCCATCAAGTTTGGGAAGATTAAAACTTTCTCATTGAGGTTTTTACATTCTCAGTTCCTGCAAACATAAAACACAATAAGGCCAGTTTTGTATCAGTGTCTTGGCATGTTTGATTACATGCATCCAAATGGCTGTTTTTATGTTCAGACAGTCACATGACCTTTTAGGTCTACCCAGCATGCAGTAAACCACAGAGCCACAACATGAATGTCAAACAGAATGAATAACAGCATTGTAGTTAATGTGTTCTTCTTTAATGCATTCTCACTGTGTCTCAGTGGGTGTTTAACATGCTTCAATTGTTGTCAAGTTAGTCTATGGTCTGGATTAAATCAACCTTTGTCCTTAATTTTGAGAACAAAAATTGTGTCCATTATGTTTTTCTTCACAAACAGTTTGGAAAATTTTGAGATTACAAAAAAATAAGAATACAATGCAGAAAACACTATAACTAAAATTAAAATAATTTAAGAATTTTTGAGTTATATTCTGAAAGAACCTGCCCACATGCAGGTTTTTCAATAATCTGATATTTACTGTAATGCACGCGCACACACACACACACACACACACACACACACACAATCACAAACATATCACACATATATATATACAGTGCATACGGAAAAGTTTTCAAACCCATTCACGTTTTCCACATTTTGTTATGTTTCAGAATCATCTTAAAATTAATTCAATTCTTTTTTTTTCTCACCAATCTACACTCAATAACCCATAATGACAAGGTGAAAACATGTTTTTAGAAAGTTTTGCAAATTTATAAAAAATCTAAAACTGAAATTTTTCATTTACATAAGTATTCATACCCTTTGCTTTACCTTATTTTAAAGTATTATATTGCATATTTGGTCACATATCCTTTGCATGCTGTTACTTCCTGAAGTCTGTGACCCATCTACATCAAAAGACTCTCGATCCTTTATTTTCAGGTACTGTTCTAAGCGAACACTAACCTCTCTGCATTTGAATTGATCGTTACAAGCGATACTATGACGTCTCTGCATTTGAATGGATCTCTCTGGGAATTGGAGGGTGGGATTAGATTTAGCTGTAAATTGTAAAACACAGAATTCAGAATTTTTTTTACTGAAAAAACGGAATTTGAGAAAAAATAAAACAGATTTTTTAGGGCCCTACTGCTCTCAGTTTTTCAACTTTTGTGGATTCTACCAGAGTTTTGTGGATCCAACGGTGGCTGATGCCACCTGTATATTTCGATCGTAGGGAAACACTTTCCTGCGCATTTCTGTTAATGTCGCTGCGTTTTCATCAAATGCAGCGCGGTTTCTGTTACTGTCGCTGTGTTTTCATCAAATGCAGCGCGGTGTCTGTTAATGTCGCTGTGTTTTCATCAAATGCAGCGCGGTGTCTGTTAATGTCGCTGTGTTTTCATCAAATGCAGCGCGGTTTCTGTTAACGTCGCTGTGTTTTCATCAAATGCAGCGCGGTGTCTGTTAATGTCGCTGCGTTTTCATCAAATGCAGCGCGGTTTCTGTTAATGTCATTGTGCTTTCGTATTTGTATTTGTGTTTTCAAATTTACAGTCATGTTATGATAATGTTGCGTTGCTTTGTATGTCTCGGCCACCGTACATTCCAGCTTTGAGTCACACAAGTGCATTTCCACTTGAAATCGACCAGACTCTAACAGGAGAGTCTGTGGAGCATCATCTTCAAGTTTACAATAGTGGATATACCCCTTATGTGTTTGCATATCGAGGTTTTCAGGTTTTCTTTCAAGCTCGGGCTTAATATTAAATCACACAGTGAGTTGTTGCGCAGTAGGTGGTCTCTTATCTCAAATGACAGTTAAATCCTTTGTTTTCACACATCACCGTGGTTGCTCAATCCCGCCACCAGAAAGCAATATTTTCAAATGGCAAACTGTGCATTGTAAAGTCAGTAAATCCACTTTTCAAGCCGAGCAGTGCTGCAGGAATGTTTGTAGACATAAGTATATCCCTGTTTTTGTTCCGTCTCATCAGTGTCTTGCATATAAACAACCAACACCACTTCTGCTGCTGTTGTCTCATCAGCAATGTTGTGGAAGAGCCCAACCAGGGACTGGAGTTGAGAACTAGCACTTAGCTATAAACTCTACATGCATCACATCAGCTACAAGCTTGTAACTATGTTTGTCTGCATTGTCCCTGTCAAATAAATAAATAAATAAAAAGCCTGAAAGGCAAAAAAGGACCATGTTTCAATTTCTCAATCAATGTTTATCACAGCCTCATGTCATATATTTAACCCTTCCTTGGTCATTTAATTGGACAGTGGCGCTGTTCTTTTCTTTAGCTGCGAGCAGCGTGTGTGCGTCTCCACCGTTTCAATGCGAGGTGGATTCATTCATTTCTCAATACAGAATATGGCCTTTCCGTCTAAGGACTGCAAGGAATGTTTTTGCTGTACCTTCTTACGTGCGTGCTGTGGCAGGTCCTGTTTCTCACCATTCGCCCTCCTCTTGTGATGTATACTGGCATCTGTGTGTGTGTCTGCCGTCTGCTCTCTAGCTTTCTGTACTGCCCCCCTGTGGACTTAATCAAGCTATGTGCGTGTTCCCATAAAAGGGGCGGTGTCTGCAACAACGAGGCTGTGGCGGTGCAGAATGGGCTGTGCTAGAGCAGCGTATTTCTCTCCTGCGGAAACAAAGGACGGATACGAACATTATATATATAATACAATGGACAGATACGAACATGAAACAATCATTTGAGCAAACGGCAATACCGTTGCCTCCAAAAAAGCCAGGAAGGAGTTTTTGCTAAAAGATTTTATAAAAAATGCTCGTCGTGTAGGTTAAATTTGTTATTTAATACCTTATTCACCTTACCACTCATAACAAATACATACTCTCAGTAGGTACCGTTGTCATACAGTTTATTTCTAATGTGACAATTGTACTACTACATTCTAGAGCTCCGGAACTCAGAAAATATTTTGCGGAACTCTATAATCTCGCCCTGTGAGGAGTTTCCCCTCAGTATCCGCACATATCTCTACGGGATCCTTTGGAATGGAGATGGCCTGAACATAACCTGCCCCGGAGCAAGTTAGCTGTGTAGAGTAAGTTGCCATGGCAATATACCCAGATTAAAAGTGAGTCGGCTTCTTGATACAGAAAAACCAGGGTTGAAGCTTAATTTTATCCCCTTCATCTCACTTCGTAGTACACCTCTCTGGTCAGGTAGGCTAACAGAACAGGGCATGAATATTGTTGAAATCCTTACACTTTCCTTGCTGGTAGATTGTGTTTTCTTAACCTTTAGTGATTAAAAGTGTCTCATAACAAAATTTAATAAATAAAACTAAATATAAAAATTTTAATATATTTTTTCACAGTTATATTTAGCAATTTAGCAGATTCCCTTATTCAGAGTGATTTAGACAGCTTGCCACTTACAACCCATTTATACACTTGTATATTTACTGAAGTGATTTTTAATTAATAAACTTTTTTGCATCTAAACAGTTTTTGCCTCTAAACATTTTTTGCCTCTGAAGGTCGGTCCTTGAACTTTTCTCATTTGAGTGTGCGGGCTGAACATTATATATTTTCATCCTGTTTTTTTTCTTCTTCGAATTTACTGAAGTGAGTTTAACTTCTTTCACACCAGTGAATGGAACCTACCACCTCAGAGTTCCCTAACCATGATACTACTCTGCCGGGCCATGATTTGGCATGCTTTGTTCTTTGGCTTCATGCTGTTGTTTCCGAGCAGCGAGGCACGCTGGCCCCAGTGTTGTTGTCGAGACCAGAACCTAGTGGTACAATCTGGTTTTTTTTCAGTAGTGTCATCATCTGTATGCTGCATTTTTAATTTCCTGTATCTGATTTGTCGGCAACCGTATACCTACTACTCTGGGTCTGTTGCTGAATCAAAATGGTGCCCTAATCTTTATCCAGCTACCATAGGAAGTGCTATGCATGAAAATGGCAAGGTAATTTCCATGAGCATGATTCATTGCACGCGCACACACACGTCCCCACACGTACACGGGCATACTGTACGTGCGCACAAACACGCAGACACATGTGTACGTGCACACAAACACGCAGACACATGTGTACGTGCGCAGACAGACGGACAGGCAGACACAAAACAGGGTAGACACCCATCTCATTTCAGCGCATTAATCGAAGCTTAATTTATGCCCCAAAGTTTTATGACCTTGGATCAGTTTGGCCTTTAAATGAAATATGGTTGGAGCTTTGATTAGAGGTGGATAAGCTCATTCTAGATCAGTACCAGAGGGCCTACCTGAAAATAAACTCATCTGAAATATCATTTAAGGAGACAAGTTTACAAGGAAACAGCACTGAGCAGATGGGCGCTCCAGGCTGGATGTAGCACTGCACAGATCAGGGTCAAATCATTATATCAGAATTACTTTAACCCTTTTGTGGTCACCAGTAGAATTCCTGCAGACTGCTGAAATGTCTTCACCAATATTCGGAATTAAATTGCTCTTTTTGCAAAACTCAGGGAACTGCAGGAGTGGGTTTCATATTTCACCAGCATCTATAGATTTAAAGTATTTTAAAAAATAAAAAATTAACCTCCCAAGGGAAAAAAAAGCCTTCTGGTTGGTAAATCCAGCAGAAGCTCTAGTCCAAGGCTGACTGTGGCTGGGAGTCTCATCGGGGGTTACCATGGCAGCTATGCAATAGAGAGGGTGGGTTTCAGTTGGCAGGACAGCTGCTGCTGCATTGTGTCAGCGCCCTGTTTGGTTGATTGGCTCTTAGCATGTGCAGTGAGACAGTGAGAGGTAGCAGCTGGTTGAATAGGCATCAGGACAAGTGTGCTCCTAATAATAATAATAATAATAATAATAATAATGCTGTTCACTGTCCCTCAGGCCATGGAAGGTCATGAGATTTCTTCTTCCATTAAGTTTCAGTTTTCATGTATTAATTTTATGATTGAAATTGGAGAGTCTGGTCTACAGAGACTCCAGCTCTAGAGCCTGCCAATTAGAGAGCGTGTAAAATTACATACTTGGGCTTGTATGAAAGACACGCGGGAGTCCGGGGAACTCACCTTTATACTCATAAAGAATCCAAACCTCTCCACTGTTGAAACATGGCCCGGTTCATGGATCCTGGATTCCATCCACATTTGTCCGTAACTTGGCTCATAATTATAATTTTTTTTCTTACTGTTTGGCAAGTTAAGCAATCAATAAAAAAAACCCATTTGTAAAAAAAACAAAAAAAAAACACATTAACATTTGTGTGTAATTGTGAGTCAGAGCTGCATAAAAATTATGACTGGATTGAGGGCCTTGTGTTCACCTCACCGGCTGTCGCCTATTAGCTTCCTGTCCCCCGGACCTGCTACAGTACGTACAGTTTTGACGTTTGAAGTTGCATCGACGCCACTCACAATTCTGAAATGCTCCTGATTATAACCTCAGGTGCTCTTTCTCCAAAACCTGTCACGGATTTGAAGGATTCCATCGGTTTGGAAGAGTAGCAGCGAGGCGTCAGATATTCCCCCCCTCCCAGAGGGATTGCTCACACACCTGCTGGAAAGCAGCACACGGTGTAGCAAAGCCTGCGAGACTTCGCTTCACTGAGGTATAAAACAATTCAAAGGAACCATTTTCATAATTGACATGGCGAAGCATGCCTACCTACCTTAGCTACCTCTTTTAATGTACTGTAAAATTGTAATCCTGCCTTGGCGAAACAGCCATAATTCTTGCTTGCCACTCTTTAGCAAATTAATTTCAGATTCATTCCTATTCAGAGGCATTCAAATGAAACCTCATCATAATATTGGAGAGCTCTGCTCAGCATGCAAATACTTAATAAATCTTCACTCCTCTGTTTTCTTTGGAACATTTTTACAGCACAAAATAAAGTCTAATTTTTGCTCTGGTGTGTCTCTTGAGATGAAACTTTTTTTTTCTTTTTTTTATCAGCAGAATTTATTTACACAATTTTCTGTAGCTCCTGGTTTTCTTGCCTGATTCTAAATCAAATCTGCTGTTGTTCTGAACACTGTAGCAGTGTGGCTTAGAAGCCCAGTGTTCCTGAAGCTGTGTACAAGCTAGTCTGTATGCTAGTCTCATGTGAGTGCTTGTTGTGTGTGTATTCAGTTTTTGTGCAATGCATTTTGTATGCTTGTGTGTGACTTTGTGCATTTGTGTTCTTTGCTCTGTGTGTTAGTATTTGTTGGCCTGTGTGCAAAGTAGCCTGTGTGCCTGTTGTCACTGTGTTGAGTGTGCATGCCTGTGAATATTGTGTGTGTGTGCGCTTGTCTGAATAGTGCATTCTATCATTGCCAGTCGTTTAAACACACAATCTGGACACAAACTCACAATAAATGTCTTGGACTTGGGCATGTTTACAGTTTGTGGCTTAGCTGCTTCTCCATCTTCTCCATCACTGTACATTGTGACAAATACTCCACTTCCTGAGTATGATCTGTCACCATTGGATTAGCTGGTAACACCAGGATTCCACAGTGGAACTGGCGAGTTAGTTCTGCAGTCTTGTGCATATTAGTAATTCGTAGTCTCTTATAAATAATTTCTGCCCTATATAACTGTTTTATTCACAAGATTAGAGTACATTCATCAATGTTTTGTGCTCAATGCAATTTGTGTAAACTATTATCGGAAAAATAAAGCCAGGAAGCTTCCAGCTAGATTGATCGGTTCATAGCTTAAAATGTACACAATTACCAAAGCAGTTTCGGTGAATTTTCCACTCACAGACATTCCAGCTATTTTGCTAGATACATAATTCCATTAGTACAATCTCCTCTTTTACCTTTGAAATATCAATGTCTTCCCCTATTGATATTCATGTTGACACTGATAGGGTGATTCTCCTGTCAAATTGAACATTCCTACAGTCGGAGAATGCAGCGTGTTTACTAAGGTCAGCCACTGAATCTCCATTGGACTGCATGCGATCACTGACATTTGCTCAAGTCTTTGTCGCCATCAATCCTGGAGAGCCTTGCATGGCCTTTGAAAATGTCAGACCCAGCATTGGAAGATGTCACATTGAGGACTTAAAACATACCGAACAAATTTAAAACTCTGAAACTAAATATGTTTTATTTTGATAAAGAAACATTTTCAATTGACCCACTTGTTCTGGTGGTAAAGCTTTCCTTTTATGAGTTTATAATATTTTGCAAAGTTCAAAAGCTAAATAATTGATTATTAAGCTGCATAAACTGCATCCATCAATACAGGCAATGATTCATGATACTATATACATCTATAGTCTAGCTATATAGGATCTAGCTAGCTACTTAAAACAGATTGACATAGCTAGCTTAACCATTTAGATCAAAATTACTGTCCTTTCATCATATAGTTGGTAGTACATTGAGCTAACAATGCAAAGGTTCTGTGTTCAATCCCACGGGACTACATGTAGTGAAAATCTTATTTACTGTACGTCGCTTTGGATAAAAGTGTCTGCTAAGAAGCATGCATTATATGCCAGCATTACTACCACTTGCACAAAGGCACCTACCATAGCTTGTTATAACGCTATATGAGTCACAATCTGTGTGTGAAACACGCTAAAACTGTTGGCTGTCATTCTTATGAATGTTGTCTAAAATAAAAAATGAAAATACAGTGTAACTATAGCTGCTGCTTTGAAGCTACTTTGTCAACTACACACATGTACTGTCCCGTGTCCAACCGTGTATGCTCTTAAAATGCTTTTTTCCCCCCAGCTTTCTCACATTAGGAGAATTTTCAAATCGCAGCATGTTGCTATGTGACCCCTTTGCCAGCAAAACAGTGATTCGTTTTCAGCAGCCTATAAACCAGGTAGCCAGAGTACAGAGGTGGTGTTTAACAGTTCCTGAATAAGCATTTCCATTTTCTGCATTGCCCCATAACTAGCTAATTCTACGTTACGGGCCATTTTTTCTGTTGCCAACTAGACGGATAGAGCTAGCTTGTGTTGTTTTCACTAAGCATGGTCCCCCACTGTAATGGCTGCAGAGTTCAGCTGGTCAACTAGAGGGTGATACGGCTACAAGTGATGAGACTGACTGTGCCTTGGCTTACATTCACACCAGCTGTGCACTGGATGTTTGTTTTACATTAAATCTGAGGCCCATATAAAACACTGTATTTGTTTTAGTGTAGCCCCCCCAAACTACAGAACACTGTGTCAGAGCATGAACATATTAGTGCTGCATAGACTGTCTCCAAATTTAAAGAACACATCTTTCAGTATTTGATATTATACTTCACTATTTTATTTCACATTCTGTCTCTTTTTATGAATCGTTTTCTAAATAAATGTATTGTTGTATTACGTGCGTGGTTTTATTGTGTAATTGGTAATCACTTTGAAGCTGCGGCCTGAATCACTTTACAGATTGTTATTATCCTGGAAAATCTGCAGTAAGTCTTTTTAGTGTGTAAGGTAGCTGCCAGTAAAAGACATATGTGTTTGCATCCGTATGATTGGAATCTGACCTCTGAACTATACAGCTTGTGATTAGAAACCAACGCTTTGTCTTGATGCATATCTCACCTATCTCCCGGAGCATGTGTGTGTCTGATTTGACTTGGTTTGTATTACTGAAGGGGTTCATTCAAAATGGCTGACTCTCACAAGGCCTTTAGAGAGAGAGAGAATAATGGACTTATAAATCTAGTCCAAGCTGCAGTTACAGAAGCCATTACCTGTGTTTGTGTGTGCGTGCGTGTGTGTGTGTGTGCGTGCGTATGTGCTAAATCCCACATTTAAAAAAGGGAAGGGAAAAAAATTATAAAAAATAATTTGTCCTTGAGCAAATTAGTTTTCCCACCCAATACCACTCAGGAGAGTAATCAGAATTCTTATTTTCCAGCAGCTAATTACGCTGTGATGCAAAGTATTTATAGATTCTGTTTATGTAGATCTGACAGCTTTAGGAATTTTAATATGTCTGAGAACCTACCTGTACTAAACCACCTTGCTATTTTAAACCACCTCTGCTTTAACATTGTCTGTAGAAGATTATGTTGTTTAGCTAAAAGGATTCTTCTCATGACGCATAACCACTCCTTAAGAATATGGAATGTAATAATCTTAGAATGCTCCACAGTGCTACTTTTAAATGTAGGGTGTTCACTAGGGATGGGTATCGTTAGGATTTTATCGATACCGGTACTGCTTATTGATACCAATACTTATCGATATTCTTATCAATACTACTCGTCACCATTTTGTTTAAAAAAAGAGATGTTGTGAAAATAATTAAGTTATTTTATTATTACTTTTAGCAGAAATAACAACAGTTATTTTGATAAAATGAAATGTAATTGGTTCCTCATAGTTTCCTGAGAGTATATAATGAGGGGACCAATAAATCAATGTCTGTCAACTACTGTGTTTTGTTGCTGCTTCACAACAAATACAATAAACTTAAATGAACAAGATTTTAGATTACCAAAAAAAGCATATGAAATTACAATTTACAGCACCTATAAAATACAATTTAAGTTGTATTATGTAATTTAAGGAAGGACTAAACTAGACTTGTTTGGTCCTTGTGTTGGCTCATAATTGGCTTTTGTTCAGAACACATTTTCACATTTCAAGCTGAAAAAATATATATGAAAATAAAATAAAAAGAAACACTGTAATAATGTAACACTGCCAAAATGTGCTCTTGGACAAGAAACCCATGGCACTTTTAGCTTTGACCAAATTGATTCCATACAAAGTATTGTTATTATTTGTTATTACAGATAAATCAACAACACCATAAATACACATACCTCCATGTTATGCATATAATATCTATTAAATATTTATATAGATATAATATTTCTCATTTTTCAATCCCAACCAATAAAATTTAAGTATCAACATGGGCATCATTTCAAATAGATTTTCTTTTCAAGCCAAGCAGAATCTCAACTGCCAATTTATCTTAACCCTTGTGTTATCTTCATATTATGTATGCACCCCATGTTCACAGGCTCAGAAATGACCCTTCCTCACCCAGAACCTTTGTGATAGAGCTTCTTCATTGAATTTTAAAAAACCTAAATCAATTTTTCATGTAGAAACAACCTGTCATTCATCAATAAATTGATGAATAACTGTGCTTTCCTACTTTACAGTCCAGACAGACTGTATTTCGTAAGTACACCACTGATTTTTACACATAATTTATAAATTTTTTTGCTGTAATGGATGTGTGGCACTCAATTTTGATGATAGCTTCTGATTTATAACTGTAGCATTAACAAAGACTCATAAGACAATCTTTATACCTTGATGGTGTATCCACAGTACCACTTTTATAAAAATATATTAAATGGCAACGTTGAACTTTTTTCAAATGATAGGGTCACTCCAGGAAATGTTTTTGAAATTCATGCTGAAAATTTTTATTTACGGGGTTTTTACTGTTAAACTCAGAAAGGGTCATTTCTGACCCTGAGAGTAACAGGACGGTTAAACAAACCCCTGAAAATCGGAGCATGATCAGTGATACGTATAAAAGTGTCTGGAAAGAAATATTTTCTGTGTCCTGGAACATCCAAAAAGCTATCTATGTTTTTTCTCATCTATGCCATCATACATTTATGTCTTGGATGAAAGCAGTATTGGGAAAATATTATCCTCTTGGATTTTGAAAGCTGTTAGAAGTTTAGAAATTTATTAGCTTAATTTTTGAGACGGACAAACAAAGGATTCAATGCCCCGCTCGACAATTTAATAAACGGAGGCGGCGGTCCCAGCACTTAAACTGCCCGGTCAGTGTTTTCCACAGAGGGCAGTCTGACTGAGCTCAGAGGAATGACGAAAAGCAGGCGGACGAGTGAGAAAGCCGCGGCGCGTTCTCTGCCAGTGCACACCCGTGTGCACGAGGCTTAGTTCTAACAAGGTCCGACGCGCCGAGTATAATGAACGACGTAGGAGAGCGATGCCAGAGAAAAGAGAAGAAGCGGGTAGGGATGACAAAAAGAAAGAAATAAAAAATGATCAGACTTGTCGTTGGCGGGGCTGGATAAGAAGGATATACTCCTCAAGGTTAGTGTCGGCGTGCATTAGACCCTGACCCCTGACAGGAGATTGCACGGCACTTTGCTGGAACTAAATCACTGAGAGAGCGTGTGTCCGCTCCACAGCCCCTTAACAAGATATGCTGCATGTCCCTCTTTACTCTATAAGCCATAGATTGAAACATGATTTACTCTGCCTTTGGGGGGGGGGGGTTGGGGGGAGCAGGCAGGTATGCCATTGTGCAGAGGGTGGCGCGGGGGGGGGGAGGTACACGTAGGGTATTGTGAAGAGGGAGGGTGAAGTGGTTGGGTTGCAGGTAGGGCACTGTACAGAGGGCAGGGATGACAGCCCTCCCCTGGGCTGAGGAAGAGAGACAACAGTCACGCTGTGCACAGAGGACAGCGTAGATCTGTCATTCAAATGCCTGCTGCTCTGAGAGACGGAGGGGAATACTGCCAGGACTAATTAAGCAAATTCATTTTGTTTGTTAGCTCGTGAGTTCATTGTTTTTACCCCCAATTCCAAAAACAAGTGCAATGTTTGCGTAGCATTGGTGAACGCAGACCTCCTAACCTAAAACCATCTGTGTCTGCCAAGCTTACCTCTTTGTCCCCATGGCAGCATATGCCCTGTAGGGGGTAATTGTCGTGCCATTAGCATTTGCCCTTGGAGAGGTAATTTCAGTTGTGGCATCCCCTGTGGGCTAACTCCAGTAGCAGTTTTGCCCCTTTCTAGTGGCAGTAGTTTTTGCCCCTTTGGTGTAATTCCTGTGACGGCGGTTTTTACCCATGTAGGGTCATTTCAGCAGTGTGAATGTCTGAATAAAAAATGAAAGGTTTCGACTCTCCGTATCAACACTTTCTTATTATATTTAGGAGACATAAAGGTCAAACAAGTTCATGTTAAATTCACTTTTAAAGCCCAATACCCTTTTACTTCTAAATGTGCAATATTAACTGGTCAATGTAAAGTAAAAGTCTTAAAGGACAAAGAATAATTATTTATGTTTGTGATGCATTGTGGGTATAAGGTGTGTAAATGCACATCGATATCTGCCTGACAGCTGGCAGAGAAGAGGCCGCCTCTCTTCAAAGATAAGCATTTACCTGTAGCCCTGCTATCACAGATCATATCTAAGATTGTCCACGGCTTGTTTGATCCTTGACACAATGAGCTGTAACACTGGAGGAATTAGTTCTGGGAGTCCATTGTTGGTAATTTCTTTTTTGATCTGAGAAAGCCCTCTAATGTCTGGAAAGCACTAAACGTGTGACAAGTTTGACAGGCAAACTGCGCTTGGATGAAGTTCACTCTCCAATCAGCTGGAGGCGGTGGAGGGAGGACGCTGGAGAGTGCGATCTCAAATTGTTTGGGTAGGGAAAGGATATCGACCCGACATTGACTCCTGTTGAGACACGGGCCCTTGCCATTAGGAGCTTCCAAACGCCCTCCCTCTAGGCAAGGATCTTCTCAGTGCAGAATGATTAATATTACAGGATCCAATATCCACAGACAGGCCCTTGAAAGACTAGCTATATATAATAGCTGCGGCCACTTCAAATCTCCACTGTTCTGTCTGCAGTGTGTTAAGTTATTTTGCTGCACAGTGAATTAGCCCCCATATTAAGCCAACAAAGCCATCTGTCCAAAACTATAGACGCTGTCAATTAAAACCGCAGCTACTTAATAAAGCGACAGTATAGATTGTGCTGCGTACTGTCCGGAATTTTACAGTAGTATCGAATGTGCCACTTTAGCGATAGAAAATGGGCTCGTTATAGAACAGGTGTGGGCAGTTTCATTCCTTTTAGTTCTGGTGAGTGTATGCAGGGGTTGTTTCCACCAGTTACTCTAGCTTAATTAGCTCATTAGCTCCATACATCAACACCAGTAAAACATTTCATATCGGGAGACAAAAACCATTACCGGTTCTGCTTCATGAGCTTATTGCTAAATTTAGCTCAAATGTACGATGATGCAAGATGATTGTACCAATTAACTAAATAAGAAGTTGCTTGGAAATCCAAAAATGGACACAGCCCCCCCTTGTCCACCCCTGCTATATACTGCAGAATGAGTGTTCCAAGAATATCTTGCCTATTTAAAAATAAGAATTTAATCTTTATTTTACGGGTTGTTGAGTGCTGCAGGGCTGGCATGTCGAACTCCCATCCAAGAGGGCTGCATACTCTGCGAGTATTTGTGGTTTCCTTTCAGTTCGAAGCCAATTAAGGCTTTGAGAACAAGGATTGTGTGATTCCTTAGCCAATCGATGACTGAAATGAATCACTGGTGCTGAAGTGGTGGATAACCAGGGGAACGTGAGCTGGGCGTGCCGTTTCGTTTCCTCGTCTTGAAGTGGAGCAATTATGGGGCGATCAAAGCAAAAGCAGAGTTGAGCCTGTGAGCGTTTTTTTTTTTGTTTAAAATCTCTGCGTGTCTTAATCGGGAATGTTTACTGAAAGGCTGAATGATCACGTGATTGACAACGTCGCGCGTTAATTGTGTTTTGTTTTGTGCGAGCGGTTTGCATGCCATGTGCCACGCAGGCTCTGCGGGATACTCTCAGGTGTGGGGGGAGTGATGGCGCATGGGAAGTTACCCGTGTGCATCTTCCTGTGCACACACTGTGCATGAAGTCTGATCTGAATATCAACTATTATGACTTATGTTTACCTCATAAGACACTGAAGTTCGACTTCCTTTCACAAAGTTTCCCTTTGTCCCTACGTGCGTGCGTGCGTGCGTGCGTGTGTGCGTGCGTGCGTCTGTTTTCAGTGAACATATGCTTCTGGTTTGGCCTGTGCGGTGTTTGCTTTCAATGGAGAGCTGTGGAACACTGTGGCCAGCCGATGAGTAGGTCAACATAGTTCAACTTAAACTGCTCTTAGCACTTTAGTAAATAATGATTATGTCAAACAACATATTAAAATGTGCGTATGCTAGACAGATGCATGCCATTTTTGGTTTTGCTTCCTAATGTTGGTCCCTCAAAAATCCTTTTAAAGTGGTTTTCTATAGACTCTGACTCTGAGGGCGAGAAGTATTTACCCGCTCAGAAACCTTAATAAAGGCATAAACCTTAACAAAATGCATTACACAGACTCGTACGATCAAATTTTGAAAACAGAAACCAAAATCAATTCCTCTCTCCTCCAAGAGATGCAAATTGTATTTAAAAGTTTTTAGAAGGATACTTTTTTCTTTTTAGACTCCTAAGAAAATCATTAGGAAATGTAGCTTCTCATCAAGACTTAATAACACCGACTGTGCGGCCATTCATATTAAATTGTGTGCCTGTGCTTTTATCAGGCGTGATTTCCAAATCTTTTTTTACATTGCATTTCATAAGGAAATGCTTGGTTTTGCTGGGTGTGTAAAACAAATGAAATATGATTCATTAGGTAGACAGAGCTGTTTGTTTTATTGCACATTAGTCACATGGTGTAATAGCCTGCAATCCTTTTTAAATCCGATGAAATTTTTTGTTGGCTTTCTGTTCCGTATTGATCCATATAAAGACAGGAGTAGTTTGAGTGTTTAACACAGAGTAATACAATATGTATATTGTATATATATATATTTTATCTTCAAAATCATTCAATTGCCATTTCAGGCCACTGGCACAAAAGCTGATCACACAGAAATACCTGTTCAGTAATGGTGTTTAAAGTTACCCAGCCAGAATGAAATTAAATCTGTCTCTTTTGGTACAGTCCTACTGTAACACAGGAAGCAATCTTCATCCCACATAACGCATATTGTATGCTGGTTTTCGTAAAATAACTGTGTGTGCGTGCATGTGCATGTACATGTCAAATAAATATTATTTTCACCATCAAACACCATGGTGATGGCTGTTGTATTCTTGCTGTCTCCAAAGCCACTTAATTCTGAACACAAAAGAACTAGCTGGGTGCTGAATTTCCGCTGCATTCCAGTCTTTTATGATCATATCTGTATTGTTCTCTGTTGGACCAGCATAGAACTTTTTTTTGCCTTTAAATATGACTGAGAGTTTTGTTTAATTGGCCACAATTTTAACCTCCACAGTTACCCTTGGCTATAGCTGTTAGTATCATCTAATTAATGTTAAACAGTCAGTCATTCGTGCGCTCTATGCGGCTGTGTACGCTTGCTGTCACGATAGCCTTTGCAAAGGTTATGTAAGACCTGCACAGACCCTCGCAAGCTGACAAAGTGATAAGAAATTCATAGTGTTTAAGGAGAAAAGGAATTCTCCTTTAACGTACGTCTTTCAGATGAGAGCAAAAAAAAAGAATCCAGTTATTCAAACGTGTTCTGTGATGCGAAAAGTGTGCTGGATGGGCAGTGTCTGCAACGGCTCTCTGGTGAGTTATGCAACGGAAATGCACTCTTAAATGTTACTGAGAAATGATTGTGTTAGAATTTTATGTGATTATTGCATTTTTTTGAAATTCTTACTGGAAATGCCTAACTTTTGCTTCCTCCAAAGCTGCATTGTAACATACAGGGGATTTTCTGTGGCATATTTACGACAATTTTACAACCAATGTGTGACTATTTGACTATTGCATAATGTACAGCCCCTACAATCATTTTTTTTTTTTTTAAATAAAAAAAAAATGTTTTCTATGTATCTACACTACATTTCTCTCTAAATTATTATGTGGTACTGTATTGAGCTATGCGTACCTATGCGTACCCAGTGTATACTCAAGGGTCAAAAATATTTGTGCATATAAATATAAGCTAACGAGCTAAAGTGGTGATGCCTAATGACAAAATAATTATTTGATGGCTCAAGAACAGAAAACACAAAACAGAAAACTTTTGATTCGACACTAGTTTATTACCCTGATGAAAAAAAGTCATCCACCTCCCAAAATGATGATGTGAGGATGAATGGAAAACGCTCAGCCATTTTATTGCTAAAATTGGCATGCATGGAATGACACTCATGCAAAACACGTGCAAATGGTGCATGAGGTGTCACAGTGGGTGTTTCGAGGCAGTTTCTCAGTTTAGTGTGACTACTTCGTGCTTCAAATCCATGAAAAGAAAATCTGGGTTAACTTAAACAGTTTCTAAAGATAAGTGCAATAAATGCATGTCCCATAATCACGTGATGTCTATAGTCCAAATGACAACCCAAAGGGGGGATATTCTAACCGCATCTGGCTTGAAAAGACATACTTATAACAATGATCAAAAATTTTGACCCTTAAATTCTTTAGAGTAGTATATATATATATATAAGTGTGTCCGGGCGTGTGTGCGTGCGTGCGTCTATGTGTGAGAGACTGATGTTTGTGGTTTTTTATACATTAGTCAGATTGATACTGAAACTGCAGATGTAAGGGACAATTGGAACTGATTGAGAATCACAGCAATGCAGTGGTGTTTGTGATTGAATTAACAGACCTGAGCCCTTTGATTTCCCAAGTACATTCACAGCACAAAATGGATCTAATGCACATCCATCATCATTCAAAGAATTGAACTGGAACATGTGACAGTACTTCAGTGAAGGAGGGGAAGGAACAACGTTGTGACTCGTGTCTATTCACATGCTAAACGGGTATGCAAAGTGACATCTTTAGTGAATGGGAAATGTCCTTCAGTCTCACTAATGACAATCCACTGATCTAAGCGTTGAATAAAGAAACATTCACGCTGTCAGATCTGTGGTGCATTTCTGCATTTCTTTAGACTATTATTGCAGGGATTACCAAAATTGTGATCGCTCAGAGAGTAACCCAATTCCACTTCAGCTAGTGAGAAATAGAGATGCTCAAGTTTTGGCAAGAAAACTAGAGGGGAGAGTGGGGTCCTCAGGAGGGAAGCGTGAACCCGGCGGACCTTCTATTTTTCCTTGCTGCCAACGCGAACAGCGGGCATAAGACGCGGCCTTGAGTTTAAGTTATGTCTTCCCGGCCCCCTTTTTTAAAAATCGGACAAGGCACTCTCAACCTCCATAAAACACATTTGTATATTTGATCCGGGAGAATATACGACTTAGTTCACAACAATGTTTAATTTATCACCCACCAGCCCCCCCCCACACACACACACCTCCCATCTCCCCCTTTCTTCCCTCCTCCTCCTCCACCCGGCCCCCTCCCCCTTTTGACATCAGAAGGTTGTGAAGTAGATCACATACTGCCATAGTGTCAGAGGGCTCTTATTTAAAGAGAAAGGCTGGTCACCTGTGCAGGCCAAGGCTTCTTCATTCTGTGTGTACATATATATATATATATATATCCCCTTTTAAAGTGCTCCCGGCTACATCCTTAATCCTAATTTAAGGACTCCATTTAGCCTTTGTGGAAGGTTGTATAATAAAGGTCCATCACTGTTTATTGTGGATCGTAAATTTTTTAGCAGATATCTATCTGATTCCAGCCTGTCTGCCCGGTCCTCCTTAATTTCAGATCCCGTTCCCCTCCCCCCCCGCCCCCCACCAAGAATCACCCCAACTGGATATTAACTTGTTACTCCATTTAATTTTTGGTTGTGCGTGAGCACTACGAGCTCGTGCTAGATGAGGGATGGCTTGCAAACTACGAATTTTAAGTCATTTGGATGATTATCACTTTTCCCTGCTGTCTGAATCTACATGATGAGGTGTACTTTAAATGCATTGCCCCTGGTATAGAGACATTAGTAGCAAGTGGACTGAGGCTTTGGATAATCATCTTACATCGTTATGCAATGGACCTCACGCAGATATTATCATATATCATGTTAAATATGAAGGAATGCATCTCTACCAGTTTAAATCCTCAACTGTTTCCCTGTTCTTTTAGTTTTGGAAATTCCAGTTGTATTTTTCAGCCTGTCGGCACACATTCAACACACAGTTTCTTTTTTCCACTCCGCAGTCCTCTAGCAGTTGTAACAGTCAGAAGAGTGTGCTTCTCGCACAGGTGGTGTGATAGTATGCTTCTCGCACAGGTGGTGTGATAGTATGCTTCTCGCACAGGTGGTGTGATAGTATGCTTCTCGCACAGGTGGTGTGATAGTATGCTTCTCGCACAGCTGGTGTGATAGTATGCTTCTCGCACAGCTGGTGTGATAGTATGCTTCTCGCACAGGTGGTGTGATAGTATGCTTCTCGCACAGGTGGTGTGATGGTATGCTTCTCGCACAGGTGGTGTGATGGTATGCTTCTCGCACAGGTGGTGTGATAGTATGCTTCTCGAACAGGTGGTGTGATAGTATGCTTCTCGCACAGCTGGTGTGATAGTATGCTTCTCGCACAGGTGGTGTGATAGTATGCTTCTCGCACAGGTGGTGTGATAGTATGCTTCTCGCACAGCTGGTGTGATAGTATGCTTCTCGCACAGCTGGTGTGATAGTATGCTTCTCGCACAGCTGGTGTGATAGTATGCTTCTCGCACAGGTGGTGTGATAGTATGCTTCTCGCACAGCTGGTGTGATAGTATGCTTCTCGCACAGGTGGTGTGATAGTATGCTTCTCGCACAGCTGGTGTGATAGTATGCTTCTCGCACAGCTGGTGTGATAGTATGTTTCAGTTACTTGCATGTTCTCTAAAGAGTGCCACCTGACACTGGGCAAAAAAACAAAAGGCATTATTGAGATGAAATGTCACAGCACAGAAAAAGTTCAGGGTTAGTTAAGAGTTTGAGTCGAGGAGGCATCGGATACTCCGTCGGAGTAAAATGTACTCTTCCAGAAATTATTTGACACTGAACATTTTTACCATGTAGTGGAGTCCTGCCATTATGATTTCATTCAATAGCATGATGATTTTTGTCAGGACTTGGAAGAAAAAAAGGAAGGACCATGTCCAGTTATAGTTTGTGTCACAAAGCAGACGTGAAGCAGAAAGCTGTGACGGTGCGAGACCGCCTCGTACGCTTTGATCTCTATTCCGCCTCTGAGATTCCTCATTTACCGCTAATCATTCAAAATGAATGGACTTAATTTTCTGAGGCAAATGTCTGCCTGCTTTTTAAATTTGACTTGATCCCATGAGTGAAACCTGACCCCTGATATGATTAGACATTCAGGATGAGGGTTTCATGTTAGGCCTTTTTCTTACGCACTCCGAGGTGTTTCTGAGACCTGATACGTCAGGACATGAATGACTACAAATGGGATCATGGGATTTAGTGTGAATGCTCAACTGATTCTCAAACATATTTATTGCATTTTTGTCAGTGCATGCACATTGGGGCTTGATTAATGGCTGTCTATTAGTCATTGACAGCCAATGGACTATTTTAAATCAAGTTCATTGTATTTAATGCACTTTATTTTAGCAAGATAACAAATAGCCTATCATTTCCGAGACTTGGAATGCGAGGATTAAATTAAATAGATTAAAGCAGTGTCTGTATGCAGTCGCTCAGAGAGCAGCAGACATTTACAGTCACTGTTTGACCTTTTCAAGTATTCCTCATAAATATAGACATGACTGAGAATAAATGGATGAATTGTACAGTATTGTTCAGATCCAATATCAGATACCCTCACTCGCGCAAACACACACACACACACACACACACACACACACACACACACACACACACACACACACGTACACCCTCACTCGCGCAAGCACACACACACACACACACACACACGTACACCCTCACTCGCGCAAGCGCACACACACACACACTAACACACGTACACACACAATGGGCTTAGGATTTTTTTTTAAACAAAAGAATCAAACAATTGTTCATTTAAGAGATGTAAATTGTGTGTGTTTGGGGGCGTGGGGGGGGGGACATTTTTGTATGATGAGATGACACGACTGGGACCCCTGTACATTATATTCATGTGGCTCAGAAAGGAACAGACTTCATCCTAAACGGTTGGGATTCAGAGTACACTTCCATTTCTGTCAAACAGGCGCATGTGATCCATCTGTGCACGGCATTTCACACATGCACCGTTTAAAAATGTCAACTGCATGGATCTCAGTGGAATTGCGCTTGAGGATGTGTACAGTACAGAATTGTTCAGCATTTGTTAAAATTCAGCTATAATATCTGCAACCAAAATGACTCTCCTCTTATAATCTCCTCTTGAGTGTCTCTGTCAATGGTGCTCACTGCTAGTACATGCTGGGTTCTGTAGGTGTAGGTTCAAGCAGGGACTACGTGACGAGTTTACCATTGGGAGTCCACAGCAGCAGCACACAGCTGGCCTGGTTCCATCAGGGAGTGGTGAGGCTGGGCTAAAGTCAACCAGGGATTCAGGTGGCTGCAGCCAGCCTGCATCATGGGTATTTAGGCTCTTGGGGCACTTTCACATATGACTCTCTGATCCGTTTCCTGGAGCGTTTAGAGGCCTGATCCGTTTCGGGAGGCATATGTGAAAGGGGACCGAACCCTGGACCAAGCGAATCCTGGTACCTGTCGCGGAGGTCTGTCCAGGATACGATTCCTGGTACCAGGTATTATGACACGGTGCGGTCCATTTTTTTCTGCGCGATTCACAAGCTCACGAGATAAGTTAATATCGCTCACTGAAACAGTCAAGAGAGGTACGACTACTAACTACTAACGGAAGGTTAATACTAAGCTTAGTTAAACAAATTAATTGGAGTAAATATATAAAAGTAACGAAAAAGGGGATGATGTTCTCCATTTTGGCTTGTAGTTCTTCTACTCATTAACCGTTAGTGGTGCGTGCAATAGTCACAGACTGCGAAAACGATTACAAGTTTACAACTGTGAATGCAAACCGTATTCTTTGGAATCTGTGGAAGCGCTCCAGGGTACCGGTCCAGAGAACCGCATTCAATATGTGAAAGTGCCCTTACAGTCAAAGCTTTGAGCCTGGGCTATGTCATTGACCCCCTATGACTCCACATGAGGATATGGTGAGTTTATGTATGCGTTTTTTTTATTGCTACATTAGCTCATTTAGGCGGTGTGTAAGGTGCCCGCGGGTCACCGTTGCTGTGAGTGATCCTCCAGTCAGAATGTGCTCTTTACCACAGTGCATTGTGGCCTGTAGTGTAGAAAATATCCCCTGGCTCTCAGGTGAGGCATCAGAGGAGTCCAGCTGCAGAGCCTCTTCTGTGAGTGTAGGTTGCACATCGATGAATCCAGAGGCATGATCGGTGATTCATAACTGAGGAGAAAAACGCGGATATTCATTTAACCTGTATTTTTTGTGTTCAAGTTTTTTTCTAATTATTTGAATATATGCAGGGCCAAAAACAACCAAAAGATTTGTCTGTGAAAGGCTTTCTGCTATTTTTTATTACATTTTTTATTATCTTCACAGTTGGTAGAAACGCTAGTGTGTTAAGTTGCCGCTATCAATTGGCAGATTTATATAATCATGCAAATTGTGTAAATTAAATAAATATTCAACTGCTGGTCAGACCTGGGTTAAAAGCATATTTGAAATCATTTAACTGCTTAAATTGCGATGCCTGCTAAATTTGGAAAACTCCTGTATATTGTTTTTTTTACACGTTATCCTTTTTGCATTGTTGATAGAACTCACTTTGGTAACCTGCTACTGTGGTGCTGCCTGCAATGCCGAATGCTGTACTGTGCAAAGAGATTTGAGCTCCTGTTGATGTACTTTTTAAACCAGCAATGTTTATCTACTCCATGTCTTTGAGCATGATGAAGCTGCGCTAATTCATCCTGCTAGAGTGTAATGATCCATAATTAAGTTATATAGAAATGATAAAATCCAAGGCTCTCGGGGGATCTGTCCATTAGCATACATTCTAAAGACTGCGCATTATTTATACTCTAAAGGAATGAGATCAACAAAAAACATTCTAAAGGAGCAAGGAAACTGGTCTAGGTCTTCCTCTTTATTTTCACTCTTTGGCTCATGCTTTATTGTTACTCAGTTGCTGCCTGTTCTGTACCCATGGACTTTCTGTTGTTTGGTTTTTGAACAAATGATAAAATACTGACTTGTTGAATTTTTCAAAAATCTTGTTTATAGCTTGCTTTGACAGAAGTGCCATTGTTGGGAAGCGAAGTGGCATATCTAAATGTATCCGGTTTTTGTGAGCAAGGCATGCTGACACCTGGCGAAGATATTTCCAATATTCTGCGTGTTTATGCAAGGAAATAACACGTGTACAGACTCAGTGACAACCTCAATAGGAGAGCCGTAGTTCTTAATTGTGCAACACGGTCATTGATCAACAAGTCAAACTAAAAGTCGTAAATAAGGTCGCCGTATTCATCGTGTTACTGAATACCTGTTTACGTGTGGTTTCATCACACAATGTAACTGAACTGTTGTGTATGTAAACGCATCTATATTTGGATGGGGATGGCCAGGCCTGTCTGCAGCCTGGATGCAGTCAGCATGTGTGAGTTTGATTCATGAATAAATGTAGGAATTTATTCAGTTTTTGTTTTTTTAACAAACACAGGTTGGTAAGTTCATTTTAGTGCATTATTTCTGAACAAATTGCATGGATATGTATTTTGTGCAAATATATGCGACACACATGACATACCCTGGGACTGCAGAGGGAAAGTAACCATTGCTAAATCTAGTGCAATATCTGAAATGGTTTCATTTATATGAAACATTGTGCATTTTTTCTGACAAATACTTGAAAAAAGTAAATAACTCACCAAAATGCATTTGTGATCACTTAACTGTGGCTCAAAATGAAAGGGAACAATTTATTGAATTCAGGCTTTTGATTCGACTGGAACAGACACAGGTAATGAGTAGTATGAACATTGTAATCCCTTTAAAACCAGGAACCCATAACCACAAAAATATCCCAGAAAACGTATTTATAATTTCACTTAACTGTCAGTTCAGGCCCTGCAGTGTTGCAGAAGACATCTAAAGCTGCTTCATTAATAAAATATGTTTCCTGCACGTATAGGCCTATTTAATGCCAGCTACAGCATTTAAATGTAATTATATTACGCGTTTAAATGCCATTGATTTTAATGTCAGTGTATTGTCGACAGATTCTTTTATTGAGCATTTAAATACTATTTGTACCTGTATTAAAGTAATGTCAACATTATTTAAAGGTTACTTTTTATAAAAAGTCTCATAATACTTGTGTAAGTCTCATTGAAGGAAAATAGTGGTTAACTTTTTCAGTTTAACCAATATTTTCCAGTTCCTTCATAACATTTGTGGCTGTGTATATATAAATAATGATGGTATAATGAGTACATTTAATTGGTCTATTTGATTGGTTGTTCTCCAGTGATGCGAGCACAGGTTTGAACCTCTTAATTTAGATTATTTTTAAGTGTCTGTCAGTGTACACAGATAGCTGCATGCTTTGTCCTCTGGTGATTTGAGGCCAATATGCCTGTATATATGCAATCAGAGACATACAACCCTGTGTGTGTGGGTGTACAGCGGTTGGACTTGGTAAATGGTGTAATGGCATTTTTGTAGCACTTGCTTGATGGCACATTTGGGGGTATATCTGTACAGTCTATAAGTGCCATATATGGTGGCCATTTAGTAGTACAATGAACCATAGAAATTATTTTTCACATTCTAAGGAAACAGAATACAATGAAATATTTTGACTCTAATAATGGAAGCTTGTTGGTGACTGCTGTAAAGGATGTAAAACCTGATCCACTAATGATTGCCTAATGTATTATTGCCAAATTGACGATTTACTAATTGATTATCGATAAATTGATCACTTGCCTTATTAATGATTTGGTTTATTGAAAAGAACATGTGCAGAGCATTCCCACATACTGGTGATTGGGCTGATGCTTATTGGCCAAAGGGGAGAGTTTTTATAAAAACATATGTATTTGTTTAGTGTGCAATGAGGCCACTAAAGGAAATCAGTGGGCCTACATATGTATGTGTACTGTGTACAGGCCTTCACTGAGGTTTGGTTTTGTACACATTAAATATTGTACTCAGAGGCATATAAGGTCTTCTTGCTATTTTACTGTTTTCCTAACACCAGTAAGTAGTTTTTTTTAAAATTTAGATTTACGTCTTCATAATGTGCTGCATTTTCTGTACAACATAATGGATACATTCTGCTTCTTTCTGTAAAACTCCGGTCAGGCACTTATCACCTTGAAGTTCATTGTCACGGTTTTGCAGGTTGCCGTTCCTCTTCTGCGGAGGTTTTTTTTCGCAGCTCCGAGGCGGCGCCCTTGCCGAGTTTGTCCGCCGCCCGGAACTTATTGAGCTCACCTGTTTCAGGTGTTCTGCCGGCTTTCTTGCCACATATAAGCCAGGCAAAGGTATAGGTGGAAGACCGCTTCTCTTTTTCTTTAAAGAACAGCAGGAACTTAATTTTAACCCCAGAGTGTAGGTTCAGATCCTTTGGATCTTCTGTTCCTTTTTCGCTCTGTTTGTCATTTTTCTTTATGTGCCTTATCTGTCCTCTCTGAGGCAGTAACCTTGTTTACCTTCTCACCTCCTCATTTTGGCTCTTTTCTAGTTTATCGAGCCAGAGGTTTTCTTCCTTTTCTTTTATTTTTTACACTGTTTGTAAAGTTTGTATTTATCCCAGTTTGTTTCAGTCCTGCCCCAGACTTATTATGTAGACACATTCTCTGCTTTAAATGAGAAAGGCAACAGAAGGATAAATTAAGACAAACAAAAGAGATAGTTTAAAAAAACAAAACTATCTTGAAGTCTACTAAAAATGATATAAACCCCATTGTATGAAATCAAAGCACTTAATGAAATTCTTGGTTCCTAAACAATTAATGCCAGCCTATATACTCTATTAAAAAATGCAATAAAGTCTGATATGGCTAGAATGTGGAAATAAGTTATCCTTCTGAACATTAAAACGTCTGGCTCCATTTGAGGCTCATTTATAGACCTTTAGCCATTAAGAGTGCATTAATACTGCAAGTAGAGTTGAAGGGCATTGTGAGAAGTACCCTCTAAATATTAAATATGGTCGTCACTGGAAAATATGCCGTCAGCAGCCTGAAGAATTAGCTCTATGTAAATTTCATTCTGTCCTGCTTAATAACAAAGCAGAGATCAAAATCGCACACACACACACACACACACACACACACACACACACACACACACTCACACTCACACTCTCTCACACACACACACACACACACACACACACACTCACACTCTCTCACACACACACACACACACACACACACACAGTGCAAAATAATAATACCATCGGATTTCCTATTTGAATGATTTTTACAGCCAATGGCAACACATATGGTTTCAGAATGTTTTAATCTGAAGGCCTTTAAGTATGCTTTCAGGTGCACTTGTGTTTAATAAAATTCTATTTTCTGACCCCAAGGTGAGCTTGTACTGGGCTGGGACATTCCCAAAATCCGGAGAAACAGCAGGGTGTTGAATTGGAATCGGAGACTTTTCATGATTTCAGTGGGTATGCTTGATTATTGTCATTTTCTTTTTGGCATGTCTTGGTAGGAGCCTCTGTATTATGGAACACAGAGAGTGCCACAATGGGCACTGTTGTTTATTTATTATGCACGCTGCATATGTGCACATCCTATAATTTAGTCCTGCTCATTATTTATTCCTCATTGAAACTGCATTAATTCCTCCTTTGCCTACAGTCACATCAGTCATTCCCCGTTATGATTCTCACATTATTAGCTAAATGGTAATATTGGTGACCAGCCAGAAGGTCCTGGCACTGGAGAAAGGAAATCCACTCCTGATAAATCTTTCCCCATCTTTTCTACTCTATGACCGCCTTGGGAAGAAATAACCTTGGGGCGATTTCATATTTTGTTTGTCATTCTGGCCATATTAAAACATTGTGGGGTTATGGACTCCCTAATGCACACAATTACAGTGTGCGATTTCTGAATGACCAGAAAGTGCAATCAGTCTGAGGGGTGCATTTCTCTTTTGATATTTTATTACAAGGGGGGAAAAAAATCTATCTTTACTGCAAACATACAAAGCTATGTGCACACATGGCCACCCGCATGCATACACACACATACACATGCACACACGCATGCACACATGCGCACACACACACGCACACACACACGCACACACACACACACACACACACACACACACACACACACACACACACACACACACACACACACACACACAGTGACATCTCTTCTGTAAATTATTTTCTGTTTTGGAGATCCCATTGTATCCACCCAAAAGGGATGAAAGGTCACAGAGCGCTTGTTATCACTTGTTTAACTTTATGAACCCCATATAATGCTCCAGGCTAACACAGCAGATGGTAATAAACAGTAATATTTGTGTGAGCACTATTTGGAGTAAACATTAAAGGCTGACCCTATATGAAATGTCAGATTTCATAAAAGAGGTAAATGTGCCATGCATCAATGGACTTACTAACAGGAACTGATTTACAAAAAGATGATGTTTGAGCTGCTCAATCATGAGTGCTGATCTGAAGGTAATTTGCATTGACAGGACTTGTACTTTGACTCGCTTCCCCGAGGTTGGTTTGTTGATCATTCTTCCAGACCAGACAATTAGAACAATCCAGCTTCTTTAAATGAGTGAACACCTCTGGGAGCCTCCAATGATTTTATGCAAGAGAGAAAGGATTCAGAAAGCCAATACACAGAATAAGAGACGGACATCCAGGCTACGACGGAGATTCAGTTTCACGGGCAGTCGTGTCGGGTGGGTGAGAATTTACTCTTGATATTCACTGATGTTTGGAAATGCAACTCGTAAATAAGACAAATTAATTTCTGCTTGTGCGGACGTGACCATTCTTAATTCAGACGCGGCGCAGATTAGAATATTAAAATCGATTTCTCAAATTGCTTGTGAGTAATTATTTGAGGCGTCTTGAGCGGAGGGTGTGGTGATTAATCAGTCTCTTAATTCTGTTGGGTCAGCCGGAGGTTAGACGCAACTCATTCTTCAGGGTGATAGGATGGTGATTAGTAGCTCAGTACTTCTCCTGTTCCATCACTACTCTGTCAGCCAGATGCTCTTGTGTTTTTCCTTCCCATTGCCTCCTAATGTTGTTCAGTTCATCACCGTGGGTTTTCTGCATGCAGAACTCTGGTGATTTACAGGCCTGGTGTATTGTTCCGGGCCGTTCCCTGGCATCCAAGGTGCCTTTGACACCTCTTCCACTTGCACAGTTTCCAAAGAACTTTAAAAATTATTATTATTACCCATTTTTTTTAAAAATTCAAAGCAGACAAATCATGCTAACAAAGAATGAATCTGAACAAGGCAGATGTGACATACGTGGTTTTTTCTGGGCAGTAACTTGGATCACAGTAGATGTTAGACAGCAAAACGGCTCTTTTGGGATGGTACGGCAAAATAAGGCAGGGTGGCACAACACAAATAAAATATACATTTCTCTGGTAATGTTGAGGATAATGGTAAAAAGTTTAAACATTTTTAACTTTGACTGCAAGTGCCATCTGCCATTGCAATCGACGGCATTGTTTGCCGTGCTAGTGAAATTTTACCGCTGTGCTGTTAAAAACCTGTTAACCACTATAATGACACACAGTTTACTGTCTACCATGAACCATGTGAATGCAACATTAGGCCTAGTGGTGTGGTCACCCTACTGAAGCCATAGCTCATACAAGCATGGAGAGTCCTTTGTGTGTCAGGCATCATTATTTGATTGGCTTAGCACTGCTACCAAAAATGGCCATAAATCATAATGTGATTATAAAACTGAAAACAGATAAACCCCCCACCACCCCACCACCCCAAAAAAACTCACTTTTTTGTGAGAATGCGGCAGCATGTTTTTTTGAACGAGAACCAACCAAAGAGCACACACAAGTTCTAAAGTCATTAAATTGGTTAGCTGTGAGGATTAGAATTGATTTTAAGAATCACTTAATTGTTTCTAACGCAATTAACAGTGGTGCAGTGGACAGCACTGTAGCCTCACAACAAGAAGGTCCTGGGTTTGAATCCAGGCCAGGATTTTTTGTGGCCTTTCTGGGCTTCAGTTTGCATGCTCTCCCTGTGTCCACGTGGGTTTCCTTTGGGTACTCCAGTTTACGCCCATAGTCCAAAGACATGCAGGTTAGGCTAATTGGAGACTCTAAAATTGCCCGTAAGTATTAGTGTATGAGTGAATGGTGGGCGTGCCCTGTGATGGATTGGCTACTTGTCCAGAGGGTATTCCTGCCTCTCACCCAATGCATGCTGGGCAAGAGGCAGGAACACACCCAGGAAAGGGCACACACACCATTCACCCACACTCATACCTATGGACAATTTAGAGTCTTCAATTAGCCTAACCTGCATGTCTTTGGACTGAGGAAACCCACATGGACACGGGAAGAACATGCAAACTCGAGGCGACGGTGCTAACCACTGCACCACTGTGCCGCCCCTAGCCCAGTGATGAGTTGGGAAATCTGTAAATGAATGTAATAACATACTCATTGTAGCCTATGCTTAGCCTAGCCGACTACAATGTGAGCTGCCGTGCCGAGCCAAGCCATGCTGCTGTGCTTTTTGTTCTGTTCTGGTGTGTAGACCTAAGCAAGCTATAGGCCCAGCTAGTTGGGATGTTTGTTTCGGTAATTGTTTGTTTACATTTCTGTCACCCTGCGGCCGAGCACAGTGTCCGGGCTGAGCACTGTTCATGGTTCTAAAGTATACCCTGAGTTACTTTCCCAATAGCCTAACTCGACCCAACACATTATCGACTGTCAAATATCTAGGCCTAATGGTGCAGCATGTGCGTAATGTGCGTAATGTGTGCGTGCATGTCTCTGAGGGTGAGAGGGGACCCGTAAAAGATCTTGCACAGGGGCCCGTCATAACTAGCTTCCGCCACTGCTTATGGGACGTATCTCATATATGCGCATTCTCACTTGAGATGTGTAATTGCTTAACTACATACAGATGGGTGGTCTATGAGGAGTTGCACTGAATATAATTACATTGACTGGTCTCAACACAGGCCCACAGGTGGAAAATGTGATTTCCTGTCATTTTCATTCTATTGCCTTTTCTTTGATAAAACCCCATAATTCAGTGCTGCAATGCACGGGTCAATTTAATTATACAATCATGGCTTGTGTACACATTTATAGGTTTATTATTATTATTTTCTCATATCTTAATTGTCCAAATCCCCTCATGAAAAAACAGCTTATAAGAAGGCACGCATTTTGAATATACGTCTTACAAGCCACATTTTATCGTTTGGCTTTTAGGATACTGAAACTAAACTAAAATAAGCATTTTCACCCGGAATTCCCAACTCAAGTGGATGGCTTATTGTACGACTTGCATGCAAAGTCAAAAAGCTTTGTAATGATTGCATTGATTTTACTTGAATTCAGTTGAAACTTGTTTATATGACTTGAACAAAGAGAATGGTACTGTGTGGGATAAAAATAAATCACCTGCCAATGGTCACGGATCATTCCGAAAGTTGCCAAACAAATAAAACGTAAACCTTTTGAAAACTTTTGAAACCCTTTGAGTCTCTGCTATTATGTTCACAGGTACCACAGAAAATTAAAAGAGCATTAGATGTTTGCGCCCTTACTCATTTACTATATATCTGTATAAAAAGTACATGCACATTTACTTGTGCTGTATGCAACATGTGATCACGTTTAAAAATGTATGCCATTGTAACTTGTTTTTTTATTATTCTTTTGAACATAAAACTCTATAAATTGCCATAAAATGATATTGGTTTAATCACTTTTGTCAGTATTGCATGTGTTACAACCCAGTCTAGGGTCGGAGGACCATAGCAGAAGAAAGAAGGCGAGAACAAAGCGACGTAAAATGCAATTATCGCAAATTTATTGGGATAGCCTTCAGGAGTGGACAAGGCCAAAATAACAAACAAACACACACTACCTGAGAGGATAAAATGTCGAACTAACCTACCAAATTTATTATTATTATTTTTTTAAATACACAGATCTTCCCTGACTCTATCATAAACAGTGAAAACAGTGGGGTAACAAAAAGAAATTATGTCAGACTTCCTACTCCCCAACATTCACCAGTGAACACCAGTATACAAATACAAATATTTCACACAACTCTACACATATAGAATATTTACAAAAAATATACAATAGCAACCAGAGCAAAGGGGGATAGGCAAAAGTTATCAAAAATCGAAGTCGGAGTAACAAAATAGCAAATCAGAATATGATCTCTCGAATGCTCAAATGGCGCGTCTTTTCAAAGTGGAGTGGTCCAATCAGGCAACAGGGGGTGGGGTACACAGGGTGACGGACCTGAAACAAAATGGCGACGGAACAAAACATACTCCAATATACGACAAAGGTCGTACCACATGTAAATCTATTGTTTTCCATTGAGCTGTAATTATTTGTGCTGGCCAATAGGCTTTCCCTATTTATTCCACCTTGTATATGTCACCCAAACCATGGTTTTTATTATTTATTTATTCTTTTAGTTTTCGAGAAAATACAACAAAAGTATCTCTAACCAGGATCATCCCCTGTGTGCCCCCCCAATCCCTATGTTGTCAGGTTATGGAGATGGCCTATGCTTTAGTCCTACGGAAATAGCCATTTCAGAGAGGGTCACTGCGAATCAGTTTTGTATGTGCGTCATGGAATGGCTGACTCAAAGACTAAACAAAACATAATATACTCTACTGATGTATACTGGGGTGCGAGGGAAATCTGAAGTGTAAGTGAAACTAAAACACTGGCTTGGTCTTTCAGACAGATTCATGCACTTCAGCCTGTAGGACAAAATTGTCTTTATTCAACAAAAAACTGAATTAAAAACACAAAACCTTCTGGAGAGATATTTTTTCTCTAAACCATACAGTAGGTATGGTTGTTATGTTCTGAGATTCTGTCTGTCTGTTTTGTATTTTTATTTCATTATCATTCATGCTATTTATTATTTTCCACATTATTTATTGCTTTCCCGGTTCATCATTGCATTCCGCTCTGTTCGTGGGTTGTCCGAGTCTCATCTGTGTGTTTGATTACCCAGTTCTCGTGCATGCACTATTCGGGTGACTTCGGGATTTTCCGTGGGTTAACGCTGTATTTCCAAAGTCTCGTTTTCTGCTACTTCCTGCTTTCCTTTCCGTGTATAATTGTATATATTACTAAATCGCGTAAACAATCACTCGGGTGCTTTATTAGTTACGTGCACTTTACTAAACTCATTAACATAAATGTGTATTGACAAACTAATGGTCTATCTTGAAGTTAGATACTAACATTTAACCAGCTTCCCTGCTTTATCTTTTCTACCTGCATTACTAAGCTGCCCTTGAGCTACTTGTTAACTTGTTTCAGCTGCTTATTCTTAGAGACCACGCCTCCCCTTATTACTGTGCACACTCCACTCCTACTCGAGCCCGTTGTTTGTCATGCATGTTTTCCGAGTCCCTTCCATGTATTCGTTCTTCCCTCGTTATTGTTTTATTTGTCCTTGTTAACCCTCACCTGTGAGCTATCTCCCCTCCCTGCCTCTGCACACCTGATTCCCATTATGTCTGTCTCCCTTTGTGTATTTAAACCATCTTCTCAGTAGTTCTTAGCGAGTTCCTCACCGTTTGTGGATTCTAGCTTTTTCTAAAAAATCTTCTGAGTTCGCTGTTAGTGTCATCTGTATCTGTACCTGAATTTTTGTTATCCCTCGTCCTTTTCCCTGTTGGTTTTTTTTAGTTTTTTTGTTGCCGTCTTCTTTTTGTTTTCTCTTGTTTCCCGTTACGGCTCCCTGGTTTTGACTCCTGCCTGTGTTTTCGCGACCCTGATTTTGGACTCTGTGTCTGTACCTCTGCTGTGTCTTCCCGGTTCCAACCTCTGCCTGTTCTGTGACCACTCTTTGGACTTTTGTACCATTACCCTGTCTCTCCGGTGTTCGACCGTGCCTGTTTCATTGCGGATTGCTGCCCTGTCCCTCATTAAACTTAGGTTTTTGTACTTCCTGCCTGCTACTGGGTCCCTATTTCCGCCTAACCTAACAATGATTCCTTTCCACAGTTTGTGTGAGGCTTAGATTATTAATATGATGCTCTGAACTGTGTTACCAGTTTCAATTTCAACATCAGTTTTGGCCAAAAAACGAAATCAAACCGCTATAGTGAACATAGCTATAAGAGGATTATTGTAGTGAGAGCTCAGAGCACTGTAGCAATAGAAGTATTTCAGTTCTGTGACGAATCCACGTGTCTAATGAACCCCCTGTATCGAACAGCCAAAAAGATTAAGGATTCCAAACATGGAAAGGCCCATGGGATGTTAACACTGTGTGCCTATGGTGTGTGAGCAGATGTAAAAAAAGTACACGTTTCTCCCACTGAACTTAAAACCAAAAATCAGTTGCACTCCCTAAAGAAAGAAGGATGAGACCGTCTCAGCACAGTTACACTGACAGAAAAACTTTGAGTTTAAAAGATGAAAGGTAAAAAACCCTGAGGAATAAACTGACTGAATAAAACCCCTATGACAGCAAAAGGGGGATAGGCGATGATATATATGATACATGGTCTGTGATATATGGAAGCAATGTAGTGTACAGCTACTACCGTTACTGTTATAAGTGCAGAACATACATGGATCACCTAAAACAATCATGAATTACATTAACGTTGTACCCAGATCAGAGGTATTATACATTTGGATCACAGGAATACATATAAGATGCAGAATTTCTAAATGACAGCAAGAGAAGTAAAATGTTTTACTGTTTAGTTTTTCTTCCAGGCCTGTGTCTCATCTCATATTGACCAGACCGTGTTGGATAGTGTCATGAATCACCCGATAATGACGGACAGACATCACCTGAGCAGTTATGTCCTTCTGTAATCTGCACTCATTCTGCAAGACACTTATGGGTATATTTGGGTATTTAAAACTCACTACCTGTACGTGGTGTGCACTGTGCACACTGCGCTTGCAAGAACTGTCAGTTCAACACATCTTTCAAACGTAATTATATACAAAGCAGCGTTAATTTCATTAAACGTTGCTCTTCCTCAGTAGTTTGCCTTCAGTGGCCTTTTCTTTGAAAGAAAAATTATACTATCCCATGTCTTCAATATTTTGTATACTGTGGATATAAGTGGATATAAACGGCCGTTGTTAACTTTAAAATGTAATCAAGCATTCAGCTGTAATCACACTGTGAAATTCATTTCTGATCAAAGGTGACATGCGAAGTCTTTACATCGCTGGAAAATAATAATAATAATAATAATGATAATAATAACAATAATGTTGTGGAAATACCGTAGCAGAATTAAACAATAACTTAAATATATAGATTTCTATAATAGAAAGAGTCAGCCTTTGTGAAGTACAGAGTCTGTGTCAGACATACTGTGTTTCCAAACAAAAGTAGTAAATGTCATCATAAGTTATCTATACATAATTTAGCAAACTCTTGTTTCTTAAGCCTTGTACTTTCCTCTCTAAGGTATTGGCACAGGGGGAAATAAAAGAAGCAATTTCACCATCAAAACCTTGATGTGATTTTTCAAAAGTTCTCCAGTTTCTACGCACAGCGAAATCCTCTGCATTAAATCAACTCTATCCGTTTATGTGAGCCTATAGGGACCGTGTGTATACTATTAGAGTCAAAGGTACTCCATCCACGTAGTTTTACACTAAACATGTGCAGGCAGCTGAGTGGCTTATGGTGTTAAAACTGGTTTATTGGGAATTTGTAGCGTGCCTGTTGTGACCGTTCGGCAGCCTGCTGGCTCTTGCTCCATCCCATGGTGCCGGCTGGCGCGCGGGGCTTTCAGCAAGGGCTGAGATGGTGCCGGCTGGCGCGCGGGGCTTTCAGCAAGGGCTGAGATGGTGCCGCTGGTGCTTCTGCCTCTGGTGTCTCCGGTAGAGAGACCTTCCAGTAGGGGAGGCCGGCTCTGTTCTAAGCGCATCCAACTCCAGCGTCTCCGCTTGAGAGTGGTCCCGCAGGGCAGAGAATGAGTGGCTTTAGCATTGGCCAGGGAGGGCAGGACAATTTGTGGTCTGGCCAAGCACTTGCAATCGCCACTGGTCGCCCAGTGACTGCATTGTTGCCTGGACAAGCTCTGCGTGAGGCTGTACGGTTGACCGCGCTGCTCAGCTAAATTACATTCATTCATACGTTTACATTAATTTGGCAGGCACTTTTATCCAAAGGGACTTACAATTAGTACAAAATCACAAAAACAAGAATTAATGTGCAGGATACAAGCAAAAAAACCAAGAAACACGTGCTATATGAAAATGTTACTACAATAGTGGGTCAGTCAAGGTGGAGTCTAAATAGGGGTGTCTTCAGACCATTACAGAAAGCAGGCAACTGGTGGACTGGTGCTTCGAAAGAGAGCACATGCATATCTGCACTCTCACACATTAATGGAGGATATTAGAGAAGGGTGCATTATACTGGAGACCAGGAGTTTTCTACTTTCTGATCCAGGGACCCACAACCCACACTCAAAGCCATCCAGGGGACCCCAAACCCACAGTCAAAACCATCCTGGGGATCCCCCCATTATTAAGTTTAAAAGGGTTAAAAAAGGTTAAAGAAGTTTTTTTCCAAATCTATGTATTGTCATTGCATGTCAAGTCTGGCCAGGGACCCCCTTCAGTACCTTCAAGGACCCCCAGGGGTCCACGGACACCCTGTTGAAAACTCTGTAGACTATGCACAGCTGAACTTTTCTGTCAATGTAAGGCACAAGCACATATAATATTTATGCTTCTTTGCTTAAGCTGTCGATTGATACTCGTTTTCAATATTTATGAATTTCCATTGCACTACATTTTACTGCATAAAGAGAAAAATGATTTTGGTTGTTGTAATTTTTGTTTAATTAAAGACATAGAATGCTGTTTCTGCATTGGAATTTTTCAGTCTTTAAAATCAGTGTTTTCATCCTTTACAAGCACCAGCCTCTGTTATGTGTGAAGCCTCAGTTGTTCTTATTTTAACAGTATGTTTTGTTAATGAAAAGCAGAATATTTAACAGTCTTTTCGTTGTTTGTCTTTGACCTAAATTTGGTGAATATGCACAGTGTGCAAATACATTATGCATTATGTCTGCACCCTGTGCTGGTCCAGATTCCCAGGGTTAATGCTCTGAGCCCTCTGTAGGTGGAGGCATAAATTTAAGAAAAGCTACATAAGAATACATAATGTGGAGAATAGGCCATTCAGCCCACCTAGGCTTCTCATTTACAGCCCAAGGATTTATGGCTCTACTCCACTTCTCTACTCTGGCGCTACTCTACTTCTCTACTCTGGCTCTACTACATGACATGGCACAAACTGTTACACACATTAAAATGTAATAAATAATACTCCCTGATATCTGTGTTGAATTTACCCAAAACTAATTTCCCTCGGATCAACCAACCAATGATCATGTATTTTATCATTGTGACATCACTATTCACTGTGGAGTCATGAACTCATTGAGCTCGGGAGACACACAAATCAGATTTGTATTCTTAACATTTAAATATGTAAACATATAAATATGTCGTCCTTCTGTTGATGTCAAAACATTCCAATTTGTTTAATCTTCTGTAAATTAATTTAACCTTTTTCTGAAGATTACAAATTTGGTAAATTCTCACCTATTGGTGTTATATTTAAGACTTTATGACACAGGTGTGAGCATCACCGAAACTTGGCTTAAATGAAACAAGACGGTTGTACCATTTACAATACTAACTTAGATTAGTCTATTTTCATAATTTGGGTCAAAATAAAATGCCACAAATGCAAAGAAACTGGAATACTGAGAGCTCCATATGTGAAACAGGTAAATCTACACATTTTCTGGATCATAAACTGAGGGCAATATGCAGAACTCCTAAAAATCTATGATGCAAAATATAGGCAGTGTACCCTGTTTTTTCTTGGTGTCTCCAAATGTATCCAAAATGGATAAATTGTGCACTGCTGTAAATCATAAAATAATCATATTTAACTACAAATCAACTGATTTGGCTCATAAAACTCGCTTTTGTATCATTTTTAAGTGGGAATGACCTTTCTGGGAATATTTCAAATATATATGGGTCCAAAAACCTATCCAAGCCTGTCATAAAATGAATGAAATATTTTTAAATATTTTTTATGCCCTAAGTGACACATATTGCCCAGGGACATACTAATACAGTCAAGGCAGAAAGTCTGCACACCCTTTTCACCTTCTCCACGTTTTATTATGTTACAGACTTATACTACAATAGATTGAGTAAATTTTTTGCCTCAAACATCTACACACAATAGCCAATAATGACGAAGTGAAAACAGGTTTTTAGAAAATATGCAATTTTATTTTACTGACAAAAATAGGTTATTTAGGGGTTACATATCTGTACACACCCTGAGCCTATTACTTGGTTGCTGCACCTTTGGCAGCGATTACAGCTTCAAGGCGTCTTGGGAAAGAAGCTACGAGCTTGGCACACTTGTTTCTGGACATTTTTGCCCATTGCACAGACTTTCTCCGAAGCCACTTCTTTGTTCTCTTGGCTGTGTGCTTCGGGTCGTTGTCATGTTGGAAGGTAAACCTTCGCCCCAGTCTGAGGTCCAGAGCGCTCTGGAGCAGGTTTTTTTCAAGGATCTCGGTGTACTTAGCTGCATTCATCTTTCCCTCTATCAGGACTAGTCGCCCCGTTCCCGCTGCTGAAAAACATCCCCACATCATGATGCTGCCACCGCCATGCTTCACTGTAGGGATGGTATTAGCCAGGTGATGAGCGGTGCCTGGTTTCCTCCAGAAGTGACGCTTGGTATTCACGCCAAAAAGTTACATTTTGGTTTCATCAGACCAGAGAATCTTGATTCTCATGGTTTGAGAGTCCTCTAGGTGCCACTCTACCATAAATGCTTGGTTGGTGGAGTGCTGCCTGGATGGTTGATCTTCTGAAAGGTTTTCCCATCTCCACAAGAATACGATGCAGCTCTGTCAGAGTGACCCTCGGGTTCCTGCTCACCTCCCCCGATTGCTCAGTTTGGCCGGGCGGCCAGGTCTAGGAAGATTCTTGGTGGTTCCAAACTTCTTCCATTTACGAATGATGGTGGCCACTGTGCTCTTTGGGACCTGTAAAGTTGCAGAGATTTTTCCGTACCCTTCTCCAGATCTATGCCTTGACACAATCCTGTTTCTGAGGTCTGCAGATAATTCCTTTGACCCCATGGCTTGGAGTTTGCTCTGACATGCACTGTCAACTGTGGGACCTTATATAGGCAGGTGTTGGCAGTCCACAATCATGTCCAATCAATTGAATTTATCACAGGTGGACTCCAATTAAGTTGGAGAAACATCTCAAGCAGTATCAGTGGAAACAAAATGCACCTCAGCTCACTTTTGGGTGTCATATCAAAGGGTGTGTACATATGATATTTTACATTTAGATTTTGAATAAATTAGCACAAATGTCTAAAAACCTGTTTTCACTTTGTCATTATGGGCTATTTTGTGTAGAATTTTGAGACAAAAAATGAACTCAATCTATTGTAGAATATGTCTGTAACATTTTGGTTCTGTACTTTAGCACTTTGAGTTTGAAAGGATACAATGGCATTGAGGTTGAAGAGCAGTCTTTCAACTTTAATTTGAGGGTATTTTCATCCATATCGGATGAACCGTTTAGAATTGATAGAACCTTTTGTACATACCCCCCCCCCCCCTTTCCCATTTCTGGGCATCAAAAAATATTGGACAGTTTAACATAATGTTGAATAAAGTCATCATTTTTTATATTTAGTCCTTTGCATGCCATGACTTCCTGATGTCTGTGACCCAACAATATCACTTGATATCTTATGTCCTGGTACTTTTACAAGCGATACTATATGAATATACTATACTCTCTGCATTTGAATGAATCTCTATGGGAATTGTGGGGTGGGACTAGATTTAGCTGTAAATTACAATGGAACAGTATGGAACACATGGTTGGCAAAATGGCTCGAAGTCATCAAAGGTCTGATGTATCAAACCAGCCTTAAACCATCACTCTGCTGCCAGATATGCAGTAGATATGGATGGATAACTTGACAGGTTTCTTCTTAGTACCTGACTGAGCTTAGTACCTGATAAGTCTGATGGCTGAAGAATCTGTAGCTTGGCGACGAAAGAGACACAATCACATCACATTGAATACACACAAGCTATGTAATAACCTCAGTTAGGCCTGCAAAAGTGAGCACACAAAAGAAGGCCCACAAAATGCTTATATACACCGACACCTTCACATCCTCAGCAAAGCCATATTTCTGTGCGAGTGAGGGAAACCATTTTGGAAGGACATCAAAATTAAAAGTCCAATTGGACCACTTCCAGAATAGTGCATCATCACTTGAGGCAAAAAATATATATATAAAAATAACCAAACATGGGTTGTCAAACTTTATTTATGTTCTGTTTTCTCCTTTTCTGTGGCACCGGTTTCTGTGTCACTAAAAGGACAGAAGTGCTCACTGCACAAACTCCCAGCTATTGCTATTCCATTATAGTCAAAATGTTAATTTCCTGGAATGTTGGATCAACTCAAACCAATTAAATCTTAGAGGAGCTACAGTGATTAACTTGTTTAACTATGCAAATGTGAAAATTGCATTCAAAAAGCCCCGTCTACTGCGACACATTCAATATTGAGATAATGGGAGTTTCAAATTAAAAATGCACATTTTTGGCCTGTGTGCACACAGCCTATTTGTGTCTACTCCAAAATCCTTTTGATTTATAAATATGAAAGAGAAAATGTAAGCAAGGAATGAAATATTATACAGTTCAACTCGGGAGTAACTGTCCATCAAAGGATGTGAATTTCCCTTTAATTTGTATTGAACAAATGTACACTTTTTGAACATGACATCACTGTAAATGAGTCTGTTTACATTTATAAAAAAGTTAAGATATTACAGTATGGTAGATTATTATTGTTATTGTCATCCGTTCCTTCACGGGTGCATTAGTATCATACGGGTAACAACAGTACTGCTAACAGTGACCTGTGCCTCCATGTATGTAAATTAAAGCATTGCGGAAGGCGGTTTCACTGTTCAGGTAATGTTATGGGTATGATAGATCTGAAAATACACCTGACAAAGTTTGCATTTATAATGCATATTTAATAATATCCGTACACCTCTGCACATCCTCTGTGAATATCCTCAGTACACAGTCTCTGGACGTGTGTACTGCCAGCTACTGCCTCCCTGAACAAGAAAAATATACATCCCACCTGCTTTAGTCTGTAGAGAAGCAGGTGGTATTTTCACCATTGTGTTTTCATTTTATAATTCTCCTTAATAATGTGTAAACACAAACAGGAGGAGGTTCCAAAAGTAACACAGGTGGTCAAAGTAATGCTAAAAAAAGCCCCGGTAGCCAAAGTTTATTAATCCAAAACAGATAAATTGGATGATGGCAGCAACTATTGTTGTGAAAACAGACTTATAAAGCTTCACAAATGAAGGAGCTTTTGAGTTTTGCTACAGCGAGAGAAGACAACGCAGCTCTTGAAGATAAATCAATTATAGTGAAAAGTATTTTTATACTTTTACTTCCACATTCTTCACTGTCTTTAATATTATTTCAGCTGTGTGCAATGAAGGATATTTTTAAATTCTGAAGTGTATACGCCTACAAGTACAAGATACAAGGGCATACATGGGTTTGTGGCTCAAAGCAAGCAAAACACTTCAAGTGACTGCAGAAGCTTGTACAGTGATGTTAAATCTAAAATATCCTTCATCACTAACAAATGTCACAAAAAACTGTCTGAGTCAATCAAAAACATATTGCATACTAAAATTTAATTAGCAAGAAAAAAGCCCAGAAAGTGAACTATTATGTTCATATAGTTTTTCTACTTATATTACTTTTAGAATATTACTTTTCTAATGTTTTAAATGTGTGTAAGAACATTATTAATTTTTAAAAACTTTTTAGTCAGGAGACCTAAGTGATATTATATCAAGGCCTTGATATAATATATTATGGCCTGGTCTATGTTATTAGCTGGCTATGGCTGGGAGTTCAGAGACATTATAAATTGAAATTCATTTTTGAGCCGTTTAAAAAAAAAGAGAAAAAAAAAGAAAGTCTACAATAACTTTCATTTGAAAAGGGGAAGTAGTGTTCCACTACTGCTCCATTTTTATTTTATTTTTTTGTGTAGAATACCATCATGGTAGGCATCATGATAAAATGTGGAGCCACTAAACAAAAAACAAGAGAACATAAAAACGGAATAATATACGCACGCACGCACGCACGCACGCACACACAGACAGACACACAAAAAGTATGAGTATATGTAATATACACTGCTCAAAGAAATTAAGGGAACACTTAATCAACACAGTATAACACCAAGTCAATTAAACTTCTGGGATATCGATCTGTCCAGTTAGGAAGCGTAAACGAAAGTAAATGGTTTTGCAGGTGGTGGCCACAGACCATTTCTCTCTCCTTATCCTTCCTGACTGATTTTTCTCTAGTTTTGCATTTTACTAGTGCCCTTGCACAGGCACTAGTTGCACAGGTAGTCCAGCTCCTCCAGGAGACGGCACATCCATACGTGCCGTCGCAATAAGGTTCTCTCAGCACAGTCTCAAGAGTGTGGAGGAGATACCGGGAGACGGGCCATTACACAAGGAGAGCTGGACAGGGCCGTAGAAGGGAAACAACCCA